>OZ010615.1:1960688-2042272 GCA_963932145.1 Acanthosepion lycidas
TATCATTATATATATATATATATATATATATCATTATATATATATATATATCATTATATATATATATATATCATTATATATATATATATATCATTATATATATATATATATATCATTATATATATATATATATATCATTATATATATATATATATATATATATATATATATCATTATATATATATATATATATTGTTAAATTATTTATTCTTCATGAAGAGAAAAGATATAAAAATGAAAACCTGATCCCATCCAACTTTATTGGCTTTGTAGATATCTTGACATGGGGTAAGGGTTAATTTGTGAGCTTCTTGAACCGATTGAGTAATGTTCACTTTGTACTGGAATCCCTAAGTTCATTAAATAACTATTTACCTTGAATATCAGCTGCTGTGGAGATGTACGAGATCAAAAAGTAATGTTTCTTCCGCTAGCAAAATACTTTTTTTTTTTTTTTTTTAATTCTTAAAAAAAAAAAAAAAAAAAAAAAAAGCACTCAACAGCAAATATTTTTTTTAGGAATATTCTTATTCTTCTGAAGTACATATTAATCAAACAATTACCCTCTCCCCTTAATTCCCTCCCACCTCCTCAACTAACGTTTAAAGCTACGCAGAATAAAAATCAATAAAAAATCCCAGAAGAGCACATTTGTGCAATGATTTGAGCTAAATTGTAGATATTTATTTAGTGTAGTCATATGAAATACTTGACCACAATAGAGGAGCTTCTAGAGAAGAATAACCTCAATTTCAAGGTTAGGAACACTGCTAAATGCTAAGTAACTGATATTGTGTTAAAGTATATCTTTAGGGTTAATACAATTATAAAATTTGTCACGTGGTTGATTTTGTTATATCCAGCACTTCTACACCAAAGTTTCATAGACAAAACCTCTTGTAATTGTTCAGTTCACTCGTTAAGAGGTTTCAGCAATTGACTACCGTTTTCACATTTTCATTATTTTTATACTAAGTTTCATGTAATTGATTTATGTGTTAGTTGGGAACTCTTATTAAGTATATCTTTATAAATTATAAATTTATTAATTATATATAAATTAAATATTAATTATATCTTCATAAATATGGAGCTCTTATTAAGTGTATCTTTATATTTCCATATTAAATTTGATGTAATTTATGAATCAGTTGGGAGCTCTTGTTAACTTCAGTATATCTTTAATGATTTGGGATCAAATATGGATCAGAATTTAACAGAATGATAGGATAAAGAACAAATAGGAAACATTTATTATTCTAACAGGTCTCACTTTTATTAAACTTCAGAGAATGAGATATGGAGAAAAAGAAAGAAATTCTGGTATTTTTTTTTACTGTGTAGTTTGATTTTCATTTGTCAATCATGTTTCACATGCATTTGACTCTTTTGACCAATGTTAGTATAATTTATGTCATTCTGTATATCTTTATAAATATGAAGGGATCCAATCATATATATATATATATATATATATATATACAATAAATTAATTGGTTTAAATGTTTTTTCCCCACTACACAGTTCTAACCATGTTTAAAAAATGGAAGATCCGAATTTAATTTTGTAATTAAATTATATATATATATATATATATATATATACACACACACACGCTGATTTTACTTATCTGAGCAGTCATGATAAAAGTAGTCATAAAAATCTCCTAGATTTTAAATACAATAATA
Organism: Acanthosepion lycidas; assembly: GCA_963932145.1. Lineage (NCBI taxonomy): Eukaryota > Metazoa > Mollusca > Cephalopoda > Sepiida > Sepiidae > Acanthosepion > Acanthosepion lycidas. The sequence goes on from OZ010615.1 coordinate 1,962,377, forward strand.
GATAATTAAAGCCATTTAAAATTATTGAATTTAAATTGCAATTAAAAATTTGTGTGGACAAAAATTACTAGGATAATGTTTTGTCAACAAAATTATTCTCCCTTGATTCACCCATAAAGAACACCAAATAGTCGAAGGATAAAAGCAAATAATAGCTTCATTGTATCAATAATGCTTGTATTTATTTTTGATCACTATCAATTCTTGTCCCTCATTTTCTATGCAAAACATACAGGTTGAGTGCCAACATTTTAGACTAAAACAGCACTATTTGGCAATTAATCAGTATTTTATTGTTACCACCACAAATAACTAATGGGAAAAATAAAGTTCCCCTCTCTACATGCCACGTCTACATGTTCCCCTCCCTACGTGCTGCATCTACATGTTCTATGTGCCATGTCCCTTCAGAACATAGACAATCTACAACTATCTTGTATGGCTCTTAGCAGTTTTTCTCCCTTCCCTCCAATGCTCCGCCATCCATTGGCATAAGCTCATTAGTTATGTGGCTCATTACCTTCCCCTATCTCTCTTACTCTAAATATGCTATGTGAGTATTAAGTTTTCCAAGACGACCTTTCTCATTATCTGTCCAAGGAATTTCTGCTATCTCTTCCTGATTCTGAGTAGAAGTGTTCTTTCCATTACCATTTTCTTTTAGACTTCCTTGTTGCTTACTCTCCCCATATTTGATTCAAATATATTTGTCATTAAAATACAGCCATGGTAATGGCTGTATTTATTTATTTTTCTTGTGTCACTATAGAAATTACAAGAGTAATTATATTTTTTAAAATCTGATCCATGCTATCGCATTTTATACAAGCAACTGTTGCGGACCCGGAGTGAATGTGGCTAATGAAGTGCCGGCATACGAAAAAGGTGGCCCTGTGCCAGACACTACACTCGTCTACCGGATCCACAAACAAAGTAAAAAGGAAAGGAGAGAAAGAGGAATATTATGTAAATACTCAGCGCGTGTTCTTTCTCATACTAAATTTCACAATCTCCTGGATGTAAAAAGGAAAAAGGGTCATATTAAACGTGCATAAGAAGGAAGAAAATTGGTAGGCACAAAGAACGACTGAAGCAAGACTTGCAAATAAACACAGAATTAAAATTTATTAAATTATTTAACAAGTAGGCAGTCTCGTGCGGGGAGACAGAGGTAAAACAGTTGTAACTTGCAAAAAGAACTAGGAGGCAGTCAAAAATAGTTCATCTGATTTTTTTGCGCCAATAAAAGGAAACAAGATGGCTATGGCGGGAAAGGTTCCTCTATAAGAAAGTTCTGGAAGGATGTCTGCCCGTGTAATTAGGAACATGAATACAATATGCAAGGAATAAAAAATACTCACTGTGGAAATTGTTAGGCGTTCCACACAACCAGATAAGAAAAAAAACTGGCTTGTCTCCTGCCAAAATGATGACGATTTGGTTAGACTTGAATTTTTTTTTTCCTTTGAACGTCAACGTTTAATTACGTGTCCAATAAAGTGGAAATTAAATCATTTAATTCTAAGCCTTGGGAAGAAACTCAATTGATGACTTTCATGAGAACTGATCATTTTCATGAATTCTTATCAACACAACTGACTGTATTTTTCTCCAAAATAGATTTGTAATAAACTGAAAATGTATAGAATGAATGAATGTAACAAGAATTTCATTATTAATCTGCAATGTTATTGGTACTGATCTGACTTCAGCCACTTTACCACTGCTGTAACAGCTTCCCTGTGCCTTTTCTATAAATATTTCATGGTAATTGTTCCGATCAAATTGTACATATATGGACTATTTCAGACTTCATAGAGATGTGAGGTATGATATCTGTAATAATGTGCTTTGGTGTAAGGATTATTGTCTTAATTAATCAGTATTTTACTGTTACCACCACAAATAACTAATGGGAAAAATCTACAACTAGTTTGGGTCAGTGATATAATTTTGAACAGGATGCTCGATATGACTTTATTAGTAGTAGCCAAAAACCTCTTTGTCTGTAGGACATGTAATCATAGAAGTTTTGGTGGGCCAATTTAAAATGCAATAATGTCTTATATATCAAAGGCATTATTGGATCTTAAATCAGCACATCAAAACTAGAGCATGTTTTTATTATATACAGAGAGAGAGAGAGAGAGAGTGACAGAGAAACAACCTCCTAAATTGCTTTGTCCAAAATGGCTTGTCATTCAATTAACTGACAGCATTTATCCCTTTGATCAAACATGTTAGAACACTTACTTTTTGGTTGCTATCTTCAGGTGTGGCTATATTAGCTGCTACTCCCTCTACCTGCCTTGTGCGAGCTGTAACTGCTTCCTCGGTATTGACTGATGGATACCATAGTGTACATCTGAAGAAAGAAAACGAGTATAAAATAATAATGTTTTTTTAAATATAATTAAATATGCATACAAATTATGAACCCTCATTAATAAATATACTAAGTCTAGTCAGTGTAAATATTGTTACATTGAATGCATGATAACTTATTGGGTTAGGTTATGGCACATATCCATGCTACTAAAATCTATAATATCCACTGCTGTAACTGATTGGAAGAAAAAATAACTGCTAAAATGGTTTGAATTTTGAATATTTATTATTATGCATTAAAATTTAAAGAAAAATACAACAGGACTGGCTATAACTCAAATCATTACAATGAAACAGAAATATATGCTTAAACAAATAGTAATTCCATTACCAATCAGATCAGCTAATCAAACATTAAGAGACAAAGAAACAAATATCTGCAAGCATCATATGTCTACCACAGATTTTTAACAAAGATTGCATTAAAATGTATCTATTGCTTTAAAATTTGACAAGTAAGAACCAATCAAGCAATACAGTCTTTAATTCCTTGTACCTATTGACTTGAAAGTAAATAATTAATAATCATATGTACTGATTGTTGTTCCGTTAAACTTGATACAAATGGGGGGAAACAAGAATCCAGTATGGCAGATTGTCCCCCAAGACAATAATTTTGATATTAACCTTACTTTAAAAGTAAACACACAAATTGATTCTTATAAATAAAAGACAATATCAAATGGTAGAGTTCAATTATCCTTACAGCTTCTGACATCCTCTATCAAAGAGATATTATCAGAGATTAAAGAGGCTGAAATAAAGGATACTTGGATATCTGAAAATTTAATGAATCAAATGACATACACTGAACAGAAAATGAAAATACCTCAACCAAAAGGTTTTAAAGATAGATGTCAGAAAAGAGCCATTAAAATATCCATCCTGATCTCTGCAATACATTTGAAAGTTCATTACAAAGGTTTCATTTTTCTTTCAGAAATTATTACATGCAATTTCTCAGTATCTTTCAGAAACTCATCGACATTACAAGAGGAGAAAGGTGCAAGACAAAATATATTAAAAAAAAAGGCTAAAAAGGTATTGTGTGGAAAACAGTTTAAAATCAGTGATTCTTAATATGGGTAACGAGCACTGCAAACTCAAGTGGGTAGTAAGCATTCAAAGGCATTAAAGAGAAGTCTGCTATAATTTTTAACAGGACAGTAAAATGATTTAAACTTTTCAACTCTGAGACAAGCTATGGTGTGTGTGTGTTTTCAAGACATTCTGGTTCAAACCACAATAAGAAATTAACCATGAAATCAATTCTGCATAAAAGTCTGCATTTAAATTACAGAAACTAAACATTTCCTTATTTTGTCAACAGATATCAGAAGAGAAAAAAATAATTAAATGCTGACTCATTACAAAATTATATTACAAGAGAAATGACTTGCTGTAATTTTTCTGCTCTGAACTTACTGCCATTTGGAATGAAAAGGTGAGCATGAAACCAGTTTTGAATAATTCAACATTATTGGCAGACATTGGCAGTGAATTGCTTCAATACAGGGTATCAATAAAATCAGTTGCAGAGTTGCTGATATAACCAAATTATTCAAGTATTCTCTATGGAATATAATATTTAGATCTCACATGTATGTGCATATTTCATACAACCTTTAAGAGTGGCACAGCCAAAGGATTTCAAAACAAGGATAAGATTTATGTTCTACATATCTTTGGAGAGACAGATTGATTTATTGATCGATCGGTTATTTTTTTTTTTTTTATGCCATAAGCCGTTGTGGGTTACTTAAATTCTAAATATATTTTGGATTGAAAGAATTTTTTTTTCCGCTTATAAATAGATAAATTGAGATAATGGTTTTCCAGAAACAAGTCATACTAATTCACCTATCTGGGGGAGAGAAAAGATGTATCAATACCTTTCCCAAGGGTATTTGCACATTTATTTTATTTTATTTTTTTTATTTTATTTTATTTTTTTTTTTACAATGATGTTCCCTCTGTACAAGGTTTGAGAGCCACTCGAGATAGAGGGTTACAGTGTAAGAAGTACAATTTATATAGATATCTAGAGAAGATAAGTGAATATAATGAACTTGACTGAAATTTGAATTCTGCACTCCAATTGTTTATTCCTAGTTGCCATCCATCACACCACTGACACACATACAGCCAGCAAGGTAATTGAATGTTAACTTAAAAAAAAAAAAAAAAAAAAAAAAAAAATAATAATGTAAAAATGTTACACTATAATTGGGACACCCACATAAAAGTGGGGATGGAGAGTGACTATCTTGATCAAGCATTTTGTGTTTTATGGCTGGTGGATAAATTCTTTTATGCAGCATCCACTTCACTGAAATGGGACAATTAAAAATTTTGGGAGTCAAGTGACATCAAAACTGGACATTGAGAATTTCCAGCTACAGGTCTATATTAAGCTCTGGTTGGGATTGAAGTAGTCAGTCCTGGCCTGTCTATATCGCCTGCACGCGCACACACAATCATACCATGATAGTATAAACAGGTGGCATCTAAACTATCAACCATGTATGGTAATTCAGTTGCCACCTGTTTGCGTTATCAACCATGTATTTTGAGATTGAAATGTGCAGCGAGTTGGAAGGAGGAAGAATCAAAGACTGGATCTGTTAGTCTGACATGTCAGAAACTGTCCCAAGTGCCACCTATCTACCCATCCAGACAAGCATGTAAAGCCCTGAATAAACACCTAAAATATATTGAAAACAAGAAGTTGAACCCTCATTTCTCACAGTTGCATTTTTTTCATCTTTAATTTCTTTGTGATCTTTCAATTGATCCTTCCCGATTCTTGGTATATACCAACATCAAGAACAGAGGCAATGTGAGGTATTTATTGGCTGGTTGGTGGAAAGCTGAAAGAAGGCCTCTCATGTTTACAAAAAGAGAATCTAAACCAAATTGAAATTAAAAGCCATGATAAAGTAAACAAGCTGATGTGTATAAGCATTTAAAATCAGCCTCACAAAATTATCAATCAGATCAGCTAATCAATCATAAGTATTGTGTAGAAAACGGTTTAGATCAGAGATTCCTAATGTGGGTAATGAGCACTGTAAACTCAAGGGTGTAGTAAGCATTCAAAAGCATTAAGGAAAAGTGCACTAAAATTTTAACAGGGCAGCAAAATGATTTAACCTTTTCAAATTTGAGAATTCATGACATATGTGTTTATTGTTATGCAGTTACATTTGTAGATATATTTTAAACATTTTGTTGCAATTTCAATGTATGAAGCCAAAATCTGCAAGCTGAAGTCAATCAGCTTTCAGTTAATTTTATCATTTTTTTCCTATATATTTATAATTGTTAGATTTATCTTAAACATTTAGCTGTAATTGCCATATATATATGGAGTAAAATCCCCCAGGCTTAAATCTGGCAGCTTCTGACATGGTGACTGCCACATAGCTGTTCCTGCCCAAGTTTACTTTTGGTGATTGACATTGCTATGAATCATAGCGTTCTATGCTAAATATCTACTCATGGTGTAGCTAAGGACCAGAACTGGAGGCCTATTTCAAAATGTTTGAATATTAAGGATTTTCAAAGAGTTAACTTTTCTCCCAAAATTTCTAAGACATTTTGTTAAAAGTTAAATAAATGAAAATATGTATTTTGGTGTGGGTATTGGAAAATATTAAAAGAAGCCAAAACTTGTGTTAAAAGATATGATCCATAATGTCAAAATTTCAATAAACAAAAACATTACTTTTCATATACTTCATACAAAAGTCTACATTTCTTAAGCCGATAACAACTGTAACCTACCACAAACAGAAACTAAAATGTGTCACTTTTGAAACAGACCTCCATCTGTTACACTATGAGCAGGTCAGTGGTATAGAACACCACTATAAATGCAGCAAAAGCATTTTAATATGGGGTAGTCAATCTGTGCAAATATATGAAAAAGGTAGGTAAAGAAAAAAATAGAACAGCTGGTTTAAATTAAAGTTCTAAAGTAAATGGCTTATTGGCTAAAAGTATAATAGCAATAAAATTAACAAAGAAGTGGTTATGAGACTTGTTCAGAAAGTCAAAGGAGTATCAACAGAGGCATAAAACACTCAAGTATCAGAGATGGAACTGTAAAGTTTATCCTATCTTAAAAAAAAAAAAAAAAGTTCTGAAACATCTCATTCAACTGAAGAGACCAATTCTGTCAAGCTTGAAATTCTTTCCCATGAAAGATACAAATTGTGACAGATTAAGAAACTCACAATTCTAAAAATGTTCAAAATAGACAAGAAACATTTTTTTTTTTACATAGTCTTAAATCCCCAAGACACACAAAAAGGAAATCTGCCAAATTGCAATTTCAGCAATTTTTCTTTTTTAACAAAGACTTTAGTTTGACCAAAGATTGATTTACAAGAGACAAAATCAAGTAAGATGAATGGAAGAAGAAAATAAAAGGATAAAAAGAACTGTATTGTGATTTCAAAGTAACAGTATTTATACAAGTCTCCTGAACAACAACTTATAAACAACTATTGTTGACATTGTCTTGTTATAACCAATAAAAGCATAATGGAGTGGTTTTAACAAGTGGTTGATTAGTTCAGACTTGCTGTCATGTGGTAAGGAGAAAGGTGTTGCCCAGAATCAAAACCTGCATCTAATGAAACTAACATTCCTTACCAAAGGATGTTAAATTCATATTTTCATTACTTTACATTTTAAACACCAAAGACTATTTACATAATATCACCCCTTCTTGAAATTCACCTCATGTCTTCATTGTGTCCTCTGCTTTCCAGCAAGGAATTGAGAAAGCCTTGTTTTATTCTTAACTTAGATCTTCTTTTATGTGTCGTGTCCCTTCAGGATGTAGGCCATCATAGCCCTCCACATCTTCCTTTCCCTTGTAGGTCTTTATAAGAGCTATCTTTTTGTTATTTCTCCCAAACCCTGTCCTACCATCAATTTGCTCAAGCCCATCAAATATGTTACTTACCTTTGTCTCTCTTTCCCACAATCTATCCTGTGAGTATCACGTTTTCCAAACCCTCCTTCCTTATTACATGCCTTTAAAAATTTCAACTGCCTCTTCCTGCCATTAAGTATGAGTTTTCTTTTTGTTGCCTTTTTCTCCAAAACCTTGTCATTGCTCACATGTTAAATCCATGTTATCATCAGCATCTTTTTGTAGAACTATATTTCTGTTGCTTCAACACTTTTCTTCATCTTTGAGGAAAAATTGTCCAGCATTTGCTGCCATACAGGAGGTCAAATATTACAAATCGGGGATACTAAAATCAAATCACAAAAATTTAAATATTTAGGAAGATCTGAAGACACGTTAGGATGGCCAAAGATATATTCCAAAAGCTAAGAGTATTAAGAGACAGAAAAATTTTGTTAGGAAAAAAAAAAAAAAAAAAAGTACTGAACTTGACCTAAATATGCCAGTGAAAAACATACCAAAAGTGTTAACGGAATTTCTTTAACACTTTTTGTATCTAATAAGTGAGCATGCCTTGTTTGATAATAAAACAATTAGTAATAAAACAGCTTTATAAATTGCTTTTTATTTTTTCATTTAATGATATTCTTTGGATATTTTTGCTTCTAATAATAAAGGAGAATTATTTAGTATAGGTGACAATAATTGTATAGATAAAAATCCTATATTTTTCCTGTAGAGAACATTATCAATGCAAATACAAAATCAGTTAATCTCCAATAACTTTTTAATGTAATATGTGAACTAGTTGGACAAATTACAAATATTTAAATTGCTTTCAGAAAATATCATGAAGAAAATCACATCTGTGATTTTAAAAATAAATATTTCTTGATTTCACCAACTTGCAAATCTTACTATATATATATATATATATATATATATATATATTTAAAGGGAGGAAGAGAAACCAGCCCCCCCCCATTTCAAATTTCCCTTAATTTAATTTCAGATTTTAGTAAATTTCCCTCATGCCCCGTTTTCAGTATAGATTTGTTTTTGCTTCATTATAATACTTAGTGAGAAAATGTATAAAAAAAAAAGAAAGAAAGAAAAGGAAAATGAAAAAATGTTAGTAGCTGGAATATCTATCTACCTATTGAACAAGTTGCTCCAGCTTGATAAGATTCCATACCTTATACTTCAGCCCTTAATCTAACTTTATGAGTTTCTGGGACAACTCTGGCAAAAAATTCTACAATTCTAAATAAGAATTAAGTGAAAGTGGCAAAACCTACAGAAAAGTAGCAGCAGAAAGTCTTCTAGAGGCAAAAAGCTACATTATCATTTGACCACTTTATTGAAATTATTAAATAACATTTGAAAAAAGTTTAATGCATAAAATTTGGCTAAACTGGCAACTGTCCCTACCGCCATCATCATCTGTGTTAAGAAAAAGAAAGGATAAAACAAAAAGACCAAATTTTGTTCCTTCTTTCTCCACACTAACACCACCTTTTTTTTCTTTTCTTTTTTTTATTAAATCAAGCCAATTTTGTAAAACTTGGTTCCTTATTATTGTAAACCATAGAAAGACAGTAGGTTAATGTATTAAAACATTACCAACTTTATCCATTGATGTCTGTCAGATGAGAGAGTTAGGAAAGGCAAACATAGTAACAAATTAAAATGACAGTTGACAAATCTAATTGTTAGAAAAATAGTTTTCATCTCAAAATCACAATTTCTGTTTCAAGTAGGCCATTCCATTTTCACAGGAAATAAATCATATATATATATATATATATATATAGTGGTGGGCTCTCCCATCGTAATCAATGTATGAGGGTCAAGTAGCTTAATTCCTAGGAACCAACAACCAAACACCAGCACATATGATTTGATCATAGCTGGAAGGAGAAGAGGATTAATACCTTTCCCAAGGGTATTAGAATGTAAGTTAATGTAATGGATTCAACTAGAATTCGAACTCTGCTCTCCGATTCCTCAATCTGAGCTGCTATCTACTACTCCACTGTGCCATATATATATATATATATATATATATAAAATCTGTAATGATGACAAGTATATGAAAGCATGAAATATTTTGACAATTCAATTCTTTATTGATTTTAGGAGAACTGGATAATTCTTCAGATGCTCTCTACCATCTTCAATACAAATTATAAAACTTACCTTAGTCTGGCTTCAGTTCGCATTTAAGAGCAGTTAGAAAGGACTGAACTTGCTATGGTAGTAATAGTAACCATTTAAATAATAATAATAATATTAATAGTAGTAATTTTCATTGCAATCGCAAGGAAAATTGAGGTGTACAGTCTGGGACCTCAAATGAACAACTTCAGCAATGAGAATTTATTTCATCACAAACAAATTTTCTGCAAGTATATTCATAGAATACATACTTTCATAAGAACTCAAATAGAAGGTTGCTGTCTGCAATCTGTCGTGGCTTTCTAAATTTGAGGATACATCTGATGGCTGCTGAAAAGTCCTTTGCCCATGTTTCAGATTTTTTTTGGGAAGTGTGTTGAACTAAAAACTTCAGCACACTCTTGCAAATTTGAAATTCATTTTCTAAAATGTTTTCAAAACAAAGACCAAATTAATCTTTACAAAAAGCCTAAGAAGAATTGAATATTATCCACAGACCAAGAATAGATATGAATTTGGAAAAAAATTATAAATTATTTAATCCCAATTTAAATTGAAGAAATCTGATAAGATACCATCTTGTTGGGAATTGGCAGAGAAAGTTGTTAGATGCAAGTGAGTGCGTTGAGACTTTCATATGAATGCTATACCCTGCACCAAATTCATTTCAAAATATCTAAACTGTCAGCTGTATACAACCACTTTCTCATGGCAATATTTAAAAATGGCTTTGAGTAAATGAAGACCACTCTTCTTTGAACCTTATGAACTGGTGCTAGAGATTCACAAATAAAAAAAACTGTACCAAATCATAGAAACCACATCATTTAAGGATTTTCAATAATGGCAACAACCAAAATGGATAGCATATATAACTCTAAAGAAAATAATGGCATAATGAAGGTGTTAATATTCTACACTACTTCCAATCAAAAGATGAGTGAAGGAAGCTCCCATCAATACTGGAAAGAATAACAACAGTTGCTGGTCTTGACAAACCTATTTTCCTGAAAAAATTGTTTTAATCAAAAGATTTGTTAAATTTCAACCAACAATAGCACTGGCTTTTCATTTAATGGATGATGAATGTTTACTTATAAGAAAATGGCTAATATTACAATTACCATGAAAGATAGGACAGCTACTACACTTTGATACCAGCTAGGTAGTGTAGAAAAGTATAACTTTAGTAGTACTGGCTGTGAGGCACAGTGGAGTAATGGATAGCAGCTCAGATTGAGGAATCAGAGTCAAGTTTGAATTCCAGCAGAATCCATTATATTCACTTACGTACTAATACCCTTGGGAAAGGTATGAATCTTCTTCTCCCCCTGACTATGAGTAAATATCAGAACAGACTGGGTTCTATAGCTTTGGATGGCAACTGGTCTACCGTAAAAAGAAATGGCAACTTACTGCAGGAAAAAAATCTGCCTCGTTAGTCGTGTATTAAAAGATGCATAATCACCTACATATGTATCGTACATGGCATATAACTGACTGAGCACTAGCTGCTTGGTCAAGGAATGCCAAATGTTTACAAGGCCAACAGGTTCACAGTGTCAATATAAACTCTGCAATCCTTTCAACTATTAAATTGAAAGTAAAATAATCTTAAATAGGTTCTAATTTTAAGTTAAATCAATCAACCACTTAGTCTTACCCTAAAATCAAGAAATTAATTTTCATCACTGAACACTTAAATTATGTTAGAAGATATGCAAATCCATTTATTTAATAACACCTTCCTTTCATAATCTATAACTTTTTGAAATATGATTATAAATATACCAACAGATTTGACAAAGATATATAATGTGAACAATATGAAAAAGGAAACCATTCTTTTGACATCTGAAAACAAAATCTTGTCCTTAGACAAATTAGAAATCTCAAAAAACTCCATATTGAATCAAATGTTTGGTCAGAAAATAACTCTGAAGCAGATAATAAAATGACCAACAAATATTAATTCAAGAGATAAAAATTAAAACAACTGTAAATTGGAGCTGCCATGAAGAGAATCACTAACATTTCCATTGGGTTCTAAAATAGCTAGGTATCACTGCCATATAGTAGGATTGATATTATATAATGGTTCAGCAATCTAAGAAATAAAAGCATGTTGAATTTCTATGTAATATCAATCCTTCAATATGGCAGTGAATGCTGGACAATTTTCTCAAATTTTTTTTTTCTTTTTTAATCATTTCACCCCAAGCAAGGCAATGAAACCACTAAGATGCAAAGAGTTATGGAGTGTGAGAGAATGAGAAAATTTACTATTAAGGAGAGAGGACAATAAAAGAACAGGACTGAAGACAGAACATAATGATTGACATTATATTTAAATTTTTTAAAATCATAGTTGACTGGGAAGCAAGAAACCAAAAGAGCGTTCAAGAAGTGCGATATAAAAGAAACTGTTAGTATAGAACTTATGATTACATCTAGCCATTTCAACTGTAAAATGATTAGATCTTGTCACCAATCTAGTATTGTGCTTAAATTCATAAAGTCTAGATACCATAGAGGAATGTTCATCAGAACAATTACAATGAAAGTATTTATAGAAAAGGCACAGAGAAGTTACATTGCAGTGATGGAAAAGGAACTGAGATGCTTTGTTGGATTTTATCAAGAATCTCCAAATATATAGTAAGAGAACCATACCAGATATAGCAAGTATATATTTCAAGCAAGAACAAATGGTAGACTTATAAATATGTAAGATAGATTCTGGATGAAGTTGATGAAAAGGAGAGAAAGCAAGAGGAGAAATGGTTCTGCAGGAGGATGCTGAGAATACCATGAGCAATGAAGAGGTTTTAAAGAATATGAAAATAAAAAAAGACATATTTAGAATCAGAAAGTTGAAATTACTAGGGTATAATAAGGAAAAGGAGCTAGAATTTGACACTCACAGACAAGATGAGCAGAAGAATCCAGTGAGTTACTTACCTAACAAGCTTGTATAAACAGATAACAGAACAAGGAAGGAGAAGGACAGTTAAAAAAAAAAAAAAAATTTGCTAAGAGCTACAAAGAATAGGAAGTTGTGAAGAGCCATGATAAGACATGGCATAGAAAAGATACCAATTAGACAAGTTCATTCTGTCAGATGTTAACCCTTTGATTCTTCCAATTAAGCTGTGTCCCTAGAGATTTGGTTGATTGATAGATTTATTTATTTATTTTACAGCTTTTAAAGCCAAAAGCTATTTTGGATTGTAGGTTGTTTACAGTACCCGGTTTTCATTCAGAAATGAATGTTCAAATTGTTTTGAAAACATCTTGAAAAGAATAACACAACTGGAGTCAGCCTTGACATGTCTTTTGATCCTTTGATGTTTGAAATACACAACAGTCTACAGACAGATAAATTGTGGCAGGTAAGCTTGTTAAAAAGAGAGGAAATTACACATATCAATGAACCTGCAAAGATAGATGTAGGACTATTCTATAAACACTAGGCAGGACACACACTAGACAAAAGTTCGGAAAATTAATGACAAAGTGGAAAAAAATTTTCTTGCATCATGTTTCATCCTTTAGGACTTCATTGGATTAAACCAACTGATGTTTTTTCCCCTTACAGCTTAACTATTTGAAGGTTACTTAAGGTCTGAAGATATTTTTAGATAAGAATTTTTTGGAGATAATTATAATTTAGTGATACAAGTCCTATTAAGCCATAGCTGGGATGAGAAGAAATGGTGACATACCTTTTCCCCAGGGTGCGTAAACAAATATAACAGACTATTGGAATTGAAACTTGATCTCAGATTTCCAATTACGCATCGTTATACATTACACCACCCGTACATCCAAGATTATTGTACCTGGTATTCCCAAGCGGTTACTCGTCTAGGTACTGACTGGGTTTGATGTTGCTTGACTAAAATGACATTTATGTTGATATAACTATACAGGCATGTGAAAGAGAGCAGATACTGAAATTTTAAACTTTTAAATTTTGTTTAAATGACCAAGTGGAAAAAAAAATTAAATCAATTTAAAAAATGCTACTTTAGTTAAAAGAGAAATCAATTTACTAAGATGTTTCATCTTAGTAAATTGATTTCTCTTTTAACTAAAGTAGCATTTTTAAATGTAGAGAAAATGTTTTAATCACTAGATCATCCACACTAAAGTTGTGTCCAGGTTCTTGCATTTCCCATTTCTTGACAGATTTATTATCACAAAGTGACATACTTAATAACAAGAGAGATAAAAAATATAAACAAAAATAAAAAGAAACTAAATGAAGTTTAGTGAGTAAACGCCAAATTTAAAAGTTTAAAATTTCAGCACACCCTTCCGTTCATGCTCATGTATGGTTCCATCAACATAGAACATTACTTTAGTCATGACAAATTCCTACAGGATGAAACGTATTAGCTGAAAAAGATTTTTTTCAATTTTGTCATTTATTTTCCCAACATTATTCTGGCATATACAAATTTATATATCATTTTCTCCCACACAAGACCAATATAATAAAAGTAAATGTAATAATAAATCAGGAAGGGGGGAGGGTATTTACAATTAGTGCTGACTCAACTGATGTCACTTCATCTAGGACATGCTGCATCTCAGAAAAGTCCAAAAAGTGTAACAGGTGTGAAAAAGTAAATAAATCACTGCATATATAAATATATTTAAAAGCCATAGACAGATGGTATAGACATTTTAAAGTATAATTCAAATATCTCAGAATTTTTTTTTTATACGAATGAAAAGTGATATTTTGTATATGTATGCCATTAGCATAGAAGGGTCTGAATTCTGGTTGAGGCTGCTAGTGCATAATTATTTTCCAAGGAAGGCATAAATTCACTTTACCCTGTGAATCTTCTTTGACAATTTCATCACTGGGATGTTAATCGATTCTTATTTCATTTGTTTGTTTTATTTACACTATTTACATTCAGACTCCATCAGGTGTATATCTATCCAGGTAACCTATAATTCCAAACAGAACCCTTTATTTAATCTACTAGGAGTAGACTGTTCCTGTTCCACAATATCTTGTCAGTTATTGCTTGCCATGTTTCCAACTCACAATTACTATATCACCAAATTCACAAACTAATGCTTTAATCTACTAGGCTATTGTCCTATAGAAAACTTGGAGCCTTAAACCTAACCTGCCTGTCTGCTGATAAATGCTGCTGCTGTCAAGCACTCACTGAAGCTTTTCTCTTTTGCAAACTTGTAGGTTACCTGGATTGAAGGAATGAAGGCAGGAGGGCACAACAGCTGAAATGTGGTAACACAGATGAGGACAATAGTTCAAATCTAAATAATGTAAATAATTTATGCCATTTAGCACAAACTCTGCAAATATATTCATTGGAGAATACTTATTTTTAAAACTAAAAAAAGGCAAAAAAGTTCAATAGAGCTACAAATCAACTTTTGGGTTATAAAAGCAACCAATAACTTCAAAAGTCACTGTTGCAGTCTAAAAGGTTCACTTGTTTTAAAAATGTAACTAAATATTTGATGACAGAGTCCCAATAGTTTCAAACTGCATAACTAAATGATGACAAAGCTTATTTTCTTCTTTGCTCATTCTCCTTTCAATCTATCTAAATCATCTCATTCATCATAACTATTTTAATAGTAGCCCTCTACCTTGAATGGCTCACTAGTTTTGTACTAGGTTAATTTTAATTAAAAAAAAAAAAAAATTCTCAATTTCCATCAGAAATATAGAGGTCAAGGAAAAAAAAAAAAAAAAAAAAAAATGAAATCCCAGTACAATGAGTTGATATTTAATAAAAGTTGTTCATGTTCAAAAGTTAAATTTTTTACTTACATTGTGTACAAAGCAAATAGAGTAAAATATGAAATGTTCATGCATAGCAAAACATCAAATCCCAAGTGATAGCAACAGCAGCAAATAAACAGACTGCAACACTTTTCATCAAGCATGACAAATTTAAATGCTGATCACATAATCAGGAGCAGAAAAACATGTTTGAAAAGTTTAAATATATGCAATACAGGGTGTTTCAAAAGTCTGTAATATTACAACACTATATATCTTAATAACTATTGAAGATATCAAAGAACAATTTATATTTCCCGAAAGCTAATATTTCCATGTTTCTATACGGGTTTTTACAGTTGTTCAATGTAATGCTGTGGGTTACACGACAAGCATTCAAACAATAATCCAATTCTTGCCAAATGCGACCGAGCATAGTGTTGTTGATGATTGTCAAACCTTCAGTTATTCACATCTTCAGATCATCCATGTCACTGGGAAGAGGAGGTACATACACAAATCCTTTCACATACCCCCAGAGGAACAAGTCACATGGCGTGAGGTCTGGAGATCTAGGTGGCTATCACAGGAACATGTAATCAATCTGTCCGAAACATCCAACCCATCTTCAGAGTGGAGTTCAAAAATTAAATTTAATTGAATTAAAATTAAATTAACAGAAGATAACTTGAGACTTTTAGCTTTTAAAAGCCACCAATCATGCTACCATTTGTATATAAGAGTTCTTAGAATGTGACAGACTTTTGAAACACCCAGTATAATCTTGCAAGACACACAAAAAAAAAAGAAAAAAAAAAAAAGTATGGTCAGATAAACTACTTATCAATTGGACAGGAATGCTTCTCAATGGTGAGAAGAGTGACCAAATTAAATTTCTTGCAAGCTGTACTTTAATTTTTGGGACAAAATTTATGCTCCAGCTCAAGATCATATAAGAAGCTGTACTGCAAGATCTATGTTCTGTGTCTCTTCAAGACACGAATCATAGCAGCCTTTCTCCCTTTGCTAAGACCCATCTCCATTCCACTATTCATTCACACAAGCTCATCAGGTAGGTGGCCAGCTGCCTTCCCCTATCTCTCTTGCCTTGTAAGAATTATCCAACCACTCCTTCATTATTTTGAGTTCAAGAAATTTCATCTATTTCTTTCTGATTCTGAGTAGGTGTTCTTTTTGTCACCTTTTTATTTAAGGCTTATTCACTTTATGCATGGCATTCTCAGTAAACTTCTGTAGAACCACATTTCTGTTGCCTCTTATCTGTGAAGAGATTGTCTGCCATTCACTGCATTATGAGGATTGATATCACATAGCAATTCAGCAATCTTTGTTTCTAACAAAATTTTCCTGTTTCTTAGTACAGTGTAACCTTTGTTCTCAAACGTCTCACATGTCGAACAAATCGGTTTTAGTCAAGGTTAAAATGCCTCGGTTCTCAAACAAAATTGACAAACTGACCTGAACAGAGTTAACCTGAATGAAATTATTTCTTAGTCGATCAGTATTGTATACATTAGTGTATTATGCTGTACTTTTCTTTTGCAATTTTATGATACTGAGCCTTTTTTTTCCCCGCTCTTCATTTGTCCTCAGTCATGCCTCCAAAGAAAGCTACAGTGATATGGGTAAAGGAAAAAGAAAAGTTAAGAGAAAAACAATTGCTGATGATATTGTCTCTTCCTACTCAATTTCATATGGCAAAAATCAACGATCTATACTATTCTTATAAAGAGACAATCATGACCTTCCTTCCCTTTTCCAAACAATAACATCCCTTTCCTCATGTCTCTTTCCTTATGTCATCAACTTTCCGATATGCAAGTACAGTAAAAATGAAGTGTTCATCTATATTTTATCTGTTTACTATTGGGTTTATTTATATTTTTTCTTAGATATGATTTTCATTATTTTCATGTATTATATAATTTTCATTAGCTTTGTGTATAAACTTGTGCACAAAGTACTGTTAACATTTAAATAAGCAATCATCTTGTGACCAGGAACAGATTAATCCATTTTACATTGATTCCTATTGGAAAATTAGTTTCAGATTATAAATGGGCTTCAGAAACAAATTAAATTCATGAACTGAGGTTCCACAGTACTTTGTTTAGCCTTTGGAATGCATTTTTAACTAATCTGATCCACATTTAGACTTTGGTGTTGCATTTTCCATCCTCTGT
This sequence comes from Acanthosepion lycidas, assembly GCA_963932145.1. Lineage (NCBI taxonomy): Eukaryota > Metazoa > Mollusca > Cephalopoda > Sepiida > Sepiidae > Acanthosepion > Acanthosepion lycidas. The sequence goes on from OZ010615.1 coordinate 1,979,847, forward strand.
TAAAACACTTCTCAGATATTTAAGCTTCTGTATTTGCTTAATGTTGACATCTCCAATTTGTAGTTCTTATCTTTAGCCTTTTATCTTTTTACTGATATAAGTCCTACTAATTAACCAGGAGCAGGAGAGAGAAGAGGTGGTTTCATACCTTTCTCAAGAGTATTCGTGCATATGTGAATATAAAGAATCTGAGTGGAATTGGAACTTTGCTCTCTAATTTCCAATTCTGAACTGTTATGCATTACACTACCCAAAAATCCAAGCTTACAGCACCTGGTATTCCCAATGGGTCACCCATCTAGGTACTGACCAGGCTCAACAGTGCTTAACTTTGGTGATCATACAAAAACTGGTGTTTCAATGTGATATGGCCATAAGCTTATGTTGTTAAGATTGCACTCCTGATAATAAGACATGGTAAGGTCTCCAGCTCTCTTGGGATAGCCTCACAGAGGTTGAACAGATCTGGAGAGAAGACACATCCTTGTCTTACACCCCTTTCTATCATTGTGAGAATAGCAAAATGGATAACTTTCAGAGAAATTTCAAACTGTTCTCTTCATTTAACCTATGGAGGTAGATTGCTATTCTTCTACTATCAATGTCTAAGGATATATTGTCTTGTTCATATTTAGTACTGCTCAGTTATTTGCCCTGTTTCCATTTGTCCTATGTATGATGATAAACTACATCCAGCAGTAAGGCCTCTGATCAGGAGATTGGAAGCTTTGAAGAGTGTGGAACTACCTTAATTGTTTTTGTTTCCTGGTCCACTCTGACCCAGGGTGACAGCACCTGTTGGAGTCCCAGCTATAGTGAATCCTCAAACTGGGGTCAAAACATTATGAAAGTATAAAAATACATTTTTGCAATAATAGCAGCAATATATTTTCATAGTAAAAAAAAATTACCAACAATACATTATTTGAAAAGGAAGAGAAAAATTATCAAAGTTCCCAAGAAAATTAAATTTCAGCATTAAATGACACATAAGGAGTTGATATGCCAGTAAACAAATCAAACCCTGTTTCCATTGAGTAAGTGTGTATGTCCTGGCCCAGGATGATGTTGACTTAATATGCAGCTATGCTTAATTCATTATACACATTTTGAAAACCCAATATATTTTAGATTTTTATTGAAACCACTCTTCAGCTAAAACAACACATGCACACAAAAATTATCTGTTTTTCAAAAATAAACAAAATCTCAAATCATTGGTCAATAATTGAATTGTTTTTCACAGCATATCATCCCTTTCTGTGTTATTTAAAGCTGAGACATTTTGTAAGGAAACTTCTAGTCTGATATCTTTCCAGTTACTATTAACTATTATAGGGTTTGTAGTTTATATCAAAGCCAGTATAATTCATTGTTTATTTTGTTCTTTTTAGTCATAATTAACTAGATTCAAATTGAGATCTAGAATGTTCTTGTGAAATCTATCTTTTCTTTCTTGCTTTGATGAAAGTTATTTCCTTTTAGTTATCAAGATTTACATTCAGACTATAGTCCCCATCTTTGTTGTTATTCATGTAATCTTCAAGGAATTTTGAATTGACATTCAATCAATGGCGGTGCATTGTTTTCATTCCACTGTCCATTTCTAGTGAGGTCTCTTTTTTTCAGTTTTTGTTCGCACTGTTCCATTGAGTAAGTGTGTATGCCCTGGCCCAGGAGATGCTTAACCCCTTTCCCATTAATTATTTTGGGATAAAGATTCATTTTCAGACAGATTTTTTTTTATTTGTTTTTAATAAAAATTAATTAAGAAACTGAGGCACTTGAAGTATCCAAGTGGTGGCTAACACCTCTACCAGACATACGAGTTGACAATTGTACTTGTTTCAAGCTCAGAAGGGCATAAAAAGAATCAAGATTGACAAACACATCAGTAGCTGGTTTTTGAATGTTATATTTTTGATGTGTTTATTCGTCTGTGTCTGAAAAAGACATTTTCGGTAACAATGTATATACATGTCTATGTCGGGGAATTGGTTAATATGCAGCTATCTTTAATTTATTACACACATTTCAAATAAAGCCAACATATTTTAGATATTTAGTGAACCCCACTCACCAAAAAAATAAAAATAAAAAATATAAAAACACACACACTTATGAAATTTGTTATTTGTCCACCTTGTTCAAAAATAAACAAAATCTCAAACTATTGTTCAATGAAAATAGAGAAAAAGCTAATTTACAAAATGCAGTGTCACTTTTGTTTTTGTTTTTTTTTTAGACATTAAAAAAAATCCAAAGATATCCTGCTTTAATTTATAGGGATCTGTCTGGAAAGTATCCAGCTATTTAATATTAATATAAAGTAGCCTAGCTCAGGAGTCACTTCATTCCTCCTTCAAAGTACCCCCACTGGGAGTTTTCCTCTTTCTAGCATCCTTTCCATTTTTCAAAACAGTTTGTAAATTTCTTTCAAGGTGACAAAGGAAAAACATCTTACAAATCAATATTTAATCACTATAAAAAGAACTGTTATCTTAATTACAGTCTGTTGGTCAATTATACAATAGAAAATGAGTCATCTAATATTGTAAAACCTCAGATGAGAAAGACACAAATGGATAGAGAATTATGGCCTATGACCATTTATCCCATTTTCAATCTGCTGTCCAGTTTTCTTGTCACTATTGATTACATTTAGAATTAATGATGTTTACAACTAAAAAAAAAAACTGTCAGTGTCCACTCTTAATATAGCATTAAGATACAGGACAAAATCTATTAATCAGTCTATTAATTCAACCTGTTAACTAAATACATTATTAAATACTAAAACTGTCTAGAATTCGACACGTGGATTTATCTTGGAGGTGAAATTTATAAGTAATCAAAATGCACACCTTTAACCAACTGTCTCTCAAGATTATGATATAAGACATTATATATATCATAAATATGCATATTTTTGTTTGCCAGTAGCAAGAGTGAGTTTCGCATACAACACAACCTTCGGGTGCTGAGTTCAGTTTTAAGATTGCATTGTGCATGAAATATCAAGTCAGGCCACCAGTGAGGAAAAATATGTATATTTATTATTATATAGTTTATAGCTCTGTCACATTGCACTGAACACTATTTTATTAACATTAGCACTTAATGTAGGTACCTCCATGAAATCGCTAAAAAAAAAAAAAAAAAAAAAAAAAAAAAAAGGGCAGAGTCTGATGAAAAAGACGCCAAACTTTATGAAAACAAAATTTTATCGTCTAAATGCTTATGTTTTTATGAAGAGAAAAGACCAAAGTTTTTTTTAATTATTTTTTAAAATTTTTGCTTCTTTTTAGAACATTCTACATTTTGATTAAAAAAACCTTGTTTCTCTTTGTACCAACATGGGCTAGTAAATAACATAGATAATTTTTAGCACGTTTTTGGTATTACACACATTAATTTGGAAAATCTTGCAAAAATAAAAATAATTGTCAGATGTTAATGAAACTTTCAGAAACTATTCACAGATGATCGAAATTATTATAAATATGTTTTTTTTATTAAAGTCATGGCAGAAATATTTTTTTATATATTTATTAACACCCCCATAACTAATTTTATGAAAAACTCTAGAAATTCGAGCGCGCAGACCTTAGTGATTACAATAGTTAAAAGCACAAGGCTTTGAAGAATGCAAATCATTTTTTTTTTTTTTTAATTGGAGCCAACGTACCTGAAAATCAGCTCTGAATTGTAACATACAAAAGTAAAACTCAATAAAACAAATATATTATTTAATTTCAAATGCTTTTATTTGTTTTTAGTTGTTTTTATGAATATGGACAATATTTTCTGAAAGCAAAAAATTTTTTCAATGAAAATTGTATTTTTAATACAATTATTTGTTATTTCTTTAATTATAATAGATTTTTACATTAAGTTTTTAAAAATATTATAAAATTAGTTAAAAGCAACACCGAGCTTTCAATTGTGTCCAGATGAGATCCTCATTGTCTAGCGCTTTTAAAATTGTATCGTTTGGACCAATCAGAAGAGCCATGGTAATTAAAAAATGTAATTTTTGTGCTTATAATCGGGCAGTAATTATAAAGTACGGAAGACCAACCAGAATACAATTTAGTTGCATTATTTGAGTTCAGCATTGTTCTCCGCTGTTAAGGACTTTACTTTTGCGAAACACGTATGGAGAAGTTAATTTGATTTTTCAATTTCAACTGAGAAGGGTACCTATAAGTATCAGTATCATCTTATGAAATTTAACTACTGCTAAACTTTAATTTATATGATCTTATTTTTATATTAGTCTGTTATGACATTTTTCCATAAATGAAATATCAAAATTAATAATAAAATGAATGGAAATACAAATAACACAGTAAAATGTAATAAATGTACATAAAATTATAGTATTTTATGTACACTTCTGATAAAATGTCATAAGAAAGGTACCTATAAATTAATTAGATACCTTTTTCTTATGAAATTTAATCTCACTCTTAACAGTCTTATTTTTTAATTTCTTTATATTTTCCATAAAGCATCGTAAACGTAAAGATGAAAGCTAAGTACAAACAAAAAAAAAAAAAAAAAAAAAAAAAAAAGAAAAATTAGAGCGCTGAAAGTTTTCCTTAAAAGTAACTAGGTAAATAATTTGTTCATTTAAATCTAAATAATTTCACTTCCTTCCATCCGTAGAAAGAATTATCCTCCCGTAAGTTATCTAAACATCATGAATGTGCCTTTCGTCACTTGTCAAACGACGCAAAAGGTTATGACCTTCTTTGTTTTATTTTCAAATTACATTTTTTCGGCACAGAAGCTAAGTTAAGCTTGATTCAAAATATTTTAAATAAACATTATAATTTCTGATTTTATTAAAATCAGTTTTGAAAAAATGATAATTGATTTTTAAAAGAATATCAAAATCAGATTTTCATCTTTTTTATCAAATGATTGAAAATGATTGATTATCTGTCCTTTTTTTTGACAAAAAAAAAAAAAAAAAAAAAAAAAAAAAACAAGATTTTTAACGAAAATTTCGGACGTGCTAGGAACGATTAAAAAATGTAAAAAAATACCCCCAAAATACTTTGATCTTTCCTCTTTAATAATAATATGAACATTAGACGATAAAAACTTGTTTTCGTCAAGTTCGGCGTCTTTTTCATCATGCTATCTCTGTTTGTTTACATTTTCGTGGAGGTACCTAACTTAATGTGAGATGATATGACTGTGGTTCAATTTTAAGCAATGTCATTGCTTCATCCATCCTCAAATATGAACAGCACTGATTTAAGTTTTTAGTCTTGCTAGAGACTTATATTATCTTGAGCAGATGCCAAGTGGAAGTGAGAGACCCCTGTCTTCATTCAAAACATCTCTCAAGGAGAAAGAAATATAATACATGTGACTGTGTTAGCAGCCAATTGTGTAGACCAGTTCTTTTTAGACCACTATATTTGAACATCAGATGGTGAGATTGGCTGTGTGTAAAGCCTTTCCTCACTTAAAAAGTTGCATGCACAGGTATAACTAGCTAGCTAGCTACAGACAGACAAGCAGGTAGGCAGACATATACACACATAAAAAAAAAAAAATGATTTTCAGCTTATCTGTTCTTACCAAGTTTCAAAAAGATATCCACTTGGGAGCCTTATAGTAAATTTTACTTTCAGAGACCATTTTTGTTTTGTCATTAGGAAACGATTTGTATGCTCTGTAAAGGGAGTATTGATGTTTCAACTGTAGGAAAAAGTACTTTTCTGGGTTTTTTTTTCCTACAAACAAATCAACAAAAGAAATTAATTTCAATAAAATTTTAGATATTTTCTTCAGTTTTTATGCCCATCATTTTGGTATTCCATGGGTATATGCTGTATTTGGTTAGGTAAGAAACATTTTCTTTTTATCTGTTCACCAAGAATATACCATTTTGACAGAATCAAGAATGTGAGGCTGTTTATCCTCTGGTTTGACTCCATATTGCAAAAAATATCAACAGGATCACAGGAGGTCAAACATGGGAAGGTCAAAGAAGCTACACCTAACTTTGTAATATAATCTTTCAAACTTAGACGTAGCTTATTTGACCTCCTGACACTGTGATCCTGTTAATACTTGTGTATATTTTAACACCATATAAAGAGAAACCAGTGCTAAAATAGAAAAGTAATTTGATAAGTTAAGCAGTTACCTGCTATCGTAAGTTAATACCAGAATGCTTATAAAGTTGCCAACATTTGACAAAATATTTATTCATGCAATTCATCACTCTTCAGTCACTCAAGTATTTTCCATGGCTTTTAATCAACTTACTGTTCAAAAATAACTTTGGAAATTAATATACCCTTTAATTTCATAATCTTGACTCCTTACTACTTTTTCCATATCATACACACCTAATTCATCATTACCATTTTAATAGTATCCCTCTACCTTGAGTGGTTCTTATGATTTATATTGGTATGATTTCAGTATTTAAAAAAAAAAAAAAAAAAAAAATAGTTCTAACAAGAAAAATGGCATGGTCAGTTTATTTTATTAGATTGTGGGGATCTCTCCTACCTTGTCTGACAAGATGTCCATATGTAGCACTGCCTAAAACTATAAAAGGAAGGACAATCTATCTTTTCAGAATAGAATGCATTGCTAAGTAGAGGATGCATCTTGTGGCCTCATGGGAAATTTGTTGACTTTCAAATTTTTTATTATTTTAATCCACTTAATATATGGCACAAGGGCTACTCAAGGTAGAAGGTTACTGAGTGAGATTGTTATAAGGGAGAGGGAAAGAGGTGGTAAGAGGTGCATATTATGAGAATATGTAGCATAGATATTTGTTAACCTTTGATTTGGAGAGGTTAAGATTGTAGTGGTTAGAGAAGCATTCTCTCTAGAGTGTTCCACAAAGTAACAGTTCTGGGGAAAAAGTTGTCTAAATAGAACTTACTCCATACCAATAGAAGACAAAGGGAATGGGGATGATTTGCTCCTGTTAATATAGCCTGGCAGGTACTAGTTGGGAAGGTCTGAGCTGGCAAAACTAAAAAATGTAACTGGTTTGAAAATTTGATATACTAATAGAGCAGTTAGAGGCAAACAATGTTTTGTCTGTGGGATAAGAGTTATAGGATAGAGAATAATTCATCTTCCACAAGGCCACAAATCACTTTTGATCTCCTTTGAAGTTGAACAGTAAGGACTTGGCAACACCAGCCCATATATATATATATATATATATATATATATATATATATATATATATATGTATAAAGGATATGTAGCCCTGAATACATGAGTAAAGAATAGAACCATATTAAGAACACATTCAAATTTCTACACTACCTATAGCATTTTATTGGAGATATAATCAGGATGAAAAATAAAATAATTCAAATGCTGGAGTTTATCAAATCAAATGTCTACAGTGCAATAATATGTACATTAGGGAAACTTCATGTGATCTAAAGACCTGCATCCAGGAACACAAAAGAGATTTGTGTTTAGATAAACATTCAAATTCTCTTGTATTACACTACAACATAGGACAACTTTAATTTCACCAATGCCACCCTTATCAAAAAAGAACAACCCTTTAAAGAGAAAATATTACAAAAATATATTTATAGTAATATTACCAACTATAAATACATGTTTAAAAAAATTACATATCCATTATTCATGAATCTTAACTTATCTCTTCCAAATACATAAATAAATAAATATATACACACACACAAAATATGCAAGATATATATGTCAATGAAATATCTAACCAAACAAAATTTAGCATCCATAATATATATATATATATATATATAATCAATTTACTTCAAACAAGATGATAATGCCACTAAGATGCAAGGGATTACTGGGGGTGAAAAAAAATGAGAAGACTTTAGGAGAAGGTGTAACAGAGTACTGAGCCTGTTCAATGTTAATTGTATGAAATCACTGGATAGTGATCTGGATAAAAAATTCTCAGAAGAATAGATTGCCTGGTTGGAAGAAAGATGGAAAAAGAAATGAGTTAATAATTGTTTTAAACAATACAATGAATGATTCCAAAGAGAATTGAACCCAGAAATAACTAGTCAATATTCAGTAAAATTGAGCAAAATTAAACTACCCAAAACCTATGCACGCCCCATAAGAGGACATGATTAAGGTGCTTTCTAAATTTCTTGATTCTGAGACCCCAAACACAGGGGATTTTTTTTTTTTACATTAATACTATTTGCCAAAATGCTTATATTCTTAAAAAAAAACTAATTTCTTTGACAAGGAAGATATATGGTTTATGAAAATATTTCCTAAGATAGGAGGATCCTAGATGGAAGAATTAGATACACATACACAGAAAATTTGACACTGACATGTGTAGGGGGAGTCTATATAAACAAAGACCAATAGGGGCACAGACAGAGTCATCTCAGATTTACTCTGGGCTGCCTTGCTATCACAATAATATACCTGTATTCCAGTGGCCAAAGAGAACACACAGACACATCCAAGAAAGAACTGAGAGGCTAGTACTGAATTTAACAATTACTACTAGATTTTAAGACCACCATCCAATGGAGTAGAACTTAGTCTTTCAGTAGATAGACATTTTAGTCACCAGTTTTAATATTAAAAAAACCCTGTTAGCGTTATCAACAGTGTGGTCTACTTTATTGAAGGAGTTCTCATTCCACCTTTGATCCCCAACATTGCTCCAGATGCAAAGAATCAACTTACTACTGTCAAGAATTAGTCATTTCTTATCAACGGTACACAAGATATATTTTGTTCCACCACCACCACACATCACTGTTAATCCCAATATCGTAAGATTTTGGGGAAACCCTGAATCAACACTACCAAGACAACACACCCGTTTCAACTGAGTAGTGTAAAGAAAGCAGGAGGATACGTAGGGTCAGCGTTACTCAACACAGTGGAGATAGTGACTGAAGAAGGAGGATTGAGGGCTACAAAGGAACTGGAAACCCAATCTTAAACAGGAAACACGAGAGAAACCTCTACTCCTGTTCAATAGCAGCAATACTTCATTCTTGGTCTGATCTGACTCTTGTTAAAATAAAGCATTTTTTACATGCACACATTTTCTAATAGCAAAACCTATAAATGATTTTTCTTCCTTTGTCAGTTATCTGTGTACACACAGGTATATTTCTCACTACTTATGCTATTCGCTATATAAAAGTATATATGCAAAATTAATCCATGTGTTGGAATTTGTTTCTTTTGAAATTTCTCAACCCTTTTTTCACAATTCAATAACTTCGTCCCATTACAATTAAGCACTTCCCACTACAAAATGATGACCCACAGCAACCTTGTCAATTTTAATTCAGTAGCACCATATTTGCTACAAAATCTACAATACTGACAGTAATACTTTTTTCTTGGTAAATCTAACAGGAACAAAAACCCTCCCTGGGGTGATACTTATAGATATCACCCTTCCTCAGCCCTATATGATCAAGAGACAGATTTTGTCAAAGACAATAATATCCTTATAAAAATGGAAAGAAAGAAAAAAAAAAAAAAGATTGCTAAAGATTTTAACATTTCTCCAGTTTCAACAACTAGCCAACTTCAGAAAGAAAAGAATGTTTTTCCAAGACAAGCATTTCATTTAATCTATTATTTGCAGCAGTGACAACCCCACCCTCCTTGAAATAAGCAAATATGTGCCTTGGAACAAAAAAAAAAAAAAAAAAAAAAAAAAAAATGCTTTTCTCCTCCCTGGTGAATTTGTAAACAAAGTCAACCTTGGAAGAATTCTTTGCATTTCAAAATTCAGGTCAGACTTCAAGCTTCTATTTAAATGTATAAATGACCCACCCACTTCCCAAAAATCAGTATTTCAATAATCAAACAGAATTCCATTTGGTAAGATAAAAGCAACATGAGAAAATATGCCAAATGTGCTGAACTGCATAGATGTGGAGATAACATTGTTTCATTACTATGTTATTCCTTTTGCTCAGGTGTGAACTTTTCACCACTGTATTATAGAACAATTTCAGTAAATAAAAATATAATATTACAATAAGGAAATTGAACCAAATTCTAATGATACTTCATCCTATAATAACAACAGTGTATGGAAATCTATTATGAAACTGAAGTTGTATATTACATTAAAAGGTTTATTTTCTGTTTTGTAAAAACTCATGTTTAAAATGTTTTAAATCATTCAGAATTCTTCTATGTTTCTCCATAATTCTTTGCCAGTCTTGGTTGGTTGCAAGTTATAAACTGTTCATGCCTTTTATAATTATGTAATCCTGTGTAGGTCATACAATGCAACCATCAATAAGATCATGGAGTTCACAAGCACTCCAGAATCTCAACTGCAATGTATTATAGTAATAATTTATATTATGTATTATATAAATACCCGTACCACTGAGCAGACCAGTGCCAACTGCCTGAGGATTGCTGTGTGCATAGCATGCAAGTAACTGTCAGCTAGGGTTAGGAGGATGTACACTGGATTTTTATGATAAATACAATGTGCAGCAGAAATACCTCCTGCATAATGGTAAGACATTAGTGGTAATGGTGTCTACATCTAGCTAATGTTTTACCATAATGTTGGAGGTATTTCTGCCACAACCTGTATAAATGTTCTGCCACTGATCTTTTTTTTTTTTTTTTTTTTTTTGAGAAATAGAAAATTTGTCACTTAGCCAATTGATGTTATATTTAGCATATCTACTCCAGAGTTTCATAGATAAACCTTTGTGCAATCATTTGGTACACTTGTCAAGCAGTATCTGCAATTGTCTGCTGATTTTCTCATTTTTGTTATTTTTATATTAAGCTAAAAAAAAATTAAGCTTATTGGTGTTAGGTTGATTTTTTTCGTGTGTGTGTGTGTGTGTGTGTGTGTGTGTGTGTGTGTGTGTGTGTGTGCAAAAGACATGGTTATTTCTTCTTTTCATAATTTGCCCTTTGAGAAAATCTGAACAAAGGAATATGCTTTAAAAACAAAAAGAACCTTGCTTGATTGTGAAAGCTCTTTGCATCAAGTGGTCAAACTTCAGATTAGATGGTGTTTTCTTTTGCAAAGGGAAACACAGGTTTGAATCCTGCTGGAAGGCATATTTTCTTTAAGTTTTCTTGAGCATGCAGGCCAGTAGACAAAATACTGTTTAAAATAAACTGAGCATTTACACAAATATAGGTATCCACTAAAAATAACATCTGAAGCAAATTATATATATATATATATATATATATATATAAAAGGGTAATTTCAAAACAGTAGCCGCCACTGCTATTAACACACCACTCTTCATTAATGAATGAATTGAGACCTCTGGCTGCTGACGTTTGCATACATCTGCATATAATGTTAAAAATTCCCTCTCTTTGCCATGTGCTGAAAGCTTAGGGGTAGGATATCTGACCAATGCCAAATTAGTCAGGCTTCGATCCCAGCTTGAAGCAATCGGATGTCTAGTCAAACTGATGAGCTGTCATACAGCAAAACAGGCTTGTATGAGGGTGACATTATAGATTATATATATATATATATATATATATATATATATATATATATACACACACACACACTAAAGAAAAATCAACTATGTTGGTGTAACCAACAGACAACTTGCCAGAAGACCTAACAGCTTAGATAAGAAAAAAATCATAAACAAGAAAAAAAAAAAAAAGACCAAAAGGCAAAAAAAAATAAAAATAAATAAATAAATACTACCTATGCAGTAAAGTGCTCAACATACAGATTATCTAGACAGAGCAAAAAATGCTTCACATCAACATTTGGACAGCCCAAGTTGTTACTGAAGTTTCATACTCAAGTGATCTTCAGATGACTAGAACAGTTCCACAGTTGGGAGTCCATGTAAACCTACCTATTGTTTGTCCTATTCACTTTCAAGAAGCACATTATCTTCAATTCACCATAGTTGGTAGCTTGTACTCCAAGAAGGATTAGATTATCCTTTTGGTTAGTATAGACTTCAGCATAGGGCCCCTCAAGTTTTTATAAAGCAAAATTTTTAATTTTGTAGATGCAAAAACTTCTACAGTTTCATAAACTGAAATGATATCAATGACAAACTCATTTTGTTTTTTTTTTGTTATAATTTTTTTTTTTTATTATGGTCATGTTGAAATATGTACTAATTTCATTTGCAATAAATAGTTAAATAGTGATATTTCTTAAAGAATATTTTTTATCGACAAACAAAAAAGATATCTATTCTAGTTTATTTAAAGAATTTGCAATAAGTCTACTTCAAGCCCAGTTAATATATCTGAAAATATATCATGAGTAAAACATATTCAAGATGGGTTTGGGTAAGTTGGAGAGTGGCTCCATAATTTCATTATAGTCTAGGCCCTGACTACAAGCCCAGCATGCCTTTTCATTTCCTGTGTTAGAAATTGCTGTTTGTTTTTTTAGCAGTATATCAACTCCTTATGGGTCATTCAATGCCAAAATTTAATTTTCTTGTGTGCATTAGTAATTTATTTAACAAAAATGTATTGCTGGTAATTTTTTTAATTTTTTTTTTTTTACTATGAAAAGGTATTGCTGGTATTTTTACTATAAAAGTGTTTTTATACTTTCATAATGTTTTCACCCCAGTTTGGGGGTAACTATTTGCCGATAGTTAAGTTAGGGTGTATCTGGGAACAAGAGCAATTAAGAGGGGGGTTCCACCTGCCAGATGTAGATTTTTGTCATACCCAGGACAACAGAAATTGCTGTGATAATGCTCTTACTATATCTAAAAGAGAAATCAATGTTAAAATTTGATGAATAAAGGTGGTGAGAATAGGAATATTGATAAGTCTGATTGTCAATGACTTCAATAATCAAATCGACAAGAGTGAGCTGAATAATATAATGAGATTATTTGAAGGAGAAAGAAACCTAGCCCTAAAAGCCACACTTCAATTCTGACCCCAATTAAGCATTAAATCAAAATAAAACCCAATACTAAGTTTTTGTAAGTGCTGGGGGTATATTTGCCTTAAGTGGTATTTAGTCATAAATAAATTTATGCAGCTTTTACTGTAACTAAGAGATTGCAAAATTAATGAATTCCAGTAATAATGGATTTATTGAAAAGTAAAATATTTCTCACTATAAATACTTTACAAGAAGTTCTTGAAAAGAAAAATTATTGGTTTCCACATCCAACAAATAATTTTTTACACTCCCATCTATAAAATGGATATGGATATATATATATATATATATATATATATATATGTTGCAGTGTAGGACTCGGCATACTTCCTGGTCTTCCCTACTACCATGATAATGGACTGCTCCAACTTATAAATATGGCAAGTAACCACATTAGAGAAGGATTTGAGTAGTATTTGATTTACTCAGGTTGTATGAGTATTCAATAAACCTCTTCTTTGTTTCCTCTACATAGAATATCGAAGGAACAGAAGACTAACTATGGCCTTCCTAATTCTTGGCTATTTTGAACAAGGACAACAATAAACACACTATATATATATATATATATATATATATATATATATATATATATATGAAAAAAGTTGAAAATGCAACTGGAGACTTTAAGAATATTTATTTACAGTAACTTTACCAGTTTCACAGTTATATGATTTTCAAAAGTTAATCTGAGATGGAGAGATGTGCGAGTGTGCCATGATCAGTTTCATATCTGACTGAAGTTGCAGAATTCTTTCAGTTTTATGCAGAAAAATCATGGCTCCGATTGCTACCTATTTAAAATGCAATCTGATAAGCTGATCATGATCAAGTACTCAAGCAAAACATATAGAACTATGAAAACAGTAACATTACTATAAATAAACGTATTTAAATACTCCAGTTCCATTTTCAACATTTTTCCTATGTATTTTTACGCCCATGTGAGATATATATATGAAAAAAAAAAAAAAAAAAAAAAAATTATATTATAGAAGTAAAAGTCAAAAATTATTCACACTTGTTATGTTATGCTGCAAGTGCAGATAATTTTTTTAAACTTACTTGTGTGTGTATATATTATCACAAAAAAAATCAGATCAGTTGAATATGCCACCTTGGTTTCAACTTTAAGGCACACTCAGAAAATTTTTATCAAATGACCTCTTAACATTTTTTTTTTAAAGACTAATGAACGCTATATTATTTTTTTAAAAATAAACAAACAAATGCATGATGAGATGGCTGTAATAAAAATGGATGAGGCAGAAGATGTGAAGAAGTGTGTGTGATGGAAAATATATATATATATATATATATGTGTGTGTGTGTGTATATATATATATATATATATATATACACACATACGTGTGTGTGATGGAATATGTATATCTTATATATAAAGTACAGTGTATGGTGTGTGTGTGTCCAAGCAACTCTTCCCCTCACACTGGTCCAATTTCAATGATTCATAGCTCATTCAAATGCCCTAGAAAAGTTAGGCACAGGGAACAGTTTTTGTTGAGCTCAGATTCAGAGTTGCCAGATTATGCAAGGTTAAAAATGATAATGACTAGTATAATATATTAATATATATATATTATACTAGTCATTATCATTGCTTTCATGTTTCAAGGGGAGTAACTCTTATTTTCCTTTTGTATCCAAAATTACAACTAGCTTAAAATTTTAAGCTAACTCTTTGGATGACTCTTGGTTTGGCCATCTTCACATTAACTGGGGAGGAGTAGATATGATAGGCATCAATAAACTACAGAAGAACTCAGAATTGATCATTGCATTTAAGTATTGAATTGATGTTTATGTTTACCTTTTAAATGTTCAACAATAATTCTTCTGCTGCCACTTAATTTAAAGATGATTTGACATATGTAGATCCTTATTTTCTGAACAAACAATTATTTTTATTTCATATGTGAAAGAACAGGAGACAATTTATAAGATAAAATTAATATAGTCTAAGGATAGGAAAATAGAATTAGTCATACATTCAACATTTGAAGAGTTAGAGAACATCTAGGAAGAAACAAAAATTCCCTGAGCCCCTGCAACCATCAGTTTCGCTGGCCTCAATGCGAGCACCAATCCCTTTCTCTGGTGCAATGAGAGGGCACTTGTCTTGGGCAGCTGCTTCCCAAGGCTGAGCACCACTCAGTACAATTTTCCTCAGTTGCGACTGCCTTTTAACAGAGATGAAACTAAGAGATGATAAATAAACATGTTACAAACTACTCAAGTGTACTTTGTATTTACTCAACCCCCCCCCCACAAGGTCAGGTTGTGACACAAGGTCAGTTTAATGTGGGGAGCCCAAGTGTGTACACCCAAACCAGGAATAAAAATTGTCCACAGCCCCCGCAACCGATGGTTGCACTGCCCTCAGTGCAAGCACCAATCCCTCCTTCTGGTGCAATGAGAATGCATGGCCTTGGGCAGCTGTTCCCCAGGACTGGGTACCTCTCAGTATAATTTTCCTTGGTCGAGACTGTCCTTTGACAGAGCTGCCTCTGAGAGAACTCTACCCAAAGACAGAAATGCAACTGAGATATGATATGTGTTACAAACTCCTCAAGAGTAATTTACACAGTATTTACTCTACATATATTCTCCAATGTATTTATTCTGACAATTCCTGCATTTGATAGAATAAATTCCTTTTGGCTTGTTTTGTTTTTTATTGATTAAGTCTTTGTTTTAAATGTAGTTGTGACAAATTTTATTTTGAGTTTAGATAAATTCTTTTCAGTTGTAGTTGTGATAGAATTAGTGGATATATATATATATATATATATATATATATATATATATATAAAAGTTATTGGTCAGAGTCAAATTAGACCAAGAAACTTATATTAAAAAGTGCTTAATACACATATCAGAAAATAAAAATTTAATATGCAGAGCTTTTAAATTTCAAAATTTAGGAAATTATGCTACCATGGTTTCAACTTTTACATATCCTCAGGCAATATAGGCCAAAAATATATAAGCATTAAAAAAAAAAAAAAAAAAAAAAGAAAATGAAATACAATTTTCCTAACTTAAGAAAACACAAGAACGCTAAAAAATTAACAGCAACAGTTGCACATGTCTAGAAAACCAGAAGTCAAAATGGTAACAAAGGGAAGAGGAAAAATAAAAAAAAAAAAAAAAAAAAAAAAAAAGAGAGAGAAAAGGTTAATGATGGGGGTATAATATGACAAAAAGGACAAATAATCATAACATTCTTCATGTACACACAGACGGACAAATGCACATATACACTATGAAAGATAAAAACTTGCAACAATGAAAAGTGCATATAAAAAAGGAAAATCGAGAAGTATAAGCAGTCAATTGTCAATACCCACTGATGTGTGGATCGAGTAATTTCCCAAGGGCCCATCTACAAAAGTGCGTGTGTGTATGTGTGCGGTGAGTGCGTGTGTGTATGCATATCTACTGATGTGTGGTAAGTGGGTGTGTACATATGCATATATGTGTGGTGTACGTGTACATGTGTGTATGCATGCATGTACATATATGTGTGTTCATGTACATATGTACGTGTGTGTGCATATATATATATATATATGATATGGAACAACTACAGTGAATCATAGCTGCATCTACTGCAAGGAAAGTTGGTTGTGTCATGCTAAAAGGCTTTTCTCGTCAGAGTCCCTTTTGTACATTTACAAATATAGCATTCAGCCATGCATTGAATACTGTTGCAATATATTTCGACTTCAGTCAATTACTCACACAAGTGATGTGGCTTCCTTCTGTCTTTTCTGCAAATATTTTCATGGCAACTCTTGTGACAAGCTTTTTTGTCTTGGTGCCCCAACTACATGAATTTAAGCATGCTACTAGATTGGTTTCTAGGTACCACCCTTTTACTGTTGAAATAGTTAAAAGTAACTGCCACTTCTACTCCAACAGTTTTTCTCGCACTTCCCGCCTGTGGAACTCATTTCTGTTTACTTGACACCTTGAAAACTACAATGTTCAAAAATCTAAATGCAACATCAATAGTTATCTTGGACCCCCATTCATTTTTTATCCTTTCCTCAATCTCCTGATAGCCAGTCTCTTCTTCCACTTTTACTCTATAACTCCCTACACACTAGTAGCATTCCCACCTAATTTGGAGTGAAATGATTTTAAGAAAAAAAAAAAAAAAGTGTGTGTGTGTGTGTGTGTGTGTGTGTGTATATATATAAAAACACCTATATTCAACATGGTTTTCTTTATTGTCAGCTACTTTATTTTTTATAGTTTTTGAAAGAAATAGAGTCAAGTCAGGGCAAATGTGAAATTTATCTAAATTGGTTTGAAAATGTTAGATGAAGAAGAAAAAAAAAAAAAAAAAAAAAAACAAGACAAATTCTCATGTATCACCATCTTTAAGGCTGGTTTCATTTGTAGAATAAAAGTTCAGTGCAATTTCAAAACATTCTAATAAAAAATAAATAAATAAAACAAGTGAATTTGTAAAACATCAAAAGCCAATTTGAAACAAAATATGCTAACAACTAAATTCACTCAACCAATTTCACCTGTTCATTGTTATCACTTAACACATATTCCTTTCACTTTCTAGATAAATGGTTTCTACTGTATCTGTACACTTTTTCAACAAAAAAGTGTCACTATCTCGTGAATATAACACTGGAATGTATTCAGAACATTTCATATTCTATCTACAAAATATCTTTCTAAAATTTGCTGAGTGGGGGATTTAGATGCAGATACAAATAGAAATATCTTGAAAGCAGACTGACATTTCAGACCTTGAGCGAAACCAATCTTCAATGTGTGTAGGTGTGCGAATAAAACTCATGAGCTAATTGATCGATTCATTTTGTTTTTATGTATGAATGGATTGTATAATCAACATAGATCGGTTTCACTTTGCAGTTTTTATATAAAATGAACAGGTTTTTACACGTCACCATTCAAAATGTTAATTTTAACATTTTAATATTTGCCTAAAATCCTGACCATAGAAAAATCTGTTAAATTTAAATTCATTTCCTATCAAAATTATTTGCATTGAACATCTATTCTGTAGACAGTGTCTTCCTATATTCCTAAGCAATGATACACACACAGATTTTTCAATGCTCTTGATACAGAGTAGGTGTAGAAATTTGTTCAAATTTTGTCAAAATCATCACAATTATGAACTCCACCCCCATTCACTCTCAGTTCTTTGTTCATGCAGAAACTAACTAAAAGAGTCCTGAAATAGCAGTCAAGACTATGAGCAATAATAAGAAATGTCTTTGCATTATTGGTTAAAATGCAACTGATGCTATAATGTGACTAATCATTTAATTTCCTCTACTACCAGAATTTGCTGTTTCACATGTAATCCTATGTAATGATTGGAGTGAATGATCCGTTTCATTTCTTTAATCAATCTTAACCATGTCAGGGGTTATAGAAGCAGATAGTTCATGTAAAATTATGAGCCTTGCTAAACTGGTTTGAATTTGAACTGTCTGATGTTTTGACCATTAACTCATCACCATAGTATCTGAACTAGAATCAGGAGAAAAGGTTAATAAATTTTTGGTAAAATATCAATATTATATCTTAGACTGCTTGCCAACCAAGGCAGATGAGCCCAGTCTGCTGTACTATTTAATCACTTGCTAGAGGGAGATGAACAGATGGATTCATACCTTTTCCAAGAGAATGCTTGTGTGTGTACACACAAATATTATAGAAAATAAGAAAAACAGCTCCAGTCTACAACAATAAATTCAAAAACTGTCTGGAGAAGAAAATAGCTCTAAACATTTTTCCTATCAACACAAATTAGTAAATAAACAACCAGAACTTATCTCAAAATGCAGACATAAAAACAAAGATTTTAACTAAGTTACTTAAAATCGAAAACTAAAACTGAATACCTTGTAAAATACAAATATATGCATTATATACAATGCAGATAATGTAACATATTTTAGACAAAGTCAGTTCTATAAACAAATAAAATAAAAACCTTAACAAAAAAATTAAAGAAAATTAAAATAAACACACAAATAAGAAAATAAAAATCTATGAATGTACATAAACACAAGTAAATGTAATAATATTAATCAACAACAAATAATTAATGAATGGATACAAAATACATTAAGTAATCAATAATAAATAACGAGATAATTTAATAAACACTATACAAAAGCTAAAAATAACCACATTCAGATTCAAATTATTTCTACTCAATAGCCTTTAGAATTGTTTGAAATTAACTACCTACACAATAACCATAAGAATAATACAATAAACTGGAAATACCTGACTTTGCTACCTATAATGCTTCATTGACCAGCATATATATTTTATTAGTTGAACCAATACACACAGCCTGAAGATTACACTCAAATATGAAACAGACTGTTGCCTCTTGGTGTTGACATCAGTGTTCACTTTCATATTTACATATGCTATATCCTAGACATTGAGCCCTTTTATGGATAAATATAACATCTTAAAACGATATTTTTATAAAAAATAAAAATAAATAAATATATATATATATATATATATATAAATAAAATTGAAATTTTTGCATTTGCTGTGCAGCTTTTGGTGAAGGGATTCTATTAGGAGATATTTTTACCCAATAATTGGTTGAATCATTAAGCCATCACATCAGTTAAGTCAAAGCAGATATTTTTCTTTTGTAATCTGAACTATCCCCACTTCCTTCCAGGCCACAGCTAAGCTTATTGCTTAGTAACAATAATAGAAGTTTAAACATTCTTTTGTTCTATTACAATCAAGTGTCACTTTGATGTCCTCTGATAAGATCCCCTACTTTGTTTAGGATTGACAAAATATTTCATATAAAGAAGAAAATGTCATGTCCATCTAAGTGTACTTGTAGGAATGTGATTACTGAAGTATCAAAAATAATTTTTTTTTTTTTTTTTAACCTTGTAACTACCAAAACAAATTTTAAACATCAAGACAATCCTCTCTGAAACAACATAAAAATCTCATTTTTCAGGCAATTTCACAATGGATGAATGATTTCCACAAGGATCAAAGCTAAAAAAGTAATACACTTTGCCTTGAGGTGAAAAACAAAAAAAAGCAAAGAAAAATAAACACTGACAGCAAGATGAAAACAATCTACCCCTCACCCAATTAAATAAAGGGCTCAGTTGGAAATTCCCTGAAAGTCAGAACAGTATTTTGACTGTAAATTATGTTAACTCCTTCCACAATTCCAAATTAAAGTTATACACAACAGCATCATTTTCTTTTGGAGAGAGACAGCACACACTACCCAGATCAGACACCATGGGGAGTGGCGATCATATTTTCACACCTGGTTGATTGACTTATTTTCATGGTTTAGCAACTCTTTGAGGCTTAAAGACAAAACATTTTGGATTTAATTTTTTTTTTTTTTTTGCAAGTGAATATTTCATTAACAATTTTTTGAGAATAACAATGATTTTTCCAGATACAAGACCTACTATTTAACCTATAGTCAGAGGGAGGAGATGGATTTCTACCTTTCCCAAGGGAATTTACACATAAGTTAATGTAACAAACACAACTTGAATTTGAACATGGCTTTCTGAGTTCTCATTCTGAGCTGCTATCCATTATTAATCTGCCCACACATCTTTGACACCTGGAAAAGCCACCAAGCTGAACTTGAGGTGTTTACAATTCACTGTGTAACTCACAGGCAACATCTGGCCAACTTTATAAATCTTTAAGTGCTGTTACTACAGAAAAAAAAAAAAAAAAATATAAAGAAAAAAAAAATATAAAGAAAAAAAAAATATAAAGAAAAAAAAAATATAAAGAAAAAAAAAATATAAAGAAAAAAAAAATATAAAGAAAAAAAAAATATAAAGAAAAAAAAAATATAAAGAAAAAAAAAATATAAAGAAAAAAAATTAAAAAAAAGTATTTTTGGACTATTGAAACTGCAAAGTGAAAACTAGGAAGTTCCTGCTCATATATGACAGCAGTACTCAGTTTTTACATAACAAAAGTTAGATGGCCCTCAAAGAAAAAATGAGAAATTTCTATTCACTTTTTTAAAACACTTGTTGAATTAAAACCCCAGTTATGTTCTGAAATGAACTAAGAAACATCAAGCATGACATTACTTGTCAGATCTGTTCATAAAGTTCAATAAAGCTACATTGAAACGGCAAAGAAATAATTTTCAAAATCAAATCAGCACTCTTCAAATTTCATTCATATTCTGACTTCCTGAATTCTGTTCCTTTGGCCTTTTCCTCACTAAATTCTTCTCATTCTTGTTCACTCCCTGTAATCACTTGTATCCTAGTGATATTATCACCTTGATTGGGGTGAAATGAGTAAAAAAAAAAAAAAAAAAAAAAAAATGTTAACGTAATTCAAATATAACAGCCCATTATGAGTTTTTCCTGTTTCCAAGCCTCTCTGAATTGAACTAGAAGAAGAATGCACCAAACAATCATCTTCAAGTGTATTGTGCACATGAGAGATGTATGAAGAAATGTCTGACTATTCAGGATCTTTTTCTATTTCAAATACCAGACTAGGTATTCAGACCATTACATGATATTACCAATAAAGAAATGGAAATAAGAAAGGAGAATAGATCTAATTTGAAAATGGCACTGATTTAAAGCCAGAAAGAGAGAGAGAGGAAAAAAAAAGAGAGAGAGAGGAAAAAAAAAAAGAGGAGAGAGAGAGAGGAAAAAAAAAAAAGAGGAGAGAAAAAAAAAAGAGGAGGAGAGAGAGAAAAAAAAAAGAGGAGGAGAGAGAGAAAAAAAAAAGAGGAGGAGAGAGAGAAAAAAAAAAGAGGAGGAGAGAGAGAAAAAAAAATGAGGAGGAGAGAGAGAAAAAAAAAAGAGGAGAGAGAGAAAAAAAAAAGAGGAGAGAGAGAAAGAAAAAAGAGAAGAAAAGAAAAAAAAAAGAGGAGAGAGAGAAAGAAAAAAGAGAAGAAAAGAAAAAAGAGAAGAAAAGAAAAAAGAGAAGAAAAGAAAAAAGAGAAGAAAAGAAAAAAGAGAAGAAAAGAAAAAAGAGAAGAAAAGAAAAAAGAGAAGAAAAGAAAAAAGAGAAGAAAAGAAAAAAGAGAAGAAAAGAAAAAAGAGAAGAAAAGAAAAAAGAGAAGAAAAGAAAAAAGAGAAGAAAAGAAAGAAGAGAAAAGAGAAGAGAAAAGAGAAGAGAAAAGAGAAGAAAAAAGAGAAGAAAAAAGAGAAGAAAAAAGAGAAGAAAAAAGAGAAGAAAAAAGAGAAGAAAAAAGAGAAGAAAAAAGAGAAGAAAAAAGAGAAGAAAAAAGAGAAGAAAAAAGAGAAGAAAAAAGAGAAGAAAAAAGAGAAGAAAAAAGAGAAGAAAAAAGAGAAGAAAAAAGAGAAGAAAAAAGAGAAGAAAAAAGAGAAGAAAAAAGAGAAGAAAAAAGAGAAGAAAAAAGAGAAGAAAAAAGAGAAGAAAAAAGAGAAGAAAAAAGAGAAGAAAAAAGAGAAGAAAAAAGAGAAGAAAAAAGAGAAGAAAAAAGAGAAGAAAAAAGAGAAGAAAAAAGAGAAGAAAAAAGAGAAGAAAAAAGAGAAGAAAAAAGAGAAGAAAAAAGAGAAGAAAAAAGAGAAGAAAAAAGAGAAGAAAAAAGAGAAGAAAAAAGAGAGGAAAAAAGAGAGGAAAAAAGAGAGGAAAAAAGAGAAGAAAAAAGAGAAGAGAGGAAAAAAGAGAAGAAAAAAGAGAAGAGAGGAAAAAAGAGAAGAAAAAAGAGAAGAGAGGAAAAAAGAGAAGAAAAAAGAGAAGAGAGGAAAAAAAAGAAGAAAAAAGAGAAGAGAGGAAAAAAAAGAAGAAAAAAGAGAAGAGAGGAAAAAAAAGAAGAAAAAAGAGAAGAGAGGAAAAAAAAGAAGCGAAAAAAAAAAAAAAAAAAAAAAGAAGCGAGAAAAAAAAAGGAGACAGAGAAACAGTGGAAAGAGAAAAGAAAAAAACCTTCCAAACATATTCCACATTTAGAAATGGAATGAAAATTACTGAATGGAGAGATCTACAATTTCTGCGTGCCTTTCAGTTTAATGTTGAGAAGCTGATAACACACCTATCTCTTTAAAACTGTGAAAACAGTTACAGGTACATTTATACTTCCATATATTGTTAAATAAATTAGTTTACAATGTTAACTTCCACAGGTTAAACATATTTGTTTATAGTGTCAGATGAGCAGCCATTTTTAAACTACTACTATACAGAAAATTATAAAAAATCATAAATTTGTTAGTAGGCTAAAATCTTAATGCTGCCAGCTGCGTAACTTGAAAGATGTAAGCTGAGAAAATTAATGTGGATTCCAAATCCTCATGAGAAGGGGGAGGTTATATGGGTGATAATGCCACAATGAGAATTCATTAAGCCCTCCTTGCTCCATATACTTTTGAAATTTCTTTCTTCATTTAGATAAACAGAATGAATAAAAATTAGATGGAATAACTTAAGGAAATGATTGATTTATTTATTTTTGTACAGCTTAACCATTTGCAGGTTATTTAAAGCCAGAAAATGTTTTTTGATTGTAAGAACTTTGAGATAGTAATGGTTTAGTGATACATGTTTTACTAATTAACCCATAACTGGGGGGAGGGGGAAGAGGTGAATTCATACCTATCCTTAAGGTATTTGCACATAAGTGAATATCACAAACCCAACAGGAATTGGAACTCAGCTCTCCAATTAACAATTCCAAGACATTAGCTATTACACCACCTGCACATCCAAGTTTACACCACCTGCACATCCAAGTTTACACCACCTGCACATCCAAGTTTACACCACCTGCACATCCAAGTTTACACCACCTGGTATTCCTAAATGGTCACTAATTTAGATACTGATCAGGCTCAACATTGCTTAACATCAGTGATCATATGAGAAGCTGTGTTTTAATGTGACGTGGCTGTAATCTTATTTAAGAACAGAACAAAAGCATTAGATCTTAGAACAAGCATAGTTTGAAGGTGGTAAGAATTTGGTATTTCTGCTTATTATTATTCAATAGGACTGAGATCAAAATTACACAGCTGTGTATAAGGAAACCTACATTTTTCTCTATGAAGAAAGCTCTTCTTGGAATAATGAAAGCTTTATGAATTAGCAATAAGTATGAAATTAACTTAATAAAACCAATGACCTTTAAAAGTATACGAAATATGAATTCTGTAGATAGATATAAGCATCACATAAAACAATTTTTGAGGAGCAGATTGTTTTGCTTTGAAAGGAGCAAACACATGACTTGACATAACCTAATGTTAACAATTGTTCTTGCCATGAATTGTACACACCAAGACCTCATCATAGTTGTTATCAGGTTTCAGTCATTGTGCTCTCCAGTCTTCTTCTGATATCTATTGAACTAAGTAACCATCA
Organism: Acanthosepion lycidas; assembly: GCA_963932145.1. Lineage (NCBI taxonomy): Eukaryota > Metazoa > Mollusca > Cephalopoda > Sepiida > Sepiidae > Acanthosepion > Acanthosepion lycidas. The sequence goes on from OZ010615.1 coordinate 2,004,193, forward strand.
GAGAATTTCAAACCGAACACTTTATTTAATCTATAACAGTAGAGTGTTCTCATTCTGCTATCACGACCAAGTGTCATTTCAACTTGTTTGTATTTAGTACTGCTCAGTTAATGCTTAGCCTGCATCAATAGCAAGCAAAAAAGAAAAATATTAAATTTAAAGGCTTCAAGTTCTCAGTTCACGATTGTCCAATAAGACAGTAGCCAAGTGGATAAAAACATTAGTTTGAGAATTTGGCAACAATAATTGTGAGTTCAATTCCTGGGCTGGATAGTACAGACAGACTCATTGCAAACAGTAGTTGATCAGTGATAAAATAGACAGCAGAATATCCTGTAGATTAAATAGTGCTGTTTTGTGATACTGATATCTCTGGAGGTTGAGCAAACAAAAAGAGAAAAAAAAGAAAGGAAGAAGAGAGAGTCTACTAACAGAATGATAACTGTTGAAATTGCAGGAAGATGGACTGAAAAGTTGAGAAAATTAAAAGTGTGTTAAAAAATCATGTTTTGAAATAATTCCAAAGAGAACTGAACCCAAGATAAACTAGACAAAATCTAATAAGATTGAACAAAAACCAAGACTACCTGTCACTCCCCATTTCCCACAGATAAGAAAAAGACCATTAAAGTATCCACAAAATATCAGATAAAATAAAAACATGTTGTTGATAAAGAAATCTGGGACAATTCCTCTAGACAAAAAAAAAAAAATGTTTTGAATCAGCCAGCCAGAAGAAAAGTATCCCATGTGCTCATCATTATAATTTCGGTGACATTCATCCAGAGAAAATTTTATTCCAAGCATTGATTTGAACTCCTTTGGATACAGGTGGTAAGGAAAAATTAATTACTATTTTGAAGTGGCCATAAACAAGAAGGCTCGGAGGCCTATTCAATTGTAAAAAAACATGCATAAGACAAAGAAAAGAAATTTTATTTTAAGGAGAGTGCAAATGATTTTTCTTTTCCAATTCTTGAGTGGTCTGTTCCATTGTGAGGATCCTAGTATAGGGCAAGCTGACGGATAAGGACTAATGACTAAAAATCCCTTTCATCTTCACTGTACCATCTGGAAGTTGGATTTGTCACTCCAATCCAGAAAGAAAGCTGAAGTTAGCTGCTGAGAAAGTGGGAGAAGGAAGAAGAGAAGGAAGGGAGGGAGATTAGTACCGCCTATATAGAGCTGTGGCGGTACAATCAAAGTGTAAAGAGAGTTAAGGGTTAGCCTGATCCCTTTGACCACTCTCAAATGGGTGGGGGGTGCTGAAGACCACTCTAGTAATTGTATTTTTATATTTGGAAATTTAGAAAAGGTTGATACTTAGGGTAGCCAACAACCAAACTCAAACCCTAGTCGACTCCACCCCTACTGGATGCAGGAGTCCATATAAGCTGGAGATTTGGGCCTCAAAGACAAAAGCAGAGAAGACAGAGAAAGACACACCAGAATCCACAGCATTTGCTGAGACCTCCTGACCAAAACCTTGCACTAGACATGAAGACTAGAAGTTAGAAATTTAAGTTACTACTAAAACAAGCCGCAGTCTCCAAAGGGTATACCAGTATCATTTAATTATAACAAGTGGAAAGGATTAAAACTGCTGTATACAACAAATCATATAGATCCCAAATCGGCGTTACATTTTTAACATCAGTTAATTCTTTATTTCAAAGGATTCTTTTTTTATGTAGCTCCCAAACTGCTGAACAGTCTTCACTTCAAGTTTGCTTCATTAGCAATCTTCTCACCCTCTGAGATCAAAAACATGATCGAAGAGTGAATGGTTGTGAACAGACATGCTAGCTAAGTCGAGTGGAACTATGCTACAATCATGATACCAGTGACAAAACGAATCATGCACTAACAAGTGAAAAGTTAGCAAAATGATAACCACAGCAGACTGAAGAGACTTGAGAACCAACGATTGAGTGACATAATTGGTTGCCACTGTTAAGAACGACAGTGGTACTTAATTGGTTGTCATTGACCAGGATCAACACTTGGTAATTACAGTTTGAAATTTACTGAATGTTATGAGGATCAACAGATACCTAAAGAATGCAGATGAACACGACAAAAACATTGCGATACTAATGAGGACATTAGTTCAAATGTAAATACCACTCAACATTTTTTCATACTTTGCCTGGAAGGAATCAATATTTAGTGCATATCTTTTTAGGATGCCCTGAAGAGTAATTGGTAGAAATGCTCAACAAACAGAATTGACAAAGTTTGCAATAAAAATTTGAAGAGAAAGAAAAGGCAAAAATAATATTGAGTAAACTATATATATATATATATATATATATATATATATACACACACACACACACACACAAAGGCAAATTAACAATAATAATGCAAAAAGTTCACAAAGAATGGTATTAAGTTGGTGCAAAAATAATGACGTAATAATGTCGTTTTTTGACGTTAAAAAATACGTAAAAAAACGACATTATTACGTCATTATTTTTGCATCAACCTAATATTAACACACAAACAGGATACAGACAAGCAATATAAACGTTCCAACTTTGTGACAAGAAAAAACTGAACTAAATCTGATGAGACCAAGAAGTGGCCTATCCTATTGACTAGGAAGAAACCCCAGCATGCATGTTTTGTCTATAAATTTGGGGAGGGAGATGTTTTTACAATCATTCCTAATCGAGATTGGAATCAACAGGTCTAATTAAAAAATTTAGATGCCAGAGACTAAAATAAGCTTTTGAAATTCTTTGACAGAGAAATAACACTGTAAATACATTCAGCCATTATTCTGTAGATACAGTATATCAGTAACAGGATCTCAAATTTCATCTTTCAGCACAAGAATGCTTTGTTTTGTAACTACAAGATCTAATTTCAAAGCAAGGTAAAGAACCTCTTACTCATAACCTGACAAGGATTTTTAAAATGAAACTTCTGTACATTTTTTTTTTTTTTTTTTTTTTTTTTTTTACAAAATGTCACATCTCTTCAGGACAAAAGTAAACATGGCTCTCCATAGTTAGTTTTTCTTTGAAATCTGTAAATTACAATGATTCTTCTTTGGAAAGGTGATGGAATAGTTTCTTATTTTCTCTAGAGTCTTGAATTCAGATTTGAGAGAGACTGGTTGCTCCCTACCAAACCTAGAGAGCCCAGTTTTCTGATATTTTAGCTCATGGAATGATTCATGTCTTTCCCAATGGCATCAGATCAAAGTGAATAAAAACAGCTTCAACCAGAAGCTGAACTGCTTACTATATCCATTTTCTCCAATAACTGTTACACTTTCTGTACATCCAAGATATCATTATCTGCTTCAAATTAAAGTACACTTTGGTCTATGACAAATGATTAGAAAGTCAATTTTGTTATCCTAGTTATTGGCAGGTCTTCAGCTGACATAATGTATGTTTTAATACAAAGAAAAGCAACTCTTGAAAGTGTATACTGGAATGTCATGCCATAAAAGTGCTCAATATTGCAATGGCAATATTTTAATTTTTATACTCATAATTGTGTATGCATCTCATTTGACAGATACACACACAATTACAAATACACATTATCATCTGATGCCCGCTTAGACATACAAGAATCTTCACAATCTTACATACACATAGAATTATCTACGGTTTTAATGCACATGACACGTGTCTGACAAATGAGAACTGACACAAACATAATTGAAAATGCCAGGGTTTCTGTCTCTTTTCTCTCAATCTCTGACAAAGCTTTAATAAAAGTGAAACATGATAGATTGATATGTTGCCTATTTGTTCTTTATTTTATCATTCTGTTGGATTCCAATCTGCATTTGATCTTTAACTGAGATTATATTTTAAAACTAGCAACATCAAGTAATCTCAAGAGCAATAAAAAGGAAATGCCATTTCAACCTTACAATAAAGTTTACTTGAAGAGGTTTTAATATGGAAGCTTAAAGTAAACTTCCTAGACAACTTCTACTTATTAAAGGATTAAAAGTGATGTACTTTTAAAAGATCTTAGAGGCACTTCTATCTGAATAATTCTCTTCATTGGTGCGTTAATGACAGATAATTATATCTGTTGGCTGACATTAAACAAATATTTTGATTGTTTCTTAAAATAACCATGTTAAATGTAGAAGAGGGGAAATTATTAACGTGTATTTAGATGCTCAAGCTGGAAACGTTAACTCACGACACCACCTCAGCTACAGAAAGCTTTTCTGGAAATAAAGACACCAAGAGGGAAAACTGACCAGGTTAATATTTTAAGGGCGTAAAAGAATCTAAAAAATATTTGAGCCAGTTTTCATAAAATATTAATTAAGACATTTAAAGTATAGAAGAAAAATGTTATAATCCCTTAACCTTTAAGCATTATTAATATTACTTCCCTTTCCACTGCATTCTTTTTCAAGGCCTCTCAATTGCAGTAACCTTATTGTTAATTTCACTCAAAGTGTTTTGTGCTGCCATAGCAGGATATGACAACACAACAAATTCAGAGTCACCTTCAGTGTGAGGAAAAACGTTTTGTACAGCAAATGAAGTTATATACAGAGTGGTAAGGTTAAACTAACTTTTTCCATTTAACTGATGAACATAACATATTCAAGAAGTTGGAAACTACACTATTTTTTTTATAATCAAAAGCTGTAAAGTGAATTAAAAAGAAACAAAATCCAGAGGAAAGTTTGTCTAAATTAAATTCTAGTACTTTAAATCTTTTGTTTAATATCAAAGTGCACTTACAAAAGTGATTGACGAGAGAACATCAGAGTCAATATCTGTATGGAGTACACAAAAACTGAAAGCGTTCCTTCTTTTTGGGAACTGTACCATAAGGTTACAGTCAAAGACAAAAACAAAATGATAATCACTCGAGAAAATTATTCAAATTTTGAGAGGTACCTTTAATTATTGGTAGTTATGGTTTTAATTCATACTTTGGGCTGACTAAAGAGAGAAAAAAAGAAAAAAAACACACACACACACACACACACACACACACACACACACACACACACACACAGTGGCAGTCCATCTTTTATTTTTATTTTTTTTTTTTTAAGTCATATTTTTAGCCACAAATTGAGACTGAATAGTTGAGATCAAAATGTTGTTGGCTGGCCGCTTATATCCAAGTATGATTGTTTACGCTTGTATTTACTCAGATACCACAGAGCCAACCTGTGGTTTATACTACAACTATGCTGAGCAGACCATGGTTACAGTTCCTGGGAGAGCCCACATTATCTGGTGTGGTCAGTTTGAACAAGGACAATATATGCTTAAATAGTTCCATCTACCCAATTTTACTAATTTGATTCCATGATATCATTTCCAAAGTGCTGCATGCTGAGATTGGCTTCCCAGGCTGATAAGATCAAGAAGTCACCTTCCTAACAAATAAATTTAGTTGGGATTTGAACTCAGGTCTCCTGGTCAAAAAGCAAACATTCTAACCACTCCGACACACACCCATGATCAAAATGTAGTGAAGTTGTTAATAGAAAAAAAAACAAAATAATAATGAAAATATTTGGTCCACTTGATTGAAAAAATTTTATTTGCCACCATCCGTGGTTGGTGATAAATTAACACATTGACTGCCAGAGGTCAATTACGAAATCCGACTTCAAACACCAACTTTATTAATAGCCAACTTAGGAAATAAAACATTTTTATGGGTTGATTTATAGCTTCAACTGAAGTCTTAACATTGTTTTCACACTAAAAGTATCACAGTGAATAAACATTGTTGGCACCACGCCCCGCAGACGAAAATGTATCAGAAAATGGCTGGCACAAGATAAATCCTCGTGGCATCATAATAACCATGTTAATGATAAATACAATAAAAATAACAAGAAAGAATCAGGATTTTAGATACTTGTTTTCAAGGCAATTAGGCCTTCCATAATTCCAAGATTGGCACAATACAATTCTCCTTGTGTTGGAAAAAGTTAAACTTGATAAATATCCATAATGAAAAGATTTTTTCCCCTGAAACATCTTAGAATTACAATATCATTAAAGAAATTATTATACCTGGAGATTAATAACTTACAGAATAATAAATAAAAAAGAGAAGAATCAGGTTTCGGCCACTATGTTTTCAAGGCAGGATCTCCCCAATCTGAAGAGTGGCACAACAAAATTCTCTTTATGCTGAATAAAGTTAAGCTTAATAAATATGGAAATGAAAATTATTTTTTTTTCGAGACATCTCAGAGAATAGCAACAACATTCCTTCCTCAGTAAAGAAATTATTATATCTGAAGAGAAACTTTTTCTAAGATTTCTGAGTTGACAAAAAAAAAATTTTTTTTGAAGTTACAAATGCAGGTGTTGCTTAGAAAATGTATTATTATAAAGTTTATCAAATGTTTAACCGTCCATTAAACAAAGACATTACCACCCCACCCACAGTGAAATTGGTGATTCTGTTTGTAAGAAAGGAATTGGAAAATCCCCCCCCTCCTTGTATTTCAAAGCTCTCTCCACTCTCCTCAATTTTACCTTTTCAATAGTATATTTCAGCATGAAAATTTGACAAATCAAGTTCATCACAGACTGAGTAGTACCAAATTTATGGTAATGATTTAGAATGTAATAATTAGAATAGCTAACTCCCATGACTGACCTTTGATTTATAGGACACAGGGTGGTTTTTAGAGATATTTTATAGGACAAAAATGTGTCTTATAAGCAGTAAAATATGGTATATGGACTTGAGGATTGGTACAATATTTGTTTAATAGAAATACAAATCGCTTTTTATACTTATTGAAAAATATTATTTTAGAAGTAAATGTTCATTTTTCATTATTATTTCTTTTTCTAAAAGATTAAAAATGTTTTTAAAATCTCCAAAACAATATTTCTTAAAGTATTACAAATTTCATTTTCATTATCCCAAGCTATTCTGATCCACCTGAAGATATGTTTTTCTCCTCCTGTCCTACTTTTTCAATATTTGAAAAAGTGTTAAAAATTGCACTGATAAATGGTGCACAGTTAATGCAACAGAGTTAATGTTGCATAATGTTTTACTGCATCACAGCAGCACCAATCATCAGAAAATTAAGCTGTGGCAGAAACAGCTAAGTAGCGGGTCACTATGTCTGATAATAGAAGCTATCTGGACTTTGGCTTGTAGGTTTCAGCTCCATGCTCACATTGCAATTGCTTCTAAATGTTTAAAAATAATCTAAAAGTGTAAATATATCAGCAGAAAAATAACAAAATGCATATATATATATATATATATATATATATATATATATATAATCTGAGGGTTCAGCTTTTTAAAACTACAGTATTGACATGGTTTTGCCTGTTAAATATTTGTTGGAATTTCAAACCAAACCCTTTATTTAGTCCACAGAGATAGATTGCCCTAATTCTACATACCATGCCTTTAGATATCCCAGTTTTTAGTTAATTCGTCTTGAAAACTCAAAGTTTTTGTTCTTTCAGGCCGAAGACACATAGTTTAGTGGATAAAAGCATTGGTTGATCGGTTGAAAGAGTTATGAATTCAATCCCTGGCCTCAGGGAGAGTTATCAAGGATAATTAACTAAAACCAAGATGTCCAAAAGCATGGTACATGGAATTAGAACAATCTACCACCGCACTAAATAAAAGGTTTGGCTTGAAATTGAAACAAATATCATCTGAAGAAGTCCAGAGTATACAGCATTGAGAATGTGACAGTAAAAATGAGGACAACAGCCCAAACAATGTAAATAGTTACAATACTTACTCTCAGAAATATAGAGAGAAGCTTTTAAAAATTATAGCATTCTTCTATATAGTGACCCTGACACTAATGGGAGCTCAGTGCTACAAAGGGTGTGTTACCACTCCTATTGAGAATCTGTTGTAGTCAGTGCACTGACAATAAGGCCACACATTTTCTAGTATAGGCCTTACATGTATCTAATAGGTTTTTCATATATAGATTAAAATAAATAATATGAAATGTTAAGCATCAAAGCAAATTGGAAATTCTTTTTTTGTACATTGTTCAAGGTAAGATCTTAGAGTTTCCTCAGTTGTTTCATATGCCTTTCTTTTATTTTTTTTTTAACCTATAGACAGACATAAGTTTCCTCTATACTTACAAGGAAACTAAAATACCATACATTTTAGGACTTGTTAAAAAAGAAAAAAAAAGAGAGAGAGGGTAGTAAAATTAAACATGCATACACAGAAATGGATCCTATTTATAGCTAAATGTAAACATGTCAGTTATTTTTAGGAAGCAAAGCCTGACAGATAATTCAAGACAGCCTAGTCAACCTTGTTAAAAGATCTTGTATATCCTTAAGAATGCTTGTTAACATTCAAAAAGAAGAGAAAATATATGCTAAATAAAAATCATTATTTTGTTTAACTAGAATTTTTGAGGACTCATTAGAATAAAGTCATTAATCTTTAGCCTGTTTGGGAGATTCCTGTTGATGTTCCCTTACAAGTGAAAAAATAAACTATTGGTAAATTTAGTAGAATTATTTAGGAGCAACACCTGGTACTGACCAGATTAAACAAAAATCTCTTATTACTTGAATTCAATCCATAGAAGGAAAGGACATTATGCACAGCTGCTGAGAGTCCTCTACCTCACTTACCCATTATAGTAAGGAAATTTACAAAGGATAACAAAAGTGAAGATTTTTATTTTTAGACACATGACAAAAATTTGAGACATCATAGCCAAAAATTAAAAAAAAAAAAAAAACACTTAGGAAGGTGAGGGGATCTAAAACTAAAAACTGACCAAATTCTATCTGACCCTTTATAATTTACATATTAGTCTTGCAAGCCATGGAAAGTGAGTGTTTTTTGTGCACCATTAAATGTTATCTAATACCAAAGTATCTACCTCAACAACTTCCTCAGTTCACCCAGTGACAAAAATATGAAATTATAAAGTTAAAGGATGTATTAAACTTATTTTGAAGATATTTTCTTAATTGGTGTTGTATGATGCCAGAATATACACTATAGACCATCAAAGAAGTTAGATGCATTGAGGTTTGACCTGGGGGTCATCCTGAATGCTGAATGGAGAAGCATGTGACCTCGTAGCTGCATCTGTTATTTCAAGTGGGGGAAAGATTTGTAATACATGTCGTCGTATAAATAACTATCCAAGAGAGCAGTTGAGTAGTTTCACACACATTATAGACTATTGGACAAAGCCTCTGTAGTATCATATCAGATTGGCTGAGAGTAACTGATAAAGTCAGGAGTTGAATAAAATGTTATGTTCTGTTAGCACACCCACTTTATTACAATAGGTAATCATGACTCTCCACAGATTCCTTTTCTTTAATATTTGAATTGTCATGGCTTTCTTGTAAAAGATAGTGAAGCAATTTCCCATTGCTTTCTTTATGGTTTGGAATTTAGAGATTTCTTTCTCTTAGACTGGTTACCACCCAAGACTAGAGATCCCAGTCTATCCTACTATTTAACCCATAGCTGGAGAGGAAAGTGATACTTTCATGCCTTTCCCAAGGGAATTTGTGCAAAAATAAATAGACTGGGACAAAATTTGAACTTGACTCACCAATGATATTATTTGTAATGATATCATTAACAATAATCAAACATCTTTGAGAATACAGAGGAAAAAAATGGCTGACAAATTATCTTTAAGCCTCCCCAGTCTTCTAAACAGAAGTAGAGGTTTATCTTTAGTTTCCTTTTTGGTTTTCCAGTTCCTTTTAAAGTCTACTTCAACTCTTTACTCCTAATGCCGGTCCATTCCTATGCTAATATAATTCCACAGTGTCATCCTCTACATTGAGTGGCTTTTGGCCCTTGTAATAGGTGAATATTAGTATAAAAAAAAGTATATAATCTTGTTTATAATTGATCAGATCAAAACTGAATATAATGAATCCACAGTTTGTCATAAAAACTTGAGAAAAAAGTTATTGTTTCAACTATAAACCCCCAAACACACACCTTGTTATCCTATTTTCTTTGTTGAAACCCAACCCAAATACAGGTTACCCTACTTTTTATTTATTTTATTTTTTTTTTTTTTTGAGTACACTAAACTTCAGTTTCAAGATGTGTTAAGAAAAAATATTTTTAGAAACCAGTATGAAGACTAGTAAAAAAGGTAGATACAAAGACATTCCACCATTCACCACCACCCTCTTTTGCGTATCATGTGCAAGGAGATTTAGCTTACTTAGAATTGTGTTTTTAAGTGACAAATGGATTATTTTTTTTTTTCTTTGGCTTGCCCTATTTTGATATGAGACGACAGATGCTAAATGCTGGAGAAGAGGGAGTGTGAAACTGTTTCATGGAGCTTGTAGAATGTATAAAAAGATACAAAGCCAACATCTAAATTGAGGCGTAATATGAAAAATTTTTATGGATGAAGTACTTCAGAGTTATAACCTTGGCAAAAGAAAACACTTTGATATAAACTGTTTAGGGCACGTCAATGGCTATGTGGGTATGAATTTGACATTAACAAAATGAGTAAGAAGACATGAAATTGCTAGAATGTTCAATAATGTGGCAACAGAAAAAAGAAAAGAAAAAGTACTTTCATTTTATCAGCCAAAGGAGAGAAGTACTGTCACAGATTTAGGATTTTAGCATATAGTTTGAATTATGTAAAATATAGTGTTGTACTATTAATTGAAAAACAAATTGCTTGTATAAAGATTTTTTTTGAGTGATTCATTTTCTATGTCTTATCAACCATTTGCAGGTTATTTAAGCCAGAAAATATTTTTTTAGATTGTAAGAAGTTTTTTTGGGGGGAGATAATGGTTTGGCAAGACAAGTCTTACTAATCAACACATAGCTGTGAGGAGAGGCTGTGGATTCATGCCTAATCAAAATTTGATAAACAAACAAGAAATTATAATGTGGATTAATTCTATATTACAATATAAAAACTAATCCATCACTTTGTGGTCATGGCAGTTTCTATACATTTATATTCCAGAGAATGTAAATCTAAAAGAAAAGCCAGAAAATATTTTTAAATTGTAAGAATCTTTTTTTTCTTTTGTTTTTGGAGATAATGGTTTAATGATAAAGTCTTACTAATTAATCTATAGCTGGGGAGAGAAGAGCTGGATTCATACCTTTGTAAAAGGTATTTGTACATGTGGATATAATGAACCCAACTGGAATGGAACTTGGATCTTCAATTAACAATTCTGAGTCATTATCCATTACACTACTGTAACAGAGAATCAGGTCAATCCAATAGGAGACTCAGAATTGGCTGTGTGTTATAGCTGGTTTGAGTTCTGTTCTGCATTGCGTTATGGTGATCAGGCGTCTACACTCAACCTGGGATCAATAACTACTCGCACATCCAAGCTTACATCACCTGGTATTCCAAAGTGATCATCTAGGTACTGACTAGACTTGACATTGCTTAACTTCAGTGATCATACAGGAACTGGTGTTTCAGTGTGAAGTGTCTGTAAGCCTTTAAGATTTGATCTGAATTTCAAAACTACTAAAATATAAATAAATTTTCATATTTTTGAGGTACCAACTGTAATGAGAAATATATCAACCAAAATAACCATTCCTTAAACATATAACAGGTGATAAAAAATGGATTATATACAATAATGTTAAATGCAAAAGGCAGTAATCTAAGACAACTCCACAACTGACCCCAAAAGCAGAAGTAATGTTGTGAGTGTGGTGGGATCATAATGGTATTATACATTTAGAGCTCTAAATGAAATATTACTGCCACATCTGGTCTGGTTCGCCTGCTATATATTTAGAGATCCGTGATAAAATCCAAAGAAGAATCTGCAATGTTACTGGTCCTGACCTGATATCATTTACCCACTGCCATAATGTAGCTTCCCTGTGCCTTTTCTATTAATACTTTTTTTACTTTGTAATTATTCTGATAAACTTTCATCTATGGTACATAGACTTTATAAATTTAAGCGCAGTACTAGATTGATGGCAAGGTCTCATCATTTTGCAGTTGAAATTACTAAATATAACTGTAAGCTCCATGTTAACAGTTTCTTCCCTTGCCACTTCTTGCATTTAAACTCTTTCAGCTTCTCAGTCAACTTTGACCTTCAAAAATTTAAATGCAATGTCAATCATTATCTTCTGTCTTTATTCCTGTTCTTTTATTGTTTTCTCCTTAATGTTTTTATTTCTTTTCTCGTTCTCTAACATTCAATCAACACTTGCATCTTAGTAGCTTTATTGCTTTGCTTGGGGTGAAATGGGGGGGAGGAGAGAGAGAAAAAAAAACACACTAAATGCACATTCATACATCCAGCAATTGCAGCATGTCCATAAAAGTTTGATCAAAAGTGGTCTATGCTTGTCAATAAGAAAAATGTTACTGTTCTCCATGACAACAAAGTCACATGAGGCAAGAACAAAAAAAAATAAAATGTTGGAATTGTTGGCCCATTCTACCTTATCCACCATATTCACCTGTCCTGGTATCAACCAATTATTACCTTTTTCAAATCACTGCAAAATGCTCTGACAGGGAAAACTTTCTCTACTGAAAAACAGGTTCAAGACTTGTTAAAAACCTTTTCTCATCAATTGGAAGTTTACTCAAAAGAATCAAAAAGTTGTCTGGTGATAACATAATTGCAAATAAGGGTGAATATATCTATATAAATAAAGTGCAGTGTATGCGCATCTGTCCATTTTTCAATCTTGGCAAATCATAAACAACCTGAAGAAGTAACAGGTAGTAACTACTGTAGTTACAAATGATTAAAATTTAAAGTTAAATATCAGAGTGAAAGGCTTAAAAAAAAACAATTCTTTATTAAAGATTTAACTTTAATTTAGCTTTTCATCACAATTGCAATTGATATTGTCTAATTAAACCATAATTAAAACTTAACCTGGGCACAGTACGCTGCTCATTTTTTTTCTTTTTCTAGCATGTGTACTATGATGTATTCAAAATATTACATTGTTTGGGTTCCCTAATGTTTTTTAAAAGTGACTTTATGTGAAGGGATCATATAGAATGCCGAGTTTGAAAGAAAATAAAAATTGCGTGCAAAATAAATGTAAACAAACTAGAGATCGGTTGCATATACTAAGAAAGATTGTTAAATAAAGATAAAATAATTTTATTATTTCCAAATTTACATACATAGGATATTGAAGGTAAAAGGCTGAAGGCCCTCTGCAGGAGCTAGTCTAAAGCCCACCTAAAAGACAGCTTCTAGGATAGTAATGGAATAAAAATTCAATTCTACTTTATATTTTGAATAAAGTTAAAGATAAAAATTATTTATGAATCAACATAATATTTACTGCATGCAATGTAATTTCTAATGAATTAACAGATTTATTTTTAATTTGACATTTTTATTACTTCAAATATTATTATAGTGGATACTTCATATTTGAAATAGGCACTCCATTTTTATTTATTAAACAGTGTGTATTATGACTCGGCTAAACTATTTTTACCTACGAAGGGGGATGCAGGTTCAAACCCTGCTGAAGAACATGTTTTTCTTTATTTGAATGCACCATTCAAGTAAAGAAAAACAATTTCCTCAGCAGGGTTTGAACCAGAATCCCCTTCATAGGTGAAACCATCACTTGATCCAGTGTTCTTTGCCACTCATCCACAAAAAAAAAAAAAAATGACACATCAAGCAAAATTCTATTTTCACCTTTTAAGGAAAGGACATCCTCTTCACCCAGATTATTTTCTAGAAAATTTTATATCTACTCAGTTTTGTATCCAAACTGTAAACAAAAGCATTTCTAAAGAATTAATGGATATTTTGAGATTTTTATTTCTTCAAATTTATTATAGTAGATAATTCATATTTGAATTATGAGAGAACCCATTTTTATTTATTAAACAGTGTGTATGAGAGGCTGATTATCAGCCTAAGCACTCAAGAAATTTCTAAGATTGAGTGGAGTGCAGTCCACAGACAGGCCAGAGATAGTCATTAGATTAGCAGTAATACACACTAATAAATAAAAATGAAGTGTCTATTTCAAATTCGAAGTATCCACTATAACGTTTGATATATACAATGCATAACTGTTATAAGACATGCATTATAAAAAAAAAAAAAAAAAATCACCTAAATTCAACAGAAGGTTTTAGAGTTATTGCATTATGTAAAAAAAACAAAAAACAAAAAACAAAACAAAACACCTTTCTGCTTTATATCCTACACTCAAGTAAATGATTGAAACACAGAATGAAGAAAAAAAATCAATAGCTGGAACATTAAAACCTTGTGGACATGCGCAGCTGCTGAAGAGACACTTGCGCTGAACATTCTGATAAAGTCAAATATTTGTCATACAGACACCAGTCAGCACTGAGCAGACAATGTTTTCATCAACAACAAAACAAAAACAGTAAAGTAACATTCATTTCAATGACAAGAGTTAGGGAGAGGATGTTCCTCAGATGAGCATCAACATGTACAGTGTGTACAAAAAGTGAAGGTTATTTAAATGGAATCATCTTATTTTCAATTTGGCTTGAATTCAAAAAGATACTTAAATGTTATGCTTTACTTAAATTCCAACAAAATGTAAAAGGAAAATAAATCTGAAACTCAACAGTGCCATCATTCAGTTTCTTTTGAAAAGAAATATTAATCAATTCATTTTCTACAGGTTAACCCTTTGCAGATTATTTAAAGACAAAAGATATTTAGATTTTATTTTTTTGAGATAATGGTTTAGTGATACATGTCTTACTAATTAACTCGTAGCTGGGGAAAGAAAAGGTGGATTCATACCTTTTCCAAGGGTATTTGCACATAATGTATTAGGTTGGTGCAAAAATAATGTCGTTTTCTCAGATATGTTACTATGTGAGAAAACGACATTATTTTTGCACCAACCTAACAAACCCAATAAGAATTGAGACTCGGCTCTTCTTTAAAAAGAATAATCTATTGACAATTAAGTAATATTTAGAAAATGAAGTCTTAAAAAGTTTTAAGACAGTTTTTCTTCTCTATGACAAAGATTATTGCAATAGAATTATTAAGCTTAAAAAAAAAAAAATAAAAAAATTAAGCTACTCTCTCCTATTCTATGTATGAATTTTTAATAAGCCTCTAGTTTTTCCTTTACTTTTACTTTTCTGTTCCTTCAATATTCACTTTAACTATAGCCTTCTTAATTCTCTGCTATTTTGAACAAAAACATTACACTACATCATGAATTGACATATTGCATTTAAATGCAAGACATAGAAAGTAGGAAGAAAACCCTGCCAGTTTAAAGAGAACCAACAAGTTTAATGTAGTCTTGTGTTGTCAGTTTGAGCAAATGTTATTATTGGGGATTCAAAATCATACATACTTGGTAATGGAAGCACACAAGAATCTGGTCAGAAAATTGCAGAACCAAGTATCATTTTGATTTCAGATCAACCTGATGCCAAATAAATGGGCAAATTTTCTGCATCCTATAACCAGGTTCAATTTGTACACGGGAATCTGGTGGGGCGGAGGGGGTAAGAGAGTGGCCAGCAACTATGACAAATTAAACAGCAACTGAACCATTAACTGAGTCCATTAATTAGAACCAGAAATAAAAGGGTTAAGTTAGAACAAATTATCTGTCTATATTTCTGAAATGAGGTATTATAACTATTTATATTGTTCAGACTGTTGTGCTCATCTTTCTTGCTATATTCATAACATTTCAGCCATTGTATGGTATGCTTTGACCTTCTTCAGGATGAAATATCAAAACAGGCAAAACATTGTGAATATGGCAATAAAGATGGGGACAACAGTCCAAACAATTTAAATAGCATAAATAGATCAAATTAGTCATAAAATTCATGGTTTTATTTCTTGGGAGTGAGTTAAATATTATCAATTTTAAGAGTTCCAGCTCAAAATACAATAATTAAAACAAGTCATGTATTAAAGAAAAACAGATTTTTACCCAGCCTGAATCTTTGAAAGATTCTATAACAGCAAATATATCAAGTATTCTGACATAATTCCAAGAATCTGTGATCTCTTGTCTGTTAATCTCATTCTTAGTTTGTGACCTCACTAGATCAATTACAGAGTAGAGAGTTCAATCCTCAATAGGTGCTCCATACTTTCAAGCCTTGTGCCACATCTAAGCAATGCTTAAAAAAATCATTGGGCACTTAGGCATCGTATAATGGTTAGCAAGCTTGTGTCACTAGATCAATTATGACTGAATAATGAGTTCAATCCTCACTGAGTAACCTATATTTTCAGCCTTATGCCACATCTAAACTATGCTTAGAAAAATTGCCATTCTTAGTTTGTGAGCTTATTACTGTTGCTTTATCTTGCATATAATTTTTGCCTAATATTATTTTGTCCTGTTCTTTTTTTTTTTTATTTCCTTGTTATTTATTGCAAACTTTGTCAATTCTGTTTGTTGGGCACTTCTGCCAATTACATTTAGCCATAGCCAATTACTATACAAAAAGGAAGCATTTCCAGATGGTTGTTCAGAGTAACACTGCATATTCTAGCTGGAACTACACACTCCAGAGTAATATTTATCTTAAAAGCAAATGCAGCATTTTGATAGGCTTATGAAGTACTTAACACAGGAATTTAATTAAGAGCACATCAAATTTATAAAAAAAAAAAAAAAAAAAAAAAAAATACTCTTACCAAGATGGCTGATCTAATTTCAATCAACTAATATTGCATATTTAATAAGAGTGAACAGCACAAGGGAAAGAATAGATTGTTTTTAGGAAAATAAAAGCATGACACCAGTAAACTGAATATAAATACAGGTTATCTGAGACTTATGACAGTTTTGACCACGATTGCGAATTAGAATGTCTGGCCATGATTGCTTTGCATCTGGCAGTGTGAACATTTCCCAGCTTGGTGTTATGACAATTTCTACCCTAGCTCCCAATTGTGCTAGCATTCCCTTGAATGACTCTAGCTCAATGTTAGAGCAACCTCAGTACAACACACTTTCCCTAACAAGTCCATTTGTGTCTTTGAAATTTTTCTTAAAATCCCCCAAGATGCCTACAAAGAGGAAATTGTCTACTGCTAAAGAAAAAAAAGAAAAAAGGCTATTGATCTTGACATTCATAACCAAGCACCAGCAACTATTAAGATATTTTGTATTTGTATGTATTTTGGTATGTTTTGCAACTAATTTTTTTTCCTTCTTAAATCAATTCACCCAAAGCAAGGCAATAATGCCATGAAGATGCAAGGGGCTTCTGGGAGTGAAAGAGAATGAGAAGACTTTAGAAGGAATTGGAAACCAAACTATAAACAGGAAACAGGTTAAACCTCTACTCTTGTTCAAAAGACCAGGGAAGAGTGTAAACCAGACAATAGGCAGACCTATCTACTCCAGCAAATATTAAACCAACTGTACTGTAGTATGTAGTGTTTGACTTAAACTTGACAAGCATAAAAAACAATGTGTAGAGAGATAATGCAAAAGGTATTAGATGTAATAAAACCATAAAAATTAAAAAATACAATAATGCCTAAAGAAAGATGAAAAGATTTCAAAATTAATTACAGGCTGAATTACAACCAATCCTGGTAACCAGCAAGTAAAATAATCTTCATTTGAAGTCTCTTCACACTGAAAAGATACTCAAAGTTTTTTCTTTTGGCTGATTCTTAACAAATACTAAATAAAAAAATCTGGAAACAATCTTTAATGAAAAATGAAAGATATCCCAAAATAACAAAAAAGACTTAAATTCAGATGATAAATGAATTTCTGCTTTTATGTCAATGCCACTTGATGTCGGTGTTAAAATATAGATCAAGTAAACTTGGTACTACGGTGGTGACATAGAAACTAAAACGAATTATGTGCCTGAGCAAAACACCATAAATAGCTTTATCTAATATTTCAGATTCTATCTAATGAAGACTTGGGAAAAATATTCAAAAATAAACAAAAAGGCTTAAATTTGGGCTATAAATATAACATTAATATGATTTTTATAATATTCACAGTACCAAAAGCATGAAAACCTCAGGATACTTTTCGAAGATCAAAGTTTTGCTATGTTTTGCATGTCAAGGATTTGTAATAATTACAATCATATATAAATAGATACAATAATTTCCATTTCAGATTTCTTACAGTAGACAAACATTAGAAAATATTTTTTGTAATTATTTTCCTTGAAATGGTTGATTATTTATTATCTGATAAAAATGCTAAATTAAAAAATCTGGAAACGATCTTTAATGGTTGAAAAGTTAGGACCACTCAGTAGATTGTTGATTTATCGAATATTTGTCTTACATGTAAGTGTTAAAATATAGATCAAGTGTATTTGACACTTTGGAGGTGATATAGAAACAAACAAACAAAAAAAAAAAAAAAAAAAAAAAAAAAAAAACAGAATTGTGCCTTAGCAGAACACCATAAATAGCTTATCTGAATAGTTTTTCAAACAGATGAAAAATATTCCAAAATAACCAAAAAGGCTTAAATTCAAATAAATGGATTTTTATTATATCAATGCAACATTTAAAAAAAAAAAAAAAAAAAAAAAGAATTATGTACCTTAGCAAGACACCATAAATAGCTTATTTTTATTTTTTTTTCAGATTCTATCTGAAAGACAAATGAAAAATATCCAGAAATAACTAAAAAAGGCTTAAATTCAGATAAATGAATTTCTATTATGTCAATGTCACTTTTCACCCATCAAAATTTTACATTTTTCTCATCTTTCAAAGTCCAATGTCCTGCAACTTTTAATACCATATTAAATTTAAATGCAATGTCAATCACTATATACTGTCCTCCTGATTACTCTTACTTGTTCCTGCTCCTTAGTAATGTTTCCATTTTCTAATTCTTCCACACCACACTCAGTAACCCCTTGTATCTGAGTCTTGCTTAGGGCAAACTTGTTTAAAAGAAAAAAAAAAAAAAGAAAGAAAAAAAAAAAAAAAAAAAAAAACAGTGAAGTATATATATTTTTTTCTGAAAGTTCAACCTTTGAGGATGTCATCTTTTTTTAAAAAACTAAAATCAGCTGCTTCAAATTTTCCGACTGCCACCAAAATGCAATAGGATTATTTTCAAACAATAATACCCAAATAACCAATGGAAATACTGTTATTGATTTTTATCTTACAACTTTTCAATGTCATACGCTGCTTTTAAGCTGAAATATCCATTTCCTCATTGTATCCACTGCACACTTGTAGTTTTTTTTTTTAAATATCAAATTTATATCAAATTCAAAAATAAAGCTTTCAGAGGCTACCAGTTTAATTAAAAACCAGTCAGATTGATTTGTTTAACAGCATAACTCCTTATGGGTCATATAATGCTGAAATTTAATTTTCTTGAGAGCTTTGAAGTAACAAAAATATGTTATTCTGCTTTCACAATTGAATACATTGTCGATGATAGCTTTTGTGGATATATGTTTGTGTGAACATGATTACTAGAGGCAGTGATATGTGTCTTTTATATTGTAGCTTTGTTGAAGTTATATTTTGGAATGAACTTTGATTTAAGAAATTGTAGGATATTATATGAATTAATGTCATGAAAGTTCTTTCATGTGGTTTGATTTTGTTTGGTGGCATATCAACCTATATGGATTACTTAACTCCAAAATCTAAATATATATATATTTTTTTTTTACATAATTTTATGCTTTCAATTACAGATTTTGTATATAATTTCATACTTTCAGAATAAAAGGTATGTCTTTTAGATAGATCATAAAATATATTGTTGATAATTTTACTATAAAATGTATTGTTTGTTTTTGCTTAGGGAAAAAACTAGTTCAGGTATTTTGATGATCATGATGAAACAAGAAACACTTGGTATGAGTAATTGAATGCCAAAATGTAAAAAAAAATTCCTATCACTGTTTTTAAAACATCTAGTTGATAGTCCTTTTAAAAAACAATGTATTTTTGCACTTTTTGACATAAAATTTATATCATATCCTGCAATACATAAATATTATATTGTATAAAGATTTCCATACAAGTGATATCATGCATATACATACAGTACTGTCAGATATTTTCATGCATACATAAATACACACACACACACATTATATATATATATATATATATATATATAATTTGTTTTAGGATATTACACTGAAAACATGCCAAATTTACTACACAATTGCAGCAATGTTCTGGTGCATATCAATGCATCTCATCAGGTAAATTACTGGCAAGTGAACAATTTATTTAGATTTAAAAGCAAAATACATCTTTTTACAAAAAAAAGAGAAGGGTATAAGGTTTTGGGGCTTTACTCTGATCAACCAATCAAATATGATCTATGTTAAATTTAAACTAAGCAAAAATCCATAGATTGGTATATTATATATACCAATTTGTGCTCTCTCTCTCTCTCTATATATATATATATATATATATATATATATATTACTCTACTTTGTATTGAGCCCTCTTTTAAATTAAATGTTACAAAGCTGGAATTGTACTATATTTATTCATTCTTATATATATATATATATATATATATATATGCGCACGCGTACACACGGTGCCATGGGTAAATTGTCGCCATTTTATATTTTTTATACATGGGCGTTGTTCATTTTTGATTTTGTCAACTGCACAGTATAGTAGGGTCAGAGGGGCAATGTTTGTGAGAAAAAGAACACAATGATGCAATTCCCTGCACCAGAAATTTGGAAATGACATACTGTACTGCTAGGCATTCATGCTGAAAGCTCCAATACAAACATTTCAGAGTTTAGATTGTAATGTAAGGACAGTACAGAGACTTCGGAAAGCATTGGATGAGTTTAATGGTGATTACAAAGGTATGGCAGCTCTGAAAACTCACTGATCGTTCTGATAAGAAAAGAACACCAATTTGTTGGCAATGGCTTCAGACTCAACATGGAGGCATATATCAAGTGCCCCGGGTCAAGAGGCTGGCTGCTGAAAGACCCTATGTCTGGCAACAGGACCTTACACTATGCCACACAAGCAGGAGAATCCAGTCATGACTGTCAGACAATTTCTGCAGCCACATCACCCCTTGCATTTGGCCATCTAACTCCCCAGACTGCAACCCCCTTGATTATTATATGTGGGGCACAGTGGAGCAAGAGACCAACAAAACTCCTTGTAACACCAAAGATGAACCATAGGCAAAGATTATGGCAGCATTCACCAACAAGGAAACCATCCAGAAGAGTTGCAGGAGATTCCAAAGTCATCTGGAAACCATGGTTGAAGCCAATGGAGATTTTATTAATTTACTCTTTAGCATTTCAAGATATATTTACCAAAATTACAAAAAATATCTGTTAAAATGAGATGTCAGTGTTATTTTCCTCTTTGCATAATTTAAATGACAATTTACACATTAAAACCCTGTATATGAAATAGGATTGACTGAGAGATCAAAATTCAGTTCCATTAATTAAAATAATGTTTAAGTAATAAAATATATATAATTGTGTATTTAGGAAGCAATCCCTCTTTTGTCAGCCATTTTTAATGAAGCTTGTATAAAAGAGGGATTGCTTCTTAAATACACAATTATATATAATTGTATTACTTAAACATTATTTTTAGTGTCTATTTGTATTAGTGCTTATGTTGTAGATGCTTTGTTCAAATAAATAGTGTCTACTCAAATATGAGTATCTACTAAAAATAATGTTAAAGTAATAAAAAATCCATCCCTTTCTTCATATGTACACACACACACACACTTACGGATATATATTATCTGAATCCCACATAGACATACTAGAATTATCATGCACCTACGAAAAGTAATATTTACGGTTTTTCATTTGGGCTTGGAATCTTTATTTTAAGTAGCTTTGAAGGAACACATCCTTGAATTCCATTTCTTTAACAAGTTGAATGTATGTGCAACTTGATTAACCAATGAAAATCAAACAGAAAAAGAAAAGTACCAGAATTTATTTGTTCTTTTTTCTCCATATCTAACTGATTGATAAACATTTCCTATTTTTCCTTATACAGTGTAACCCGGATATAAGAGAGTTTTCGGGACCGGAGAAGAAGTCTCTTATATCCGGGTTTGGTCTATTTTGTTTAGGTAAGTATGGCTCTAATTTGGGACCAGAGAAAATTTCTCTTATATCCGGGTTACACTGTATATATATCTCAAAGAAATCCCTTTACTGCAAATGGGGAATAGGGTATTTCAGCAGACAACAAAAGTGAAGTTCATGTTTGTAAGGTTAGAAGAAGGGTGATTACAACTAGGATGCTACCCATTCTCAACCCTGACTGACAGAGGCCTACATAATGTAGCAGTTAACTGTGAGGAATTGAAAGATAAAGAGTTAACTTAAACCATAACTTGCTGAAAAAACCTAATACAGAGTTTACACTTTTCACTGTTTCAGTCAGACACTAGGCATGAGACAAGACATGGGTCAAGGAGGGTGGTAGGTATCTATCTTAAAGGGAAGAAGTTAGTTTTATTTAAAAAAAAATAAAATAAAAAAAACAAAATGACGAAAAATTGTGTCTATTAGAAGAAAACACAAATTTTTAACTTAAATTTAAAACTGAAGAAGGAATTAAAAACAAACCCAAAAATAAATTTAAAAATTATATATATAAATATATTCATTTCATTCCACAACAGGGTTGTAAAAACAGCCGATCACTTTTATCATCTGCTGAAATAGTCTATGGATTTTTTTTACCATACCATACATATATATATATATATATATATATATATATATATATGTGTGTATATATATATATATATATATATATATTATATATAATATATATATATAGCAGCACACCAAACTTTTCTTCAAACATAAGCAAAAATGCATATGAAAAAGGTTGACAAATTCTATTAGAAACGGTGCTTCTACAAATTCTATTACCGGGAGAGAGGAGGGGGTCCAAATTCTATTAGTCCAGGGGAACTCTGAAGGCCTAAATCCAGCCCTGCAGTTGGGATGTTTGAGGAAAATGGCATTATGCTCAGAATTACTTTAATACCTCTTATTCTTTCATACCCTTGTGTTTTAGCAGCTCTACTACTTTGTTTAGGATGAAATGATTAAAGGAAAATTACAGTTAAATTCAGACTCTTGTCATCTTTGTTGTTATTGTTGGAATGTAAATAATGTATTGTAAATAGTAACTCTTTATCCCAGAAATCCAAACAGAAATTGAATTTATTATTTTTCAACTAATCCTCATTGGGGTGTGGATACTGAAAAAAAAAAAAAAAAAAAAAAAAAAGAATTTTTCTAATCAAGAAGAAAATGGAAATTAAATTACAAAGTGGACACAACAAATTTCCTTTATCTGTGTAATTTGAAAGAAGCTCTTTCAAATGTGCTTAAAAATTTCAGCATTGAGTATTTTAAGCGTGTTGAAGGAATATTACATTAATTTCCTAAAGAAAAGACATCAATCTATCAAACAGCTATGACTATATTAAAAAATGCATTTCTGCAATATTTTAAGCTTTAAAGTAAATAATGTTTGTTTCAAATCAAAATTAATTATACTTTAGATCAGCTAAATAGTTCTAAGTTTCAGAAAAGTACATTTTAATTTTGGAGGATTTAATAAAGAGAATTACACTGTGATGAAATTTGACTAAAAAAAGTGCGCTAATCAGCTATTTTAGCAAAAATTTCTTCTAATTTAAAAATAAATCGGTAAATTTTCATTTTAACACCTGAGCACTAATATCCCTTCAAATTTTTCCCAAATAGTCTTATTTCCATGCAAATATGCTGAACTCAAATCAACAATTAGATATTAAAGAAACCTACCATTTTGGATGTTGACCCGAAAAAAAAAAAAAAAATCGAACTTTTTCCTGGTCTTTCGTTGGCCATTAGCGGCTTATTGATAAGTAATTATGTGCTGAATTCTGTCGGTGGACGTATACAATTTGGGCCTATTTACTCCCTTCACAGTAACTCCTTGTAGTTAACTTTCAAATTAGGGTTAGGTGTTTTTTTGGGTTTTTTTTTTTTTTTTTTGGTTATTCTTTTTTTCTTAAGAAAGTTTACTTTCAAATTAGGGTTAGGTGTTTTTTTTGTTTTTTTTTTAAAGAAGAAAAAAGTTAACTTTCAAATTAGGGTTAGGCGTTTTTTTTTCTTTATTCTTTTAGTTTTATTTGTCGATGTTTACATATATTTGAAAGTTAACTTTATTCTTAAATTAAGTACAAAAAAATAATTGCTGTAATTCAAAAACTAATTTTAATTAATAAATTAAATTTAAATTCAATTTATTGGTAATTTTTCATTTTAACACCCGAGCGTTATTTAACTGCTGAACTAAATTTCTTTCAGAAATTAGTACGCGTTTCCGTAAAGCGATTTTTCTTTTGTTATTCTTTTAGTTTTATTTGTCGATGTAACTAATTTCTGAAAGAAATTTAGTTCAGCAGTTAAATAACGCTCGGGTGTTAAAATGAAAAATTACCAATAAATTGAATTTAAATTTAATTTATTAATTAAAATTAGTTTTTGAATTACAGCAATTAATTGGAAATATTAAGTAAGCTTGAAATTAGAACTAAAATAAAAAGCTTCAAGTAAAAAAAACTTCATTTTTATTTACAAATTCATTGCGTTTTTCTGTGATAGGACCTAGGTGTGCTCAAAAAAATTATACTGAAAGTGATACTGATATACTTACTGTGAACCCTTACGATTTTTTAAAATACAGAGGAAAAAATAAAGCAAACTGCATTTAAGAACTCATTTCGTGGTATTTTAAACGAATAACACCTTTCTCCGCATGATTTTTTTAAAGGCATTATTTTTACTACTTTATGGAGGATAAAAAATCAGGGTTCAGTTTTTAGCAGCATTTATTCAAGTTGTAAGTAACACGTCAAAATGTCAAAGTTAAGGTTCGGTTTGGCATTATTATGCATACCCCCCCCCCATTTAGAATCACGCTTGCTTCCCCTTTAAAAGTTCAATTTCCTCGCAAATGACGAGTTCCTACCTAACAGGGTCATTTTTATAAAGAAAGAGAACAGGCGACGTATACCGAAAAAAAAAAAAAAAAAAGTGGGGGGGGGTATCGCAGAAAATAAACAAAAAACATTTAAACGAATCTTTACCAAAATATTAACGAGAGAGATGTTAGGAAGGAAGTCTTAAATACAAAAAAAAAATGTCAAGTTAGCAAAAATGTTAAGGAAATGAGAAAGATACCCCCACCCCACTTAGAGATATCGACATTGACATGACACAGAAAACTCGAATTATTTATAAAATCAGTAGGTTAGTCTACTTGCAAAATTTTATACGAAAATAGTTATGTAGGTTTTCAGGGTCAGCAGCGCATCGGCAGGGAAGAGGTTACTAGGCAAAGACACTCGACACAAACACAAGAATTTTTTTCAAGGTTAAACCAGAGAATTAGAGTAGTAAAAAAAAAAAAATTCCGCCAACGACTAGAACGTGACACCTCAAAGAATGTAAGGGGTAGGGTGTAATTGGCGGGTAAGGATCTACTTAAATAGATGCAATGGTGAAGGATGGGAAGACAGTTTCCGGGGTAAGGGAGGGTATTAAATTTCACATTGACTGGAGTGAGGGTTTTTTAGAAAAAAATAATGAATGGAAATTGAAAGGTATGAATTAATGAATATAAAACAAAAAAAAAAAAACAAACTCAACAAACTTCAGTTTATAGAGAAAAAATAAGGAAAAAGTGTGAGTGGGGACTAAAATGCCTCGAGTTGTTAACATCAACAATTTAATTTTGTTTTTTATTTATTTAAAGATTAATTTCCGGTTTTAATTTTACCTTTTCAATTGAATGAAAATAAACAATCGTGAAAAAAAAAAAAAAATCTCAATTATAAACAAGTTTCAAGAAAAAAAAAAAAGAAAAAAAAAGAAAAGTTAATTGTCGATAATAGTTTAATTTTTTCATTAAATAAATTGGTGTGTGTGTTTACTGTTTAATGTTCATTTATTGATTCTGGTTTCAAAAATTATAATTCGCCTAATAAGGTTCAGCCTTTTCTTTTTACATTTTTCTGGCCTGAAGATTTTTTTGGCAATCTTGAACGAGATAAATGGTCTACTACTCTAAAAAAATATTTCCCCTAAATTCAATAAAAACTACAAACAAGTAGATACCGTAAGGAATTCCTATAAGAAAAAAAAAAAAAAAAAAAACTTCTGAAAGTTTCATTAAAATTCGCCAATTATTTGATTTTTGCAAGAATTTCCAAATCAATGTTTTTCAGCACAAAAAAGACGCTTACAATTTCCTATACTAATCTTTTTTTTTTTTTTTTTTTTTTTTTAAACCAAAATTTCAAACATTTTTAAAAGTATGAAAAAAATAATAATTTAATAATAAAAAAAATCTTGTCTCCTCTTTTTTTTTGTGATGATAAAACTTTGCTTTTTTTTTTTTTTAAGTTTGGGGGTATTTTTATCTTGATATCGGTATGCTTGCCTTTTTTTTTGTTTGTTGTTTTTTTACTTAATGTTATTTTTTACTTTTGTTTGAGTGGTGAACCTTTTTAAAAAAAAAAAAAAAATATTTTTCAGCAACTGTCAGATTATTTTTGGTATGGGTGGACAAAAAGGACATAATTCTGATATCTAGCTTTGGCTGATGGAATATCGAAACCGAAAGTGTTATGAATTAATTTCATATCTTTCGTTCAGTTAGTTTTTGTGTCTGGAAAACAAGGTTTTCCGATGTTTGTTTTTTTCGCGTGTCTGTTTTTCTGCATTATTTTTACACTTAAGAATAACTAACTTCAGTAAAAATGAAACCAAAGTTGTTATTTTAATTTAAAAACAAATCTTTGACGAATTTTTTCCGGCATAATTTGTTCCCTTCGTCAGAATTACGACGAAACGATTTCATTTGCATAAAATTAAAAAAATACTTTACTGTAGTGTAATTTTTCTAAAATTCAAGCCCTTAATTTTCCGTTCATATTAATGCAATTTACACTATATTTTTTGTTTTTGTTTTGGTAGTTTAATTAATAAAAACGTATGGAATAAAAAATATATTCTTATTGGTTAAAGAAAATTTATTTTTAAATATAAAAATAAATTGTTGATTGTGGCACTGCTGATCTTCTGTATCTTTTTAAGGTTTTATTTTTACTTTTTCCGCACTTTTTTGGACAGGTAGAGTTACGGTATTTCTATTTTGTCCTTTGACATCACACGCTACAGTGCATAAACGTTATTTTCATTCTAATGGTAAGCATTACTTTTTTTAGAAAATCCAGTTAATTATTAATCCTTAACAGAATTCGAAACATCTCTAGGGCGAATATTGGATTGGGTGGTTCGATGAGTGACGAGAAAATGTACCAACGTTTTTAAAAAAAACATTGATTAATTTCCAATCCATAGATATAGAAGAATCTAGTGGGGGTGCTAGATATAAAAAGTTCTTCCATATCTAGCACCCCACTCGCCCCAAGTTTGGGTCGGAGAAAAACCCAAAGAAAAGAACGCATTTTAAATTCTGAAAATTTTCTTGATAGCAAGGGGAACAAGTTATACAAGTCAAAGATTTGTTTTTAAAATAAAAATTTAAAATAATTTAATTATGATAAGTTAAGTAATTATTAAACGTAAGTAAGTATTGGTTATTAAAAGAATATGTAAATAAGAGGATTAAATAAAATTATAAAATAAATAAATTTCTTTCACTCGAAAATGGCATTTAAACTTTACTAAACTATGTTATTGTTAAGTTAACATTGTTAACTGAATATCTTCAGGGATTTTTCTTTTAGTTTTCTTTTGACTGTAAAATAATTGGACGAATATATCCCCACCTTCAATTAAAAAAAAAATGTATACACGCGATATAAAAAAAAAAAAAAAAGGGAGTGTAAAACTAAAACATATTACCAAAAAAGTATTTCCAAGGGTTTTTTTTTTATAAAAGATACCTATTCAGTAAAAAAAAAAAAAAAATTGAAAATTTCATTTGAATCAGATAATTTCCTGATTTTTGGCAAATATTTTAAAACGGGAGGTAGTGATTTGTTATCATTTCAGAGAAAAAAATATTATATATATATATATATATATATATATATATATATATATATATATATATATATATATATATATATATTATTTTTCCAGTTGAATATTATATGCTATACCCTTGGAAAAGGTAAATCCTCTTCTCCCTCTGAATTCAAAGCCGGCAGAGGATCATTTGGGGACCTTGTGGCATACAGCACACCAGGTCTTTGTAGTCAGCCTTTCAAGAAGTGAAACCTGTATAAAAGCAGGATTGATGCCTACTCGCACAAAAAAAAAAAAAAAAAAAAAAAAATTATGTATACAAGCCTTTCCAATTTGGAAGATTAATTCAATACAACCTTGCCATCCCTTCCGATTTGGCCTTGAGTAAAGTTTATCTAAGTCTTAGATTCTAAGAATAACCAAATTGTAAAATGTTGATAGGACATCTATTTTGATCCATATGTACATCATAGCAGCTTCATGACCCACTGTATCCACTACAACACATCTTTCTTACATAGATTTGTTTATAAGAATATCAAAAGAAAAACAATGAAATCAAGTATGAAAACCAATTTTAAATAATATTTTGCAAGGTGGTTGATGTATTAATTTTTCTAAGTTTATCACCATCCTCAGAAAATCTTAATAGTGTCAATGAGAATTATTGCCTTAAATTATGATGTAAACATTCCAAAATTTTTGGGGACAAATCAACTTTTTGTTCTTGATAGTATCACATTTTGGGCAATGAAGGCTAAAAAATGAATTGGCTGATATATTGTAGTAACCACGTTAAGAACATTGGACAATCCAACACATTCCTGCCAAACAAAATGTGGAATAGCTAAAATTGTTTGCCTGACTTCCTCTTCATATTTTACAAATCTCAACTACTTGCACATTATTAATACTATATAAATAAGACCCACCCCTCATGTGGTACATAAATTGTTTCAAGAAATGATAAAACATTTAATCTAGATTAATTATTTTTTACAACTTCCTTTTAATTCCTGAGTGGGAAAGCATTTTAAATTAGACCTACATATTGCTTGAACAAGAGTCTAATT
Source organism: Acanthosepion lycidas (assembly GCA_963932145.1). NCBI lineage: Eukaryota > Metazoa > Mollusca > Cephalopoda > Sepiida > Sepiidae > Acanthosepion > Acanthosepion lycidas. The sequence goes on from OZ010615.1 coordinate 2,033,290, forward strand.
CAAGTAAGAAATTTTCAAGTATTGTTTAAATTGTACCTTTTCATATATAAAAAAAAAAAAAAAAAAAAAAAAAAAAGAAGCAATATTTTAGGTAAGATTAATTAACCTAGTGGATTAAAGCATTGGTTTATGATTTTGGTATCATCTTAATTCCGAATTCAATCCCTGGTCTAAGTAGAAAAAACTCCGATCTAGTAGAAACAGTAAGTAATAACTGATCAACACAAAACACACACAGACAGACATAGACACACACCAGATGAAATATCTCTCAATGGAACAAGAACAATCTCCTCTTGTCAACTAAATCAAATATTCAGTTCAAAATTCCCTGAAGGTTACTTGGGTTAACAGACACCTGGATAAAGTCAGAAGTACCGATGACATTGCAATAACAATAAAAATGATGACATTAGTCTGAATGTAATGTAATAAAGATTCATTAACTTTAGGAAATTTGGGAAACTACACACTTTAAAGCTTTAGTTTTAAGTTTCTTACCAACATTTTTTCTTTAATGTTTGACAGGCAATAAATAAATTATTTTAAAATATAAGAATGATAAACTGCTACCTCACAAGCATTAATCATACTACTAATCATATATATTAATACTAGAAAGAATGCGATGACTTATAATAATCAGTCGGCATTTGGTCAACTGTTCAAAACAACCCATGAAGTTTGTGTACTATTAACTGCTAATAATTTGTAACGTTGCTAAGATAAACTTTGTTTCCAATTATCATACAGACAATTAGTCATAAAGAAACAAAGGTTATTTATACAAATATCCACAACTGAATTAAGATTGAAGATTCTGAAATCAGATTGTCAATATGAACAATAACAGGTTTAGGGACAACCCTCATGAGCCATGATGATCAACTACAATTCATATTTTACACTTGAGTACATTGATTTTTTTTTTTTTTTTTTTTTTAAGTCCAGAAAAATAAAAATGACTTAACTGTACTAGTTTTATAGCTACTTATCCAGTGTTTGCCTTAAGGTTTGAACAATAGCTGGCTGATTAAAGAGCTCACCAATTAAGCTGTGAAATCTAACACAAGTCATATGAAAAATTAATTCATGCTATATAGATATAAGGCTTAAAAACAAATGAGAATAGACTTGTTTTAAATGCCCAGTTGCAAACAACATCAGAAATCACAGTAGTTCTGTTTATAAACTACAAATGCAAGCATAAATTATTTACTTCAATCCCCCAACAAGTACAGTGACAATTTTTCAAAGAATTTTTTTCTCTGCAATGATTATTTTGTTCCATGTTTATAAGACTTATTTCTGATTATTCCCAACAACATTTGTATTTAGTACAAAGATTATAAAAGATATTTCAGAAGCTTAAAACAAAAGATTGATAATTATAGATGGCTACAAAAATCTTGTTTAAGTTATTCAAATAAACAAACAGGTTAAAAGTTGACCCACATGTGCACCCTACTACCTACCATAACAGCAACAGCTTGGAGCAGTTATGCAGCCAAGCAGAGAGACTGTGTATTACACATACAGATGTAATGTTTTCTAAAATGCCAGAAGCAACATTAACCTCGGAAATGCAAGCTGGGCTTTTTCTTTTAAATATACATTACTATTTGTTGGAAGAGAAAATACTTGAATAATGAAAAAAAAAAAAAAAATTAAAAGAAAAACAAATATAAAACCAGTAAGTGAAAATATAAAAATATTGTTTGAAAGAACTGAAATTTCACTTCAGACCAATTTTTTTAGCATTATAAATTCAAACACACTTGCATGCTAAAACAATGATTTTTCTGAAATGGTAGTCTTAAAATTATTTTACTTCAATAAAGGAATAAAAAAAAAAAAAAAAAAAAAATAGGCAACAGAGGACAAGAACTAAAAGACTTCATCAAAGTTTAAATTATAGGTTAATATAATAATAATAATAATAATAATAATAATAATAAATGAGTTAAACATTGTGTTACTGTGACAAATACAACTATATAAGAAGTCTATCCATAAGCCAAAACTTAGTTATTAAAATACTAAAATTTTTCATTTTACAAGGTGATTTAGACTTAGACGGGATATTTTACCGACACACCAACCCTAAGTGTCATTTTGCACCGAATCAAGTAGTTTTAAGATTTGTTTTTATTTTATGTTTATTTTACAGACAAATTATTATATAAGGGTGTAGATATAATTTGGTTTTAGTTGCATTTTGATGCCAGGTGTACAGAGCGAGGCAAAAGTCACACACCATAGGGATAAGTATAATTACACATGAAAATTTCATCTATTAATTATTTGTTATATGTGCTGTTCAAAATGTCCTCTTCCTTTTACAAAATATTTCACTTCTGTGCTTGCATGACTCACTGACACGTTGGAGAGTTTCCAGTCATCTTACTGCATTTATATTTAATCGTTTCTTAAGTTCCTCAATATTTCTTGGCTACATCTAATATACAACTGATTTCAAATGTCCCCACAAAAAAGAAATCCAAGGATGACCTTGGTGGTCCCTCAATAGGACCAGTCAAAACTAATTAGACATTTAAAACAGGATTAATTAACCCCTATTGTGCACTAATTTGTCTTACTGTGTATAATGCCCCTGTATTTACACTATTTACATTTGGACTATCGTCCTCATTATCCCAACATTTTGGCCATTGTACCTTCCAGAGGTGTATATGAATCTGGGTAACCTACAGGGAATTTTGAACTGAACCCTTTATTTAATTTACAGGGGTAGACTATTCTCATTCTACTGCCCATGTCTAGAGTTATTGTCCGATTCTTATTTAGTACTTGTCCATTTCCACTGAGAGCAAGTAGATGCTACCTGATCCTAGGATTGAATTCACAAAACGTTACTTTCATCCACTAGGCCATTGTCCTGTATAACATCAGATTTAGCTACCAGTGAATTACATATTGACAGGGAAACAGATTAGGTTAGGAAGGACAATAGATGTTTGTTTTGTCAAGATTACTGTATATACTCAAGTGTAGTGCAAGTTTTTTTTTTTTTTTTTTTTTTTTTTACACAAGACATAGGAGTTGCACTATACACAGGTAATTTTTTAAAGAGATTAAGATCATGCATTTTCAGTGACTGGTTGCACTATACAGAGGTAAATTTTTTCTAGAGGGGTTAAAATTCATGCAAAAAGTTCAGGGATCACACTATACATGATGTCAGCTTATATACAAGTATATGCTTTGCCATATTGGATCAGCATCTTGATTGTTACACTTTTTTGGCTATGAAATACAGCCTAGCAGATTAAAGCATTGGATAAAATATATCTAGTTCCCTGGTAGTTGGGTTTATGGCTCTGGCAGTGAGGAAAGTCTTTGGGTCAGTTGTAGAAATAGATAAGACTGATCAATATTAACAAATCTGAAATACCCCCTCCCTAATCCTGGAAAGTTGAATGAGAATAATCTATCATTAATGTATTGAATAAAGAGTTCAGTGTGAAATTTCAAGCAGGTTACCAAGGATGAAGGCAAACCCCTGAATGTAGCCAAGGTATAAAATGACCAAAACATAGTGAGTATAACAACCAAGATGAGCATACCTGTCCAAAAAGCAAAACATCTAATAATTATATAATGTACATGCATCATTTTTTTTTTTTTTTTTTTTTTTTTTTTACATTCTCTGCTTGTTCTTAGGTTGTATTATACCAAACTGAATCATCATCAAGAGTTTAAAAATAAAATTACATATACAGAGTACGATAAGTAAATTGTCGCCATTTTATATTTTTAATTTCACACATGCGCAGTTTTTGATTTTTTTCAGTTGGTCATTTGGGCACTGTGAGAAAAAGAGCACCATGATGCAATTCACTCAGCCAGAAATTGGAAAATGGCATGCTGTTCTACTTAGCATTCATGCCAGATGGTTCAATACAAGCATTTCAAAGTGTTTGGTGGCAATCTGAGGACATTGCAGAGAATTTGGAAAGAGTTGGAGGATATATCCAGTCAACATCCTGGTGTGTGGAGTGATCACTAGTGATGGTGACGTTATGCCTCCATTCATCTTCCTACAGGGCTTCAAGACTCAACACAGAGGCCAACATCAAGTGCCTTGAGGAGGTAGTGCTGCTCTGAGTGAAGAGATTCTGCAGTCATCTGGAGGTGGTGGTTGAAGTCAATGGCAATTTTATTGAATAAATTTACTTTTTACTATTTAAAAAGATACTTTTGTGTAATTTTGGTGTATGCATCTGTGAAAATGAGATGTCACTTATTTTTGCATAATTTAGATGAAAGTTTATCCATTGCACCCTGTATGTTTAAATATGGTAAATTCTTTTAAACAAGAATTGTTGAACAATATTGACAAGGTCTGTCAAATTTTTTCCAACTTGTGACTAAGTTGTTTTATACAATTGGTAAACTTTCCAAAGTTCATTTTTGTTTAGTCCAAGCAGTTTGTAAGAGTAACAATTAGTGACAGTTGAATGCACTTGGTTCCCCATTCAAATCACATTTCTGATAAAGTTTCTCACTAGCTAACTATTTGTCTATCAACCCTGAAGTCAAAAGCTTGGACCATAATTCTTGCAAAATGGACTTCAGACAATTTCTGACAGAATTTCCTCCTTATCTGAGAAGAATTATTCATAATTTGGAGAAGTCAATCAATAAAATTAATTGATAACTATATATATATAAAATTGAAGTGTACAAAATGCTTAGCAACAATGAAATCACAAGTGTTGAATATATAAACTAATAAGATTAACATTTCCCCTTGATTATTGCATGAAACTTTATCATGGAGTGGCATGTAGAAGTATAAATTATATAATATATATATATATATATCTAACTCATTTTGTCTGAACACTGAAACCTCTTCAAAAAGACAGCAACAACATTATATTCTCACATACTGAAAACACCAAAGATCCGTCTTTTTGTCTATTTTCTCCCAATCTCTGATGGAGCTTTAATAAAAGTCAAACATGTTAGATTTCCTATTTGTTCTTTATCATATCGGATTCCAATCCATATTTGTTTCACATTTGATCTTCAACTCATATCTGAGGAACTTTATTTGTCTTGATAAAGTCCCTCAGAGGACAAACTGTGTTGATAAAGATAAGTTTTCCTTTTGTGTTTATTCACATTCTCCTTTTACAGATATACTCATATCTTTACACACAAACTTACAAAGATACCATTGCATTTTTTGTATGCTAAAACCTTCAATTCTCACTAATCTTAATACAAAGGAGAAGTATAGAACATTTTATCAGCATCTTCAATGTAAAGAAAATGAAAGCAAGACATTTCATGATAAATATCATGAGTAACATTTCTCACATCTGAATTATAAATAGTCATTTCTTATAGTTCTGTCATTTATGGAATCTTTGCTTCTTGCTATTGTTGATATGATTACTATTAGTAGAAGTGCAAATAGTTGTAACATTCATGTCACCAGAATCATCATTAAGTGAACAAATAATCGCAACATTTATTCTGGTTTTATTTCTGCAACCATACAACAGCTGCCTTCAGCTAATAAATTCAAATTACCCAGTCATTATTTACATCCATAATGTATGATTACATATTATATAACAACTTATGTATAAGTTATGAAAAGATTAATGTGTTGAATCTAAATAAGCAGGAGTGTGCAACTACATAACTGAGAGAGTGTGTATGGGGTGGGGTGGGACAATTTCTATATAATGGTCATTATGCCAAACAGACATTTAAAAAAAAAAAAAAAAAAAAAAAAAAAAAAAAATGTATCTTTCTTTGGATGTGAATAGTTTAATGGTTATCAGTGCAGAAAGTGGAATCAGTGGGTAGGGTTCAAACTCCAGCCTAGATTGTGTTCACTTTCACACAAATATCTATGGGAAAGGCATGAATCCATTTATCTTCCTCCAGTTATAGGTAAAATAGTAAGATATATTAAGCTCGCTTGCCTTGAGTGGCAACCAGTCTAAGAGAAGGAAAACTAAGATCCAGAACCAAAGAGAAGGCAAAAAGAAGTACTACCTTTCCCAAGAATCCATGGTACTTTGTAGATAATAAATGGAATCTACAAAGAACTATGGCCATCTATATCCTGACAGGATATAGCATAAAAAAATGTTTCTATCTTATGCTGAAATTCTGAAAATGGTTTGATAGTACATTGAATTCAAATAAGATTTTTGTAATTCTTTATTTGCTAAATATGTTTCTTATTTTTCTTTAGAAAAATAAATCATTGTCTAATGTTTGGGATTCTCAGTGTTATTGTCAGGAAAATTGTGGAGAGCCATAACTGCCTATGTTTTGAAGGGATGCAACATATAGAAGAAGATTCACTAGGCAGAGGTAGACTGATGGATATAAAAATTTGGCCAAGACACATTTGTATAACCTACCAAAGGCTTTTGTTAGTATGTTATCTTTTTTTTTTTAGCATCAGAGGGTATGACGTACCAAGAGGTAAAATCCTGGACAGTTTTCAGTTCATTCAAAACAATGAAAATAGTAGAGTTCTATGCCTGTCTAAATACAGTTTGACAGAAGATTAACTTCTTTCAGCCTGAGTTCCAAGAGAGTCTCAGGTACACATCACCAATCACCTGTCAATTCTTTCAGAACAAGCCAAAAACAATCACCTGTCAATTCTTTCAGAACAAGCCAAAAACAATCACCTGTCAATTCTTTCAGAACAAGCCAAAAACAATCACCTGTCAATTCTTTCAGAACAAGCCAAAAACAATCACCTGTCAATTCTTTCAGAACAAGCCAAAAACAATCACCTGTCAATTCTTTCAGAACAAGCCAAAAACAATCACCTGTCAATTCTTTCAGAACAAGCCAAAAACAATCACCTGTCAATTCTTTCAGAACAAGCCAAAAACAATCACCTGTCAATTCTTTCAGAACAAGCCAAAAACAATCACCTGTCAATTCTTTCAGAACAAGCCAAAAACAATCACCTGTCAATTCTTTCAGAACAAGCCAAAAACAATCACCTGTCAATTCTTTCAGAACAAGCCAAAAACAATCACCTGTCAATTCTTTCAGAACAAGCCAAAAACAATCACCTGTCAATTCTTTCAGAACAAGCCAAAAACAATCACCTGTCAATTCTTTCAGAACAAGCCAAAAACAATCACCTGTCAATTCTTTCAGAACAAGCCAAAAACAATCACCTGTCAATTCTTTCAGAACAAGCCAAAAACAATCACCTGTCAATTCTTTCAGAACAAGCCAAAATCACATTTAGCAGTTTGGAAACTTGCGAAAAACTGTTTCAATACTTAACTTGACCAAACATATCATGGAGTTGGATAATCATGGTATGAAATTTGGTGAGGTAACTAAGCTTATCCAAGATAGCGTCAAATGACTAGTGAAGTGAATAAAAGTGATCATCAGATAACGTTTTAATTAGAATAATAGACTCATCTTGATAGTTATACTCTGGAAATAGCATTCAAATATTTTGATAGCTGTGTAAGACAGGTATCAATTTAGCAATTAACACTTTCTATTCATCTATAAGCAAAAGGAGAAAATCATGTCTGAATTTTTTCTAGAAAACACTACACAAAGTGATAAGTATGTATATTTATTACCCCAACCAAGACAATCAGTATTCACTGATCACTCAGACAACAGTCATTTTAATTAAGCTTGCAAACATAACTGTTGCAAGACTCATGCAAGGGTTCTTACACTATTACTCCTGCTATAGAGTTTATTCATGCAGGTGTACTCAAATAAACAATTTCAGTTAAGTCAAACTGTTACTTCAAACAACAAATAGATTTGTTTGTTTTTTTTTTTGTTAGTTTTAAAATACACTATTGAACAAGTAATAAAACATTGCTGTCTGTTAGCAGAGAGTTCATATCACAATTTTTTTTTTTTATACATATAAAAAACATTTTAAGGAAGTGTAAAATTTGTCAAAATAAGGTTATATCATGAGGGCTACTTGCTAAATACATGTTAGGAGAATATGCTAATCTTTTATGACAAAAATCACAATATCAAAATCATTTATATAAATATTGATCTAATATAGAGTTCAAAGATTCTTTGTCCACTGAAAACCCTAAAAATTGATTGGGATGCTGAAGTTAACACCAACCAGCTAAATGACAAATTTTATATTTGTATCATTTTATATATATATATATATATATATACTAGCAGCATGGCCTGGCATTGCCCGTGCTTGATTCAAAAATCGTACAACTGATACAGCAATCGCTATCACTTGACTTAAAATATTTTTGCCATTCCTTGGATTTAAAGGAGTGCCCTTTGCCGTGCTGATGTTGCTACTTCTTGCCTATCTCACACTGCAAATTTTTTCTAAGCACTATACTAAACATTAAATCTGTTACAAAAAATAACTAAACAAAATGAGCACAAAACGATCAGCTTTAAAAAAAGGACTCCTAACTGGAAAAACCAAATGAATGTTAACAACAAATACTTTTTGACACCCAACCCAGTTCTGTGGAATCAGAATCAATGTTGAGTTTAAGCAAGCGAATGAGCCAATTGGAGTAAAATGCCATGCAGATTTAAATTTTTCCCACTTGTGACAAATGCAGCTATCGATTTTTTTTTGCATGCTAGTTAACATTCGTGTCAGTCAGCTGTTGGCTCTCACGCTGGCCAATAGAATCTTCCTGCCTATTTGTGGCAGCCAGCGATTTCAGAGACTTGCCATTCAAATTAAAGAAACTCCAATTTCCTTTGTTGCTCAATTTTGGCATGACTATCAACAAAGCTCAAGATCTTTTTACACATGGCCAGTCATAAGTTTGTTTAAAGGTTTGATCCCCAAACAACTTTTTGATACTGGCATTTAGTGAGAAAGATGTATTAATGTTGTCTATCAAGAAGTCTTGTCAAAATAAGAAACTACATTATTTTTTGGTAACAGCTTTTTTTTTTCATATGTAAATCTGTTATAATTTTTATC
>OZ010615.1:2042472-2294972 GCA_963932145.1 Acanthosepion lycidas
GAGAGAGAGAGAGAGAGAGAAGAGAGAGAGAGAGAGAGAGAGAGAGAGAGAGAGAGAGACAGACACCCAAAAAAAGACAGGGCCTCGTGCACAAACAGGAAGATTAAACAAAAAAAATTGACATTTCTAGGTTAGCCAATATCATAAGCCATTAGTATTGAGATCCTTGCAATGGCCATGTGCCAAACTATGGTAAATATCTATCCATACATAGAACAATAAAAAGTTGTATAGATAGACAGAGAGGAATATAGATAACTCATGACATAATACCTTCTTTGGGGGGGGGGAACACTTTTCTTTTCCACTCTTCCGCAAAATTAAAATTGATTTCAAATTAAGAGGACTGGATAAGTGGGAATATGTCCAATTAACACTGCTGAAATGTTTTTTATAAATAAGTTCCGTTCAGTTGGAACTTGGCCTGAACAGAGACAGACAAATGCTAATTTTATTATATATATTTTAATCATTTCAGCCCTAAGCAAGGCAATAAAGAACCTAAGATGTAAGAGTTTACTGAGTGTGAAAGAATGAGAGAAAGAATAACATTATTAAGGAGAGAGAACAAGAATTAAGATGACAGAAGAAAATAACTGATACTGCATTTAAACTCTTGAAAATCAAAGTTAACTGAGAAGCAGGAAGCTGTAGAAGAATTCAACAAGTGAGAAATGCAATAGAAAAAACTGTTAGCATAGAACTTACAGTTACATCTAGGAAATTCAACTATAAAATGAGACCTTGCAACTAATCTACTAGAATTTCACAAACAAGAAGTGCGAGAGAAGAAATTGTTAGCATGGAATTTTATATATATATATATATATATATATATATATATATATATATCAGAGTTAATATTATGCCATGGATTTCAAGTTCAGCAATCTAAAAAAAGACCAGGATTTAGTCAGAAAATATTGTCTACCATATTGACAAACCCTAGTTCTTGATAATGACTCAGATAGTTTAAAGTACTTTAACAAAACAATTTCAATCCTGATATGCAAATTTAATGTTAAAAAAATAATAAAAAGTGTATCAAAATTACTTTTACAAACTTTGGAGACAGGTTCCTCACACCAAAACAAGTACAAAAGTCCACAAATCCTTCATTTTTAAGTTATTAGCTTTAAAGAAAGTTTACAGTAGATGGCACTGTGTTGCGATGTAGATTAGGTTACATTTGCCATTCGTGTACATTTTTGGTTAGTCTGTCTCCAACATTGAGTGTATGTAGTAGTGAGTTAACTGAGAAGTGTTCCGTTTTACAATGGCCAGATATTCATATCATGAGCAGGCAGATATGATTTTTACATACGGCCATGTGAATGGTAATGGATGTGAGGCTGCATGACTGTATCAGATTGCATTTCCAGACCAAAGGCAGCTGAGTCATCCAACCTTTGCTTTTTTTCATCGTGTTGCTGAGACTGGATCCAAGGCACCACAAACTATGGATCAAGAAGACCAATTGTACATTTAATGATGTCTACCATAAACTTTAAACTCAATAAGTCAAAAATGAAGGATCTGCAGACATATGTTTATATGAATTTTTCCCTCAATTTGGTGTGAGGAATCTGCCCCCACCCTCAAAGTTTGTAAAAACATTTTTGATATATATATATATATATATATATATATATATAGGAAGGCTTCACTTGCTCGCTATCACTTCACAAGGTAAGATATATTCACTACTTGAAATCTTTGAAACAAAAATTTTAAATGAATATTTCATTCATAAATTGGCTTGTTACATACAGTCAAGGAAAGTTTTACAAATAGATTACAACTTGTTGAAGGTTAAGTCAAATGCAAATTTCAAACACTTTTCTGCACTATGTAAGACAATATTCCTAAACAACTATTTTCTGCACTATAGGGTGGCTTTTAAGCTAACTGCAATTTTGGATACAAAAAGAAAATAAGATTTACTCTCCTTGAACCATAAAAGCAATGATAATGGCCAATATAATAATATATATTTTTAACCTTGCATAATCTGACAACCCTGAATATGAGCTCAACAAAAATCATTTCCTGCACCTTAAAACATTTAAATGATTTGGTTTCTCTTTGGGAAAAAAAATTAATAGATTTTATAGATAGAAGAATAAGTACCTAATCAAAGCCATATAGAAAACTCTGCTCAAATCTATAAAATGACAGCTGTTCAAATTAGCATTTTCTTTCTTATTGAGCTTTCAAACCCTTATATTTGTGTGTGCATATATATATATTTTATGCATGCAAAAGAATTACTTAACTGCAATTATCTCCAACTCTGCAGTTTTGTGGTAATATGTCCACTTTTCAAGGAGTTAATCCATATATTAATATTTACAATTGCAATGAAACTGTTTTTTTACAACTTTCATATTTGTGTCTTTTTTTTTTTTTTTTTTTAACTCAGTTATAGATGCACGCATGTTCATGTTTTTCACATGTGCCCATATGTTCCTTCATAATCGTAATTATTTTTCAAGTGTGTGTGTGTGTGTATATATATATATATATATATATATATGTGTGTGTGTGGGGGGGGTGTAATTCAAATGTTATTACAGTGGATACTTTCTTTATATTTGAAAGAGACACCCCATTTTTATTTATTAAACAGTGTGTATTATGTCTCTTAGTCTGTGCATTCAAGAAATCTTAGTAAAGAAAAATGTGTTCCCCAGCAGGGATTGAACTTGCCACCTCCAACCAAATAAACTAATGTTAGTTTTTGTTCATGCTCATTAATCAATGAAAATGACTATGAATCGTTATATTTAATTTTATTGAGAACTAAATTATCATCTTACATTTACTTACAGATTCCCAACTAATCCATAGTTAAGTACATAAAAGTAATTATGAGAATTTATGATTATTCTATTTTATTAGCATTACAGTTACAGTTTCTAAGTACAAAGTCTATTAACAATCACATGTAAAAATTTGGCATGAGAACTGAATGGGGTGGCATAGAGAAGAGGGACTTATAAGGAAGCTCAAAACTCAGGACAAAATGGAAGATGACAGTGCATGAGTGTGTTTAATTGCCTCTGAGAAATGGGAGAGAGTAAAAAGAAATTAACACAGACGCTTATAAACTATTTATTTTGCTATTCATTTAAATTGTTATTTTAGCTTAATTATAATGTTATTTATTATTTGAACGTTAAAGAAAACGGTGTGAAATCTTACATTCAAGTTTTGATGATTAGAGCGGACAATAAATATTTTGTAAGTTTTTTGTTTTTTTTTATTCAATTTTTCTTTTCTTGTAAAAATTCTAAGAACAAGAAAAATTGAATAAAAAAATAATAAAGGCTTATTTAAATATTCCTTGCCTGTTATTTAACGAAACATGCATAAAAGAAGGGCTGATGTCCAAATCTCCAAGACCAAGATGGACTAAAAAAAAAAAAACAAACTATTATTCGATGCCTCATTAATGAAAACAAAAATCCACAAATGCACACAAAAAAAGTTGATTTCATGAGGGAGGGTTTATGGAACGGATATCTTTACTTGAAACAAGTAAGATTATTTATTAAGGTTTATGAAACGTAGTAAAAAAAAAAAAAAAAAAAAAAAAAAACTTGTTGGAAGGGGAAACAATTTTTACACAAAGTCGTAAAACAGAAGTAAAAATAAAATGAAATTGCAATGTTTTTTACGTTAAGATTCTGGTTGTCTGGATTTTTAGCAGGATTTTTGATTAAATAAAATAAAAATAATCTAAATTAAATAAAGTATTAAAAAAGTGACTTAAATATTCATTGATTCAAAGAGAACAGGTATCCGGAGCTTTTATACCAAGAAAAAAAAAAAAAAAAAGAAAAAAAAGGAGAGAAAAAAAAAAAAAAATGATGGTAATTTGTTTGTTCGGTAAAAATTATTTTTTTAAAATGAGATTTAATAAAAAAAAAAAAAAAAATAGAGATAAGCCTTCTTATGAGATTAAGAGCATAAAACGTGGAAAATATCTAACAAGGGAGAAAATTTAAATCTCAAAACGCTGAAGATGGTCGATGATCTAACCCCCTCCCCATAAAGTTGAACAATACACACACAATTCTGTACTAAAGCGTAAATTGAAAAAAAAAATTCTCAATTTCCAAATTTTCATAGTTTACAGAGGATTAAATTAAAAACAAAACATCCTTAAAATCGCAAACAAACTTGGGGAAAAAAAAATTGTTTTAGTGAGCAAGTGCTCGTTGAAAGGTACCGTATAACCAACAACAAGCCATGTTGGTTTTTAAATTCAGTGTGGTTGGTAATATTCACTCATGTTTTATGATAGACTTCACTTCACAAATACAGTAAGGCTTCAAATTTAGCTAATTTAGATCCTAAAGTGTATACTCGACACAAAGGTAAAAGGTAATTCCATCAGAAGATGAACAAAAAGGTGTTAAAAACAAGGTTATTTGTTAATGTAAACACTAAAACAGGGTCATTTACAATACATTAATTAATTGCCTATTGCACAAACCTGATGACTGCTAGGGAAAGACAAAAAAATAACATTAGGGACTTAAAGATCATTTGAAGGATAGAGCCTAAAGGACTTAAATATTTTCTTTAGGTTATATAATATTCGATCTAAATAATTTTGTGAAAGTATAGGTTTATGTTCTTAGAATCTACGTACGACGTAGACTAAATCGAAACACAATTGAGAATGAAAAATAAAAAACGAGTTTTGTTTTAAAAATTAATTTTTTTTTTAAAGATTACTAATTGGTGAACCAAACTAAACCATTTCGACAGGGATTTTTAAAAGGTTTGATTTTGAGTAGAAAATTGCCTTTTAAACAAAGGAGTTTTTTTTATTCTTGGTAGGTAAAAGAAAATTAAAACTAAAAGGTATATTTCGTTCAAGTGTTGCAAGAAAGTCGCTAAAATTTAAGGGACCAGTTTTGTTTGTAATTTTCGTTAGGTTTTCCTTTCAAACTTGATTGCCTTCACCTCGAAACTATTTAAAAAAATTCAAAGAGAGAAAAAAAAAAATAAAATAAAATGCGCACTAAATAAAAATAAAATAAAGAACAAGTTATAAAGAAGGATTTTTAAATAAATATTATTATTATTTTATGAGTTTCACAAGTAAATAAACCCAAATTATTTTATTGCTTGTGAAACTCAAAAGCCAATCCAAAACAACAGCTCAACTCGTAAAAAAAAAAAAAAATGTAGTACAGGGACAAGAAGATTTATTATTTTTGCGAGGGAACGTTTTTTTTTTTTTTTTTTCTCATTCGTCAGCAATCAACTACGTCTTTGCCAGAAAACAAGAAAAAAACTAAGACTAAAGTTGTGAAACATGGTTTATGGGTTCAGTTAGTGAGGTTTAAAAATGAAGCTATGTCTCCACATGAGAAATACGGTCATAAAAATAAAAAAAAAAAAAACAAAACATACCACTTTCAGGAACTATTTTATGAAATTGCTTTTAGTCGGAGAGAATATTTATCAGAGAAAGGCGAAACAACTTGATTGTTTCAAACTGAAAATCAGTCACCGACCGTATTTTATTTTATTTATTTTTTTATTGCGATCGCATTTTTAAAAGAAATCAAACACTCCCTCCCAATGAAAAAAAAAAAAAGAAAAAAAAAAAAAAAGTTAATTATATCTTTCTTAAAAAAGAAGAAGAAAAAAAATACACCAAACCAAAACACATACCACTTTCAGGAACTATTTTACTCTGCATCAATGACTTACATGACCAAAAACTTTTCTCCCTTATTTTGATTTTTGAATAACTTAATCACCCCCGTATCCGATCCTCACTACCAACAGTTTCTGGCACACAGCAATATCGATTTGGGATCTGGATTGTTTCCTGGAATTTATTTAACTTTTCTCTTTCCGAATTGTCATTTTTTAGCAAAAATCATTTTCCAAATGAAGCGAACTAAATTTTTTTTTTATCTAGATAATTAAAGTAAGTAAAGCAAACCGGAAAAAATTTAATTTTTTTATACTTTGCGGAAAATTGACATTTTTTTAACATTTGATGAAGCATAAAAAAATTTAAACGTCGTAGAAATTTTTAATCCTTTTATGTCCAATATACAATCGATCTAAAAATCGATGATCAAGGAAAATGATTTTTAAAAATAAGCAAGATCATAAAAAAATACTCCACTTGGTTGCTTAAGCTAAGAAAAAAGTAATTAAAATCTTAAAAAAATATTAAAGAAAAGCAGTTCTTAAAATAAAATTAGATTAAAAAGCGAAACTTGTTTTTAAATAAAAACTAACTTAAAATTTTGACTAAAAAACAGTTACAATTACAAAAATCTTAAAAGTAAAACTAAAAGTGTTTGCTTTGAAGAATTCAAGAGAAAACGAGATTCCAAAATTTAAAGCAAATCCAAAAGTGGGGTGAGAAAAGGGACCTTTTAAAAGGCTAGGGTCCCATAATCTTTTAAACATGAAAATTGAAAACACATAAAAAAGACCATTGACCTTGTTGATTTTTTTTTTTTACTTTTAGTTTTTATTAATTTGCACTTTGAAAATGGTAAATTTTAAAAGACAAATTCTGCATAAAAAGTTTCACTTTTACAATAGTACATTAATCAAAAATTCTTGCTTGAGTAAAAAAAAAAAAAGTAAAGTGTGGCTGTAAGATAATTAAAAATACATTAAAAAAAAAAAAAAAAATTGTCAAACTCAAAAAAAAAATAAAGACAAATTTGTAATCCTAAAATTTGTAAAGTTCACCCCCACAAAATAAAATCTCGAGATCAACTTCAGCACTCAGACATTACAAATTATACAAATATAAATATTTTGAGATCTTCTAAAATTGATCTTGTGTCAGACGAAGCTGTTTTTTTTTTTAAAAAACAAAACAAAAAGGAACAACAGCTTCGTCTGACACAAGATCAATATTTAGAAGGCATCGAACTGGGTAAGAAACAAACTCATTGGTTAATCTTTATTCTATAAGTTTAAAAATAGAACAAGATCATGTTGCGCCAGTCTTTCTCACAAGGTAAGGATGATTTGTCGGTCTTTAATTTATTTAAACTAACAACCGGTGACCAGGGTCGGTGTTCGAGTTCAGGTAAAAGAAACCTCAAAAATGTTGATAATAAACATTATTATCAACCGGTTAGTAAGAAATATACGAACCAAATGTGGAGTCTAGAAAATTATTCAAATACATACATACACACGTATTAATTAAAAATAAATTACGGTTGAAATAATGGTGAATAAAGGTTTGAACTTGGAGAGACCATCCCACATGTTTAGTTTTTTTAAGTAATTAAGAAAGAGTCCGGAAGGAATAAAGGGAAATTTTATACGTGTACTGTATATGAATTATATAATTAATTTTATTAATTAATTATGAATGGTTTTAAAGTCCGACTTGTTGAAAAAGACATTTTCAAACTCTTAACCGATCATAAAAATAAAAAAATCTCACAGAACAGCAAAATGACAGGAATGTCGTAAAAATGTGTTTTGGTTTTTTTAATTTATTTTTACTGTATTTTCGTTTTTTAATTTATTTTAGAAGATGAAAGAAAATAAAGATACAATTTATTAAAACAAATAATTTAATATAGGGACCTTCTAGTTTATATTTTTATAACCTTTTTATAATAAAAAATATATTTTTTAAGACAGAAAATAAGAGTCGCACATTTAACAAGTGTCGTGTAAAAAAAAAAACAACAACAAATTAACAATGTTTTTTTTTAACTTAATTTCTTAAATAAATCAAAGGATTAAAAGGATTAAATTAAAAAAAAAATCACTTACGCTATAAAGCAAAATCCAATAAAAAATGATGAAAATTTCGCAATCTTCTTCGACATTTCCAAGTTGACTTCAATTTATTGACAATATTAAAATATTGTTGACTGGTCTCCACTAATATCAAACGAAGAATAGCAATCCTCGTATTAAGACTAGTCAACTGATTGCCAAGCATGCCTTGTTAAATAATAAAATATGAATCCACAATTGTTGAAACTGGAGTTTTGTACACCATAAAGACAAAAAAGGTCCTTCGTTCACTTTTTTGTCGGTTTTTCGGGTTGAACACCGAACGGAGATGCCACTGTGAAATGGCACTGATAGTTGTCTTTCCCGTGTTTTGACGTCTGTCTTTCAAGAGAGTGAGTTAATATGTAAAGGTTTCAGTTGATGATAGGTACTATATTGGGTCTTTACTGTCATTAAAGCCCTGACCTGCCTGCTTGCTTCTTCCTCTTGTTTGTAATGTGTAGTCTGCTGCCAATCCACAATGGCGCTGACGTGGTTCGACGCATGCCTAGAAAGGAAAGCCGCTGATTTCAGAACGAGGTTCAGCCAGATTCTCGTCTGCTTTTTTAAAAATGTCGACGAGCAAAACAGACACTTATCATGTTTTCAACTATTAAGTTGTTAAAATTAATTAATAGACCGATAAACAAATAATAGAATTAACGAAGAAAGTCTTAGTGTTACTTTAAATGAATTGGTAGATAAAGCACAATGGAATAATAAACAGTTAGCTCACAAGAACATAGTTTTCCCATGACAAAATGTACCATCTCTCACCTGTTTAAAAATGTGACGATAGGAAGTTGCAAGATAATTAAATAAAAAAGACACTTGTAATTTATGGATTAATTTTTTAAAAATTTTATCCAAGAAAAACTTACATTTAAAGATGAATTTTTTTTTTTTTTTAATAGATTAAGACAACTTTGTTTTAGAAATAAATAGTAACCTCATCATGACATAGAAAGTTGTTACAATTCTTTTGTTGCTCACTTCAACATTCACAGTGCATATGATGAAAATAGTCCTTCTGGAATACCATTCAAAATTACCAGGACCATAAAACAACTTCTCTGACTAATCAGAAAATGGCCCACACATTTTTTTTTTTCACAGCACCCGTTTCTGAGCCACTGATTCACCATCAACTTTAGTGAGTCAGTGTCTCAGAAAGTTGTAACCTCTGTCTGTCTGTTTGTTTGTTTGTTATCAAACTCCTCCTAGGGTTTTGGAGATAGACCCACATAACCATATATATTCTGAAACTTCATTACTTGGATAAGTATATTTCATTTTGATCTTTGGGTCACAAACCCCACAGAAATTTTTTTCCAATTGATTTATTAAATTTAAATCTGAACAAGGGAATGACTACTAGGGTATTTGGATAAGTATATTTTATTTTGATCAAAAGGGATCCCCAGGTGGACACCTCCCACCACTGAAATTTTT
Organism: Acanthosepion lycidas; assembly: GCA_963932145.1. NCBI lineage: Eukaryota > Metazoa > Mollusca > Cephalopoda > Sepiida > Sepiidae > Acanthosepion > Acanthosepion lycidas. Next base: position 2,051,722 of record OZ010615.1, read on the forward strand.
TTTCCCTTTGATTTAATTTAAATTTGAACAAGGGAATGATTTCTATCCAAGATATAGAAGGAGAAAGCCAGAAAATGGAGGTCACATTGGCAAGATCAAAATGATACAATATGGACGTCAAGTTGAGCAAGAAATCACTAATCAGTGGATAGTGCCTTACAATACAACTGTCATATCAATGTTGACATCTACTCATCAATTCATTCAATCAAGTATTACATCAAATATATATCAAAGGGGTCAGATCAAGCTGTTTTTCCACAACCCTCCCACTGAAAATTTTTTTCCCTTCAATTTAAATTTAAATTTGAACAAGATAATGACTCCTATCCAAAATATAGACGGAGAAAGCCAGATGGCGGTCACATCAGCATGATCATTGAGTAATATTGAAATGCATCATTTTTCTCCACAAATTATAACAATGATTTAAAATAAATCATCATTTTTTTTACAAAAAAATGTGTGACACGTAAAAAGGTGCAGGTAATTTGGTTAGTTATAGTATAAAGCCAATGCTGATTTCAACCATGAAGGTAAATTCAACCTCGTTGGCATTAGTGACAGACTCTCATCACAGGCAAGCAGTAATCATAATTTAATCTTTTATAATCATATATTTAATTCTGGGTTCATCAGAAGGCGTGTGTTAAATAGGAGGTTTTAATATTTTAATATTATTTTGAGTTGTAATTATAATTAAATCATTTATAATCATATATTTAATTTTAGGATCATCAGGAGACCAATGTGTCAAGCAGGTGTTTCTTGGGATTTTGAAAATACACAAAGATAAATAAAAATACATTTTCAAATTCCCTAGACAACTACAATTTCATTGAGTCTAAAAATAGACTCGTAAAAGCAGACCTGGCATTGCTATATGTGTACATCATAGTAAATGTACTAAGTGACTCTTCCCAACAAATTGGAACACAACAAAAAATATTAGATGTTGGATTTTGTTTTTCACTATATTTGGCTTATATAAGAAAGGATCAAAAGCCATTTGTGATGACTCAAAAAACATACACAGGAGCACACACAAGAGGATTCACAGCAAGTACACACAGGAGCACACACAGCACATTCACTTACTCACACCATACTGAAGAGGCCTTCTTATTCAAGCCCTTATGCCATACAGAGATTGAACCAAGTAAGATAAAATGTTTCCTTGTCAGCTACAGAATACTATGTCAACTGCAGAAAAAGGAACTTCCTAAATGTGTTTTGTCTATCTATAAATATATATACGTACACACACACATATATATATCTTCACACATACATATATTACACACATACTCACATAATATCCATATTTAAACAGACATTTATTTTCCTAAAGTTTATTTCTCTAGACCTTTTGCAAATCCTCTCTAATCTCTCTAAGAACACTTTTACTCTTTTACTTAATTGTTACCATTGCTGTTATTAAATTGTATTCAATTTTGCCTGATTATGTTGTTTTATTCTTTGTTTGGAGCATGCAAAGGATAGTTTGCCCTTTCTTTCTTCCTTTCATTTGTTGTTATCCAAAAGATCATCCCCTAAAGGGGATTATCAGTAAATGCCTTATTTAATCATCGAAACAAGGCCACCAACAATCAGCAGTAGCCTGTGCAGCAAGTATTTTTATACTTTGACATTGTGAAATGAGAAGAGATATTTAGGGATCAGCATAAAGGGAGCCAAACACCTTCGAATCAATTCCTTGCTCAGTATAGGAAGATATGAATGACAGGTGTCACCAGACCATCATCCAATAACGTTCACATCAAACAAAAAATAATTCTCAGGACATGGAATATCAGAACACAAAATTAATGTAACCAATTATAAAATATAACACAAGTAATGAAAGATTAAAGGTCAATATTTTAGATGTGTGTGAAACAAGGTGGACAAACAATGGAGATTTCATCAGTGGCAAACACAGGATCATATATTCAGGAAGAAAGAAAAATGAAAGAGGACTAGGACTGATATTAGACCAAGACAAGATGAAATGTGTTCTGAGATGCTGTTAAATATCTGAAAGGATTCTTATCATTAAACTGAAAGGAAACCCTTCCAACATATCCATCATAGGTGTAAATGTACCAACAGCACAAAGTACAGAAGAAGAAACTGAAAAGTTTTACTGGATGCAAGACAATTCCAAGACTCAATGCAAATCATTATTGGAGACCTGAATGCCAAAATGGGCAAGGAGATAGATGGTGAAATAGTTGGCAAATTTGGACTAAGAATTCGTAATGAAGGAGAAGGAAAATGGGTCCAATGGTGCATGGTGAATAATCAAATAGTAGCCAACACCTGCTTTCAAGAACACCCAAGGCATATGTGGACATGGAGAGGCCCAGGAGGAGTAACAAAAATCAAAATGACTATATAACTATCAATAACAGATTCAACAATGCAGTTGTACACTGCAAAACATATTCAAATGCTGATTGTGTGAGAGTGACCACCTTCTAGTGGTATGTAAAATTAAAATGAAATTATAGAAATTGAAATGGGACAAGGCAACACCTAAATTGCAATATGACATGCCATGATCCTGAATGACCTGAAGGTGAAGGAGAATTGTATGGACAGTATTAAAAGCAAATACAATGGATAAAACAAGAATGGAAACTCAAAGTGGGACATATTAAGAGAAGCTTTAGTAACATCAGTAATTGAGATCTTCTCAAAGAAGAATAGACAAAGAAGAAAAGCATGGATGACAGATTAAATTCTCAACATAATGAAAAGGAGGCAAAAAACAATGCCAAGTTATGGCACAGAATATAGAATGGTGTACAAATAAATTAGGAACAAGTACAGACAGGCTAAAGAGGAATGGTTCAACAAAATATATACAGAAATAGAAAGAATAAGTATCACAGATAAAGCAGATATGCTTATCAAAAGGATGCATAAAATCCAAGGACAGAACACTGATATTGGAAAAAAAAATATTTCAGAGATTGAATGAATATATTGGAGAATTCTTCCAGAATAAAAGAGAATAACCAGCAATATACAAAAATATCAAAGGACTAGAAATATTAAAGTATGAAGTGGAATCTGCATTGGCCAAATTGAACAAGTACAAAGTGTTGGGACCAGTTGGAATTGTAATAGAAATGTTGGCAACCTTAGATGATATTGGCATAGACAAGATTACAGATATAATGAAATATATAACAGTGGTGATATACCATAAGACCTAAGTAGATCTATTTTCATAGCACTACCTAAGAAACCAGGTGGAAATGATTGTGAAGTCCATTGAAAAATCAGCATAATGAGCCATATAACAAAACTTATCATCTGAATTCTGACAAATAGAGTGTGCAGCAGAATCAGACCTGAAATAGGACCAGAACAGCACAGCTTCATTAAAGACACTGGAACAAAGAATGCAATATTTATGCTCAGAATGATATCAGAAAGAGTAATACAAATGCCAAAGGAAGTGTAACTGTGTTTTATATATTTTTTATTCTTTTAAGTGTCTGAACATATTGACATATCTGGGAAGGATGTTAGAATAATCCAGACCCTATACTGACAGCAAACCACTTACATATGGATAGAAAATGGAGTTTAGTAAATATACAAAAATAGAAATGGGTGTAAGACAAGGATCAGAGATATTAAAATCTGAAGTGGAATCTCCATTGGCCAAAATGAACATAAACAAAGCAGCAGGACCAGCCAGAATTGTAATAGAGATTCTGGTAGATGATTTCAGCATTGAGAAAATTACAGACATAATAAATGTACAGTGTTGGCATACCAGATGAACTAAGTAGATCTATTTTCATAGCACTGCCTAAGAAGCCAAGTACAAATAAATGTGAACTCTGTTGAACAATCAGCCTAATGAGTTATATGACAAAACTTATCCAAATTCTGATGAATAGAATCATATCTGAAATCAGGATGCAAACAGTACAAGTTTGTTAAAAACACTGGAATAAGGAATGTGATATTTACGTTCAAGATGATATCAGAAAGAGCAATACAAATGTTGAAAGAGGCGTACCTGTGTTATAGATTATGCAAAAGTGTTTGATAAAGTATGTCACAAAGATCTGTTGGAACTGCCAGATAACCTCGATATATTCGGGAAGGATAAACCAAATATATCAAGAACCTATACTGGAAGCAAACCAACTGCGTACAGACAGAAAATGAGTTCAATAAATATACAAAAATAGAAAGGGGTGTAAGATGTAGGTACATATAGGTAAGGTGTCCTTCAGTGAGGTACATTCTTTTTTTAGTCCACTGACTATTGAACTCTCACACACATGGACATACACACACATGTGTATCATACCTGCTTGTATCAAACACGCAAGCAAATTCTTAATAGCATAGTTTTTAATATCTCATCCTTTACTTTCAATTATTTACAAATGTAATTCCTTTGTTAATACATACATCAATTGTCATTTGTTTTAAATTCTACATTTTGTGTGTCTTATTTTTACTCAAGTTCACATGATTTTGCCAAATATTGTTTGTGGGTTAAATGTACCAGAAGCTGGAGAGTACTGCAACAGATAAATAAGTCCTTAGAGTTAATAGAGGTCCTCAGTTTCAGTCACTTTCCTACGACCATAATGTAACTTCAGTCTATCTTTTCTATAAATATTTTCATAATAATTGTTCTGATTCTATAGTACCTAGAATTTAAGTGCAATACTATATTGGCAGCAAGTGATTATCATTTTACAATTGAAATGGCATAATGTAACCGTAAGTTCTATGCTAACAGTGTCTTCTCTTGCATTTCTCACTTGTGGAATTCCTTTTCCATTTCTGCTTTCCAATCAACTTTAATCTTGAAAAATTTAAATGCAATGTCAATCGTTATCTTCTGTCTTCTTAATTCTTGTTTTTTTATTGTTCTCTCTCTTTAATAGATTCTTTCTCATATTCTCTAACACTCAGCAGTCCCATTTGATCTTAGTGACTTTATTTCCTTGCTTGGGGTGAAATGGTTAAAAAAAAGGTTGTCACATTATAATGTTTTAAATGCTTAAATGTTGTCAAATTATTTGTTGTATTGTGTTGTTCACATGATCAGTAGCCAATTTCTCCAATTGTTTGAGGTATACCATGACAAAAATTTTCATTATAGCATCACAACTTTTTGAAACGAGAAAGAAATCAGTTATTTCACACCCCACTCTTGCCTAGTGGTCTTTCAATTTTTTAGCCCTAGCTTGGACTGCAAAACACAGGATCCAAGTCCCAACAAATTCTGATTCATCCAAGTGACTTAAACATCCTACTGGTGATGCCACAGTTTTTAATATTTAAATGTCAAATTATAATGTTTTTAATAAAGAACATGCTTGAAATTTATTTGGCATCAATAATTAGTGCTTTATGTAGTATTTATAATTATAATATCTGTTAATAAATTCAATAGAAACATAGTAATTGTGTGTTCAATCACTGGGTTGGACAGTGTGTAATGGACTCAATTCACATGGGCAAGCAGTAACAGAACAGTATTAAAATAAGGACAAGATGAGATGTCCCTAGATATTATCAGTGGAATGAGAACTCTCAATCTCCATAGATTAAATAAAGGGTTTGGTTTGAAGCTCCCTGAAGATTACCCAAATTGATAAGCACCTGATGAAGTCCAGAAGAAATAACAGCCAAAACATTATAATTACAACAAAGATTGAGAACAATAGACCATATGCAAATAATAAATAACTCATAATCCCAGAAATTCAGACAGATTTATTTGTTTCTGACTTGTGGTAAATCTGCAAAACTTGAAGTTGGATAGATAAGTCTTTTGAATGTTTATCTATTAACTACAGACATGGTGATTGCCATATATTACTCAGATTCACCATTCACATCACTTGTAATAACTTCCATCTCATTTTGACATCCATGATACCCAAGATGGCTCTTGCTACCAGCATGTTATGGATGACATACTGTCCCACAAAGAGATATTGAATGATAGAAAAAAACAACAAACAAAACAAAGACTTGAGTAAAAAAAATATATTGCCAAGTTTATTTTCATAAAAGAAATTGCATTGGCAAGCATAAGGTTACAGTGCAATAGGCAATTTTCATGTAGAGGGTGAGAAGAGCATTGTGTTGTGAAGGGCAGTTTTGGTAGATATTGAAAAGTGTTGCCCTGAAAAGGACAGTTTTGTAGTTATAGAAAGGTGTTGCTCTGAAAAGGACAGTTTTGTAGTTATAGAAACTTGTTTGGTGTACTGGTTTCTACAATAAACCTGTTACTATTTATCAAATATTGATTCCATATTCCTATTAGCACAGAATATAACAGTAATGCATCCCTTATAAAGTAGCTTAACTCTGCACAATTTGAAGTCAGTTCTTCCCAATGCTACACATCCATGTGCAGTGCATTCTTCTATCTATTAACTACATGATGGCTACCTTTTTGTTATTGAGCAAGGACATCACACAACATCTCGTAAAGATTCACCAGTGCCAAACACAGACATGATTTTTAAGCCTGATCATAATATTCATGCCTTTAAGGTTATAGCCAGCCACATGCACCACACTGTATGATCCTTCAAAACATCATGCAACTATATCTGTCTATATTCCTGAGATGAGGTATTATATACACTATTTACATTATTTGGACTATTGTCCTCATTTATCCACAGTTCCATGTGTCCTTGAGGACACATGGCACAGTGTATAAAGGCGTTAGTTAGATCCAGTGACAGGACCCAAAGAGTGTGAGTTTAATACCCAGTTAAGGCAGTGGAGAACTTGGAGAGGGGAATTAACAGGAGATAACTGATAACTGACATCCATTAGACATGGCATGTGGAACTAGAACAGTCTACCCCAGTGAACAAAATATAGGGTTCAGTTCAACATTCCAACCACCTGAAGAAGGCTGGAGCATACAACAGCCAAAACGTAATAAATATAGCGACAAAGATGAGGACAATAGTCCAAATAATGTAAAAAATGTATCATGCAACTGGCATTGCATTTAAATTTTTGAAGATCAAAGTTGACTGGGAAGCAAGAAGCCAGAGAAAAGTTCCACAAGGGAGAAGTGTGATAGAAGAAACTGTTAGCATAGATAATATGGTTACATCTAACTATTTCCACTATAAAATGATGAGACCTAGACCCCAATCTAGTACTGTGCTTAAATATATAAAGTCTAGACACACACACACAAATGCACAGACACACATAAATAAAATAGTCATTTTTTTAAGAGATGAATTCAATGTTAATTTTTTTTAGGATTTCAACAAATTATCAGAATAAATGGAATATTAGCTAAACAGAAAAATATAGTGATTCAGATATTAAATAAAAAGAGTTTAGTCTAGCAGAAGGCCACATATGACTGGCATCAATTCACACTGAATACAAGGTATTCCTAATTTGTTAGACTAGCTTGCTAACCTGTTGTTGAGGTATTCAAATATTTGTATAATTTTATACATTAACCCTAAAGACACCCATTGGAGTATAGAGCCTCCCCATGCAAGATGTTACTGCTGTGGTTTCCGTAGCAAGCATCTTGCTCATCTTAAGATGACTGTATCATTGAATTGTTGTATCCTGTTGGCGCTCCCACATTTTTAAAAAACAAGTGGAAGAAAAAGCTTAAACTTCCAGGACCAGTGATTGTAAAACTGATTCAAGATATAGAAAGGCCTCAAAGCTTGAAAAGCAGCATTCCATGGCCAAGATGACTACAAAGTTCAATCTTTACCTATTCCTAGACTAGTTCTCAACCAATTATAACAAGCCTAATCTGTCCCACTATTTAACTCATAGCTGGGGTAGGAAAAGATGGATTCATGTTTTTTCCAAGGGTAATCATGCAAAACAAAGACAACTACCTTGCCCGAAAATTGAACTCAGCATGCCAAATCCATTTTTCAAGTTGGTAGACGTTACACTACATGTATATCTGTCCAAATATTTATTATTTCCTAAATTTAACTTAGTCAGGTACTGGTTCATGCATTTATAAGTGAGTTAAGCAGTCTGCTGTCTGGCTCACTATTCTCAACCTCTCTGTCTTCAGGTAGAGTACAACTCAGTTGGGGCTCTGCTTACAGACAAGGACTCAGCTGAGAAAAACAGACAATCCTGCAGTTGTGGAGTCTGGGTAGATTTTGACCTTTAGCCATGTGTACACACTCAGGTTCCCCACACTAAATTCGACCTTGTGTCACATCTCACATCAGTGGACAGACTGGGTAAATACCAGTCCAATGGAGTCATTCAAGGAGAATTTCTAATGATGTCACAGAAAGTAGCCTAAGCGAGACATAATATTGTAACTGTAAGGAGCAATTTATAACAATGGCGATGAGGTTGAGATATTAACTCATGTGGGAAAGGAAAAAGTACTTTTTGATTCAACGCATATGATAACAGTTATAACATATTTTGTAACCCTTTACCTTGAGTGGCTCTTGAGCCTTGTACAGGGTGAACATCATTGTAAAAATCTTAAGATTACTACTATAAACTATTGTTATAGTGGAACACACCTATTCTATAGCTAATAAACCTCCCACCTATAATAAGTAGGAGTAGTAAGAGTAACAAGGGAGTTGCACAGTGGATGGGTTAGTCAGTCGATGCCGGACGACCGTTAGTCGGATACTAAAGTATCAGCGACCTCAACTAGATCTCTCTGCATCATTACCTATTATATCAAGTTCCTAACGTTTTGTATGTCGAACCTATTTTAGGACCGACTTAGTACAAATACAAGCCTCCACCGGGAAACCACTCCACAACAACTATAAAGAAAGGAGAGGAATAAGATGAAAGAAAAACAATAAAAATTCATAATAATGATTAATTTAATAAATTCACACAACTTACTACTACTACAACTACTAATTCTATGAGCAGTGTATCATCATGATATGAGGGACCATGGCTCTCCACAACTTCCTCCCCTAGTAGAATGGATCCTGTTAGGTATAGATAGTTTTATACCAAAGGAAGAATACCAAACCAGAAAGTGCTGCAGACATAACCAACCACTAAGTGATCACTATATGGATTACTATTTGGATCACTATTCAGTAGTTACATTTCGAGTATTATCAAGCAAGTACTATTAGTGCGAGTGTTATTTGAAGGCACCTGATACCAGTGTTGTTCAATGGCATTACTATAGTCATATCTGCGATTACAAAGTCTCTACTACAATGAGCATTATGAAAGTGACAACAAGTATTCGTTGACATTACAAAAGTGGCAACGAGTGCTCATTGACATCACAAAAACATCCACTGAAATAATGTTTAGAATAATAAGAAATAATGTTGGATTAAAAATAAAATTCATTAATTCTTTAGAAATTACTAAAATGGAAAATTTAATATGATCAAGTCTGAAATGTAATTCATCATATACAGTCTATCAATGGTTAATACATTTACATTTTTAACATTTCCATTGTTTTAGACATACATTTACATCTTTAAGAAATTTAGATTACCTGCTGGTGATATGACAATAGCTCAATTAGATCTCATTTAAATATTCATGGAGATCTACTGGACACTATTCGGAACATACTTGTCAACAACACTAATATAATAGCATCATCTACATGCAAAAAGGCTAAAAATAATGGAAGCCTTATTAATAAAAACAAACAAACCAACACTTAATGATATTAACTTTGAACATGGTCATAATATCTTGACCCTGTTTTGAAACATAAAAAAAAAAGAAAACATTTTATAAAACATACATACAACAAACTATTTCTAATTTTAACAGTTAAAATATAATCCTTGAAAATGGCTAAATGTATAGCTGAAAGTGCTTGGATAAAAAGAATATTCAGACAGTTTTTATATAATTTATCATCTGAAAAGAAAAAAATTATTAGATCGCATGAGAAAGTGTATAAAAAACTAAATAAAAGCACCTTGTCTGCTGTTTTCAAGGAAATGTGCATGAAAGAAGGATTGCTGCGTAAATACACAAATATATATATATATATATATATATTTGCTTACTCGTGTTGGAGGTTATTTGGGGGGGGGGTTCTTTGAACTCTGAGGTTGATTCTGGATGATTGTTTTTGCCTGAATTACATACTCTTAGTTCTTTCTTTTTTTATTCCTTATTTTTCCTTGGGTATTGGTTGGTTCATTTACAACCCAAAACCCCTAAAGTTTTTCCAGATGAGTATAATTACTTATATTTATAAAATTATATATATATATATATATATATATATATATATATATATATATATATATATATATATATAAATTTTAAAGACATATGTTTTTATGAAATTTACATTGCCTGCTATTGATGTACATATAAATTTTAAAGATATACTTATATGTCTTTATGAAATATACATTGCTTTCTGTCGATATATATACATATATGTATATACATTTTAAAGATGTACTTATATGTCATTATGAAATTTACATTGCTTTCTCTTGATGTATATATGTGTTTTCAAGATTAATTGATTGATTTGATTTTTTTATGACTAATCAACCCTTTGCAGGTTATTTAAATCTCCAGAAAATAGATTTATATTGAAAGCATTTTTTGGAAATAGTAATGATTTACTGATAAAAATCCTACTAATTAACCCATATCTTTGGGGAAAAAGATGGATTCATACCTTCCTCAAGGGTATTTGCATGTAAGTTAATATATAAAACCTGACTGGAATTGGAATTTGGCTTTCTGATTTCCAATTCCAAGCTTACAGCCTTCGGTATTCCTAAGTGGTTAACCATCAAGGTACTGACAAGGCTAAATGTTGCTTAACTTTGGTAATCATATAAGAATTGATGTTTCAATGTGATATGGCCATAAGTCAATGTTTTCAAAGCATTATGCAGTACTACAAATACATTTACATTACAACTTTTGAATGTAAAGTGTCATTGAAACTCAGGAAGCGTGAATTAGTTCTAAATAATGAAGTATTGATAAATGTTTGAAAATTCTAAATACAGAAGTTGGACAAAATAATTGGAGCAGTTGCAAAATCCACTCCTGTATTTCAAAGACCCATTATATTAAGAACTTTAACTAAAACTTTGTAATTGCGGGTTTTATCCTAGTTCGATAAAGGGCAAATTGTTGGAGCTTGCATGGCAGGAGCCTCGATCACTAAGGTTGCTGAACTGCCTGGTTTTTCAAGAGCTATCATATTAAGAACTATGATGCAATTTAAGAAACAGGGCAAAACCTCTAGCAACCATAGCAATTTGGGCTGGACTTACAAACTTATTGACAGGGACCGATGTGCATTGAAACACAATTTGGCAAAAAATCATCAGACTACTGCAGCCAAAGTGACTGCTGAGTTGAATAATCATCTGAATAGTCCAGTTTCTACTAAAACTGTTCGTCATTAGCTCCATAAGGCTGGATATCATGGAAGAGCCACTGTAAAGAAACCTCTTCTCTCCACTCACAACATTCAGAAGAGGTTGAAGTGGAGAAGAGATCACAATGCCTGGTCTGTAGACCAATGGAAGCAAGTCATATTCTCAGACAAGTCCAGTTTTTCTCTTTTCCCAACTTCAGGGTGAGTTTACGTGTCAAGGCATCCCAAAGAAGCTTACAACCCTGACTGCCTTCTTCCAACAGTGAAGCATTGAGGTGGATCAGTGATAGTTTCGGCTGCCATATCATGGAAATGTCTTGGTCCAATAGTTGCCCTGCATAGTAGAATCAGCAGCAAAGATTACCTAAACATTTCGGGAGATCATGTTCATCCAAGACTTTATTGCCTGATGGTGACTGCATCTTCCAAAATGATAATGCTTAAATGGTTAAGAATTGGTATGAAGAGCATGAAAGTGAGCTAGAACACATGTATTGGCCTCCCCAATCTCCAGATATCAATATTATTGAACATTTGTGATGCATTTTGGAGTGACAGGTTAGGACCTGCTATCCTCCACCATTGTGTCTTAAAGAGCTGGAGCAGGTGTTAATGGAAGAATGGCTGAAAATTCCTCTGGATGAAGTCAGGAAGCTGTATGATCACTTTCTATATGTATTAAAGCTTCATATGAGGTTAAAGGAGGACCAACTCCATATTAAATAAATTTTCTTTGAATTTAACAAGTGTTTCAATTATTTTGTCCAATCCCTGTATGTTCCAGTCTATTTACTTACATGCTAATACCTTTAGGAAAGGTATGAATCTTCTTCTTCTCACCCCAGCTATGGTCAAATAGCAGGACAGACTGGGATCTATAATTTTTAGCGCTGTGCCATCTAAATAGTATTCTTAAATCAAGGAACATTTTATTAATAAAAAATTCCAATATGAAAGTATCATCTTGATTAAAAATAGAAATTTCTATTTTTAATCAAGATGATATTTTTGTATTGAACTTTTTGATTAATAAAATGTTCCTTGTTTTAAGAATACTAATATATATATGTAATTTGCAATGTGTTTCTCTACATGGTAATGGTAATATAAGGAAAAAGTCAGCATTCATTGACTGAGAAGCAAGTGCTATTGTAAGTTGAAATTTATAAAATCTTTCTCTTAAAAAATTTTCAGGAAAATACATAACTCATATATATATATATATATATATAAATAAAAATGATCTCTTAAATTTATATTCTCACCATAACAACAAAATAAAATCCTGAATAATCATTGGTTTCTATTTAAAAGCACTCAGAATTTGTAGCCTTCAATATTTACATGATGAGAATAAATATATTGAAAATACTTTTAAGCTCCTCCCATACCCTAATTATTTCATATTCAGGAATTTATTCTATTGCATGTAATAATTTATGTCCTCATCATCATAATAAACAGAGAAAGCATCAAATTACTGATCATGAAAACCGTTTTTGATGGTCAGGAAATATAGCAAGAATGAAAGAGTTAAGGTTTCCATATCAAGTCTTATTTAATAAGTTCACTTCCTGGAAAAGACCATGGAGTTGCCCTTTTCAAAAATACAAGAACCAACTGAAAACAAATGCTGAAAGCCACTGGACTTGAACCTAAATCATTTGAAACACAAGCCTGAGACTGCACCAACTGGCAGTGTTCAATCACCATTGGAACCAAAAGTTTCAAAGCCACCAGAAAAGAAAAGGAATACACTGACAAGAGAGAAAGGCTTGACAAAATCAACCTCATCCTTCACTAATCATTGATCTACTCAGTCATCAATGCCATCACCATAAAGGAAGTGATCGGCAAGGAAGAAATTAAATTCTTGGATACAAGAGATAAAACTGATATGTACAGATGTATACAATTTAACCATTTTTCAGACCTCAGCAATTTGTTTATATAATTGTTTTCAGTTACATTATCAAAGAAAGACTTTCATAAATCAAATGATTTTAACCTTAGAATACTGATTCCAAAACCTAAATGAGAGTTGCAAGGATGCTTCTGTGGGTCATAGAGAACAAAAATAATAAAAATTAAAAAAAAAAAAAAATGCTACAAATATATTGACATTGCAGTTTTGGGAAGAAAAAACAAGCTGTTGCTGAGACTCTGCAACTGTGGAAATAGTTATGAATAATGACGCATCGATAAATCTATAAATTATCCAGACATATTCTAGTTGGTTTGCATCCAGTATTTGTGATATTCACAGGTGACATTTATCAGAAGATCTGCCTCTCAATTTCTTTAAGCAAGATAAGAAATATCAAGGTTTATTGATTATTAAATCAAAGCCAAATTCAATAAAATTTATTGAACAAAAACTAAATGACAAATCAAAAATATATTTTCACTCTGATGGATTTTTGAGAAATGCCATGTCCTTTCAGGATGTAGATAATCATGGTTCTCCACAGTTTCTTTATCTTTATTTTTACCAAATCGAATAATAATTGATTGAATCATTAATTCATACATTTTCTATGGTTTAACAAGCTACTGCAGGTTATTTAAATTTATATTTTAAATATTAAAATTTAAATTATTTTCTTCTTTTGGAAATAATAATCATTTAGTGATACAAGTCTTACTAATTAAACCATAATTGAAGGTGTGGAGAAGAGGTGGATTCATATTTAAGCAGAATTTGATATGAAATTACATGGATATAAAGTGAGGGATTAATTCTAAATTACAACTAATATAAAAAACTGATCCCTCACTTTGTGGCCATGATAGTTTCTATACATTTATATTCCAGAGAATGTAAATAAATCTAAAAGACATGCCTGTGTAGCTAATCAGTATTTGATTGATTGATTGATTCACCTTCTACAGCTTATCAACCCTTTACAGGTTATTTAAAGCCAGAAAATATTTTTAGATGGTAAGATTTTTTTTTTGAAACAATAACGATTTAGTGATACAAGTTTTACTAATTGCACCCTAACTGGGTGGGGGGAGAAGAGGTGGATACATATTTAGACAGAATTTGTTATGAAATTACATGGATATAAAGTGGGGGATTAATTCTAAATTACAACTAATTTATAAAATGATCCCTCATTTTGCGGACACGGTAGTTTCTATACATTTATATTCCAGAGAATGTAATTAAGTCTAAAACACATGCCTGTGTAGCTAATCAGTATTTGATTGATTGATTGATTCGTTTTCTATGGCTTATCAACAAACAAGAAATTATAATGTGAATATAAAATGGGGGATCAATTCTACATTACAATCAATACATAAACTGATCCCTCACTTTGTTATCAGAGTAGTTTGTATACATTTATATTCCAGAGAATGTAAATAAATCTAAAAGACATGCCTGTGTAGCTAATCAGTATTTAATTGATTGATTGATTCGTCTTCTACAGCTTATCAACCCTTTACAGGTTATTTAAGGCCAGAAAATATTTTTAGATGGTAAGATTTTTTTTTGAGACAATAACAATTTAGTGATACAAGTCTTACTAATTAACTCCTAGCTGGAGGCAAGAAGTGGATTTATACTTTTCTCAAGAGTATGTGTGCTTTAGTGAACATAACCAAAAATGACTGAAACAGGAATTTGACTCTCTGGTTAATAATACTGAGCCATTATTCATTCCAGCACCCATGCAGACAAGCTTACAGCACCTGGTAATATGGTAATAAGGATGAAATAAAAGTAATAAATAAAAAAGTGTCTAACAAAATATTGACTGATTCATTTTCTATGGCTTATCAACCCTTTACAAGTTATTTAAAGCCATATAACATTTTTAGATTGTAAGAATTTTCTTTTTTCGTAGATCATGATTTAGTGATACAAGTATTACTAATTAACTAATAACTGGGGGGAGGAAGAGGTGAATTCATACCTAATCAGAATTTGATAAACAAGAAATAATGTGAATATAAAGTGGGGGATCAACTCTATATGACAATCAATGTATAAAACGATCCCTCACTTTGTGGCAATGGTAGTTTCAATACATTTATATTCCAAAGACTGTAAATAAATCTAAAAGATATGCCTGTGTAACAAATCAGTATTTGATTGATTCATTTTTTATGGTTCATCAACACATAGCAGGTTATTTAAAGCCAGAAAATATTTTTAGATTGTAAGAATTGTTTTTTTTTTTATTTTTTAATTTAAAAAAAAATTAATTTATTTTTTTGCTTTTTTAAATCAGTATTTGATTGATTCATTTTTTATGGTTCATCAACACATAGCAGGTTATTTAAAGCCAGAAAATATTTTTAGATTGTAAGAATTGTTTTTTTTTTTACTTTTTAATTTAAAAAAAAAATTAATTTATTTTTTTGCTTTTTTAAATGTGGAGCTTATTTGGAATGATTTGTTCATTGATTCATTTTCTACAGTTTATCAGCTTATCAACCCAACCACACCTGCAACACTATCATTTAGTTTTCAATAGAAATAAATAAAACCAGTCCTACCTCCACTCCTTTTCATATCTGTTTAATTCTGCTTAATTCTTTCATACATTGAATGCTAATTGTTTGTTTCTTTATTGTACTTTTATTTGGTATTGGTCTTTTTGAAAACAATTCTCTTTTATTAAGTTAGATTACAAAACTCAGGAAAGAAGTTGGAGATTTATTTATCTAATTAACTATCATTTTTAAGGACCTTTCAGGTATTCACAGGTCATTTCTTGTTTCTTTTGGCCCCAGCTTCATGTACTGTTTGATATCCTTTGAAGTTGCTGACCATCACAAATTGCAAATTGTAAGTTTATCTTTAAATTCCAGTACTTTTGCTAAAAACATGGAATTTCCTGAATTATATCTAACCCAGGGGTGGAGGACCCTACTCCACATCCTTCCCTACTTCCTTCCTTCTTTTCTTTTCATTGCTTATTTGTGTCCTGTTCTGTTCTTTTTTTTTTTTATTCTTTTACTAGCAGCATGGCCCAGCGTTGCCCGTGCTTGATTCAAAAATCGTACGACTCATACAGCAATCGCTATCACTTGACTTAAAATATTTTTGCCCTTCCTTGCCTTTAAAGGAGTGCCATTTGCCGTGCTGATGTTGCTACATGCCTTACTTCTTGCCTATCTCACACTGCGAATTTTTTCTAAGCTCTATACTAAACATTAAATCTGTTACGAAAAAAGAACTAAACAAAATGAACACAAAACGATCAGCTTTAAAAAAGGACTCGTAACTGGAAAAACCAAATGAAAAAGAATGTTAACAACAAATACTTTTCACACCCAACCCAGTTCTGTGGAATCAGAATCAACGTTGAGTTTAAGTAAGTGAATGAACCAACTGGAGTAAAGTGCCATGTATATTTAAATTTTTCCCACTTGTGACGAATGCAGCTATCGATTTTTTTTTGCATGTTAGCATGCTAGTTAACATTCGTGCCAGTCAGCTGTTGGCTCTCGTGCTGGCCAATAGAATCTTCCTGCCTATTTGTGGCAGCCAGCTATAGGCTCTCACTCTGGCCAGTAGAAAATGGCTGCAAACTACATGAAAACTGCCGTAGAAGCATGAAAAAATCGATTATTTCCACTATCGATGGGAGTTGGGAAATGCAAAGTCAGTCTTGGCCTTACCACTAACTTGGAGCATGTGCATGTAAATTTTGGTGCAAATCCGTCGAAAATTGTGGCCGTGCATTCATTATACACACACACACACACACACACACACACACACACACACACACACACATATCCTGCCTTTTATAGATAGAGATATTACTAAAATAGTTGTGATTTTATTGCATTTTTATTTGATAAAGAGGGCTAGATTCATCAGCATCCCACTTTTCATGGGGCAAGTGGACACCTTGGCTAGTCCATCACTGATTACAAATTTTTGGATACAACCTGTAGTGATATTGAAATAAGTCCTGCCTAATTTATATATATGCTTATTGATTTATATATATGATACATGCCTGAGTAGTTAGAACAGGAAGGTGACTTCTTAATGCTGGAGGAGGCAATCTCAGTGGGCAGTACTTTGGAAAGTGCCTGAAAACCATACTATAGGTTGACTCAAGCCTTGTGGGTGAAATTGGGTAGACAGAACTCTTTGAGGAGCTGTCAATGGTTGTGCTAGCCACAAGTTATCATGACCGAGGGTTTGTGTGTGCCAGCCTTTTTCACGCTGTTGATCATGCAAGATAACGTGTTCTCTCCCAGAAAATTTAACTACGGTCTGCTCAGCGTAGTTGCAGTATAAACCACAGGTGGGCTTTGTGGGTGCTGAACAACACAAATGTGCTTGAGCAGACATTTGCAACAGGGATTGGATAGCCACCCTAGTAGATGGGCATCCTCGGATATGAGCAGCCAGTTATTTTTTTATATTGATTTATATCAGTCAGTTATGTTCCATGTGTGACACATGCTTAGGTGATCATGTATCTTTCAAAACATGACTGACGAGGCAGATTTTTTTCCCACAGTAGGTTGCCATTTCTTTCTGCAGTAGACCAGTTGCCATCCAAGGCTATAGAACCTGGTCTATCCTGCTATTTACCCATAGCTGGGGAGAGAAGAAGAGGATTTATACCTTTCCCAAAGGTATTAGCACATAAGTGAATTTAATGGATTCAACTGGAATTCAAACATGGCTTTCCAATTCCTCAATCCAAGACGCTATCCATTACTTCATAATGCCTCCTACATTTCTTATTGACTTATATAGTCCATCTATTAATGAGAAAGTCAGTTAAATATGAGACCTTGATCCTTATACATCACAACACAACCAATACTCCTGAACCAAAAACAGAGTTCTTCAGTACAAAATTCTTGTTTGTTATCTGATCTAGTACTCCTTTTGAGAAAAAAAATTACTTGTAATATTTGTATCACAGTGCCACTCCTACAAGAAACTCAAACAACTTCAGGCTTCCTCAAAAAGAGTCTGTGGGAATTACTTGTCTGCTAGGTGATATTCTAAAAGTAAAAACCTCTCTGTCTTTTTTTGCTCTGGAACTTTTTCTCTTCATGGAGACACTCTCTGGCAGATTGACTGCTTAATTTCACATAACCACGTGAGACATCACTCACATACACCATACACACACACTCTCTTTACAGCTAAACAATGTTTCTTTCTTTCTTTTAGCTATTTGTGTGCATGAAAACATGATTTTCTCTTTCTCTAGCTATGTTGTTCATGATATAAAACTATATGTGTGCTCTCCAGGGCATAGATTTTTCTTTAATAAGATTTCTTGATTATTCAGGCTTCTAGAGGAAAACAAGTAAATACATTGTTTAATAAATGCACAGAGCAGCTACTCAAATATGAGTATTTTAATATAACATTATGAAGCTTTATCTGACTACTTCAGCTTTAGTGCTGAAAACATTTATTGTATTATAGTGGATGGTTGAAAGTGAGAGAGTAGATGGTATGTACTTATTTTATTACTACAACGTATCCACTAAAATAATATTTAAGTAATAAAATCTGTTAGATTAATGAATAAAGAAAAATTTGTCACTTCTTTAGAAATTGCTTTGTCTATGTTAAGATACAAAACTGAGGAGATATGAATGTTTTGAGAGTCTGAGAAAGATTTGTGTTTTATTCAACTTTGCTTGATTGTCGATATGCTCTGTGGCCAAGATGGTCTAGAGCAAGGGTCACCAAACTACGGCCTGGAGTCTGGATCCGGCCCCCGACGTCAGTTCATCTGTTCCACCACTTCACTGTGCCACAAATGAGCTAAAATATAATTATTTATATGGAATTATCAAAAGATTGTAGTTAAACTTAATGTGTAGAAAAAATTAAAATAAATGTAAGTAAAAATGCCAAAATTTGGCCAATCTGATTTTTGCATCTGACAATAATATAAGTTTTAGGAAAAAATCAGTGAAATAAAAAATTTGGCAAATTTTGATATCCGTGCATTTTTGTTTAAGTGCCTGCAATGAATTTTCTAAGAAAAGCGATTACAAGCCTGCTGTAGCAATTATTGCATTGACATGTTTAAACCGGTTTGAAGAGTGCCATATATAAAAAGGACTAACTTCAGCAAATTATGTCATATATTTTGCTTGAACTTATAAAATCTAAAGTATGTAAAGTCAGAGTATGTAATGAGGTTGACTGATGAACATTTGAAAGCATTTCTTTTGGTTGAATGCAGCAATACCAAAACAGATATTAATTATATTTTAAAAAGGTAAACACCAGTTTCACAAATCTCACTAACCTTTTGTGCTGCTTAGTTTTGAGAGATTCAGATATGTGCACACTTGGTGTGATATAAATATTTTATTACTATTGTCACATTCTTGGATAACTTTTTTTAATAAATAAGTATGTTTGTTGTCTTTATTTTTTGTACATTCAGTGTATTGAACAAAATAGTTATCTGGTCTATGCTTGTCATTCTCTCAGTTATCTGGCCCTCTGTGAAAAAAGTTTGGTGACCCCTTGTCTAGAGCATGTCAGATCTAATAAACTGTATATATAAAAATCCTCCACATGCTGAAATGTTGAATTCACTCTGAAAGTGGGAACCCTCACTACACCCATCTGAAAATATATTTGTGTTCGGTGACTGTAATGCTCACCATACCAGGTAACTTAAACATTTTGTCACTGCTGGTATCCAGACCCTTAACTTCTCAATCACTCAATCTCTCACACAAGTGGTGGGCTTCCCCATGGTAGTAACCCTGATGGATACACTTCTCTTCTTGATCTCTTTTTACCTGGACTCATGTCGTACTTTGCAGCTCTGCCCTCTTGGCAACTCTGATCATATGGTAGTGTCTGTAAACATCTCTTTCCACACCCCTACCAGCCAAGAACCTTCTACCAACAGAATATCTTTCTGTTATCAATATGTAGATTGGGACTTGTTCTATGACTTCCTTCATGACATCCCTTTGAATGCTATTTTTAATCATTCTTTTCATAAATGCACATCTGAGGTGAAAGCCAGCATCAATGATTTCATTCCAGCAAAAAAATACCAAGTTAAACCACATTCATCTCTTTGGTTCTCAGCTGCTCAACTGTTATAGCCCAGAGGAATCACTGCTTCTAGCTGTACCAGAGCAACACATCTGATTGCAACTGCTTTACCAGTTCTACCACTGATGTGCAAATGGTCATCACTAAATATATATATCAAGTTCTTGATAATAATGGTGAAGCTCAAGCAGTGGCTCTAGATATCTCAAAAGTGTTTAACAGGGTTTGGCATGCTGGTCTTCTATGTATCCTCCAGGGATACAGTATTACTGGATGTGTGTTTGATTTAATCCAATCATTCCTATCAAATCATGAAATAAAGTTTGTTTTGAATGGGCTTGCTTCCAGACTCTTTCATACGAATACGGATGTCTCCCAAAGCTTTTTCCTCAGTCCTACACTGTTTCTGATCTTCATCAATGATCTCTCTAGTCATCAGTTCCCAAGTAGGCATTTATATTGATGACACTACCATTTACTCCTGTCTCAATACCAAATCTGCCAGAGCTGACAAAGTTAACCTGGCCACTACTCATGAAAAGGACCTCCAATCAGTAGTTAATTGGGGCAGGAAATGGCTTGTAAATTTTAATACCTCCAAAACTAAGCTGCTCTCATTTAACCACCATAGAGAAACTATCCTGCCCACCATCAGCATGGCTGATGCTAGACTCATGGAGAGCAGCACACTGTTCCTTCTTGGCCTCATGTTTTCAGCAGACTTGAAGTGGAATTACTACATCAAATCAAAGTAGCATCTGCTGCAATGAAAATTGGGTCACTGTGTCATGCCAGAAGATTTTTCTCATCAGTGTCCATCTTGCATACTTAAAAGTCTATCATTTGTCCGTGCATTGAATACTGTTGCCACATCTGGTCTGTTGCTCCTGCTACTTATCTTGAGGGTCTTGAAAAGATCCAAATAAAGATCTGCAATGTAATCAATCCTGACTTGGCATCTTGACTTCAGTCACTTTCTCACCATTGTTATGTGGTTTCCTTCTGTCTTTTCTACAAATATTTTCATGGCTACTGCTCTGACAAGCTTTTTCCTCTGGTGCCCAGACCATGTGAGTTTAAGCATGATACTAGATTGGCATTTAGGTCCCACCCTTTTACTGTTGAATTAGGTAAATGTAACCACCATTTCTACTCCAACAGTTTGTTTTCTTGCACTTCCTGCCTGTGGAACTTTCTTCTGTTTTTCTTGCTTCCCTGATAATTACAATCTTCAAAGATTTAAATGCTGCATCAATCACTATCTTCTGTCTCTTTGTACCCCATTCAGCTTTTATTCTTTCTTGGTCCCCATCATTTCCAGTCTTTTCGCTCAATTTCACTCTTTGTACCCCCTGCATATTTGTGGCATTCCCTCCTTGCTTGGGGTGAAATGATTAAAAAAATGAACATATTCATTACAAGTTGGTGCACCTCTCCCCTACAAAGCCATTAACTCCTGGGTTTGATGATAAACTACATCCAGTAGCAAGGCTTTTGATTGGCAGATTGGGGTTTTTGCGGAGTGTGGAACCACCTCTTAATTGCTGTTGTTTCCAGGTCCACCTTGACCCAGGGTGGTAGCATCTGTTAAGCTCCCAACTATGGGCAAATAGTGAACCCCCAAAACAAAACACTATGAAAATATAAAAATACACTTTTATAGTAAAAATACCAGCAATATATCTTTATACGTAAAAAAAACAATAGCAACAATACCTATTTAAAGCCAAATTAGCAATTTATCAATTACATTATACATTTTTAATACAACATGACCAGCAATACATTTTATCTGTAGTTGAAGCCATAAGATTGTTCAAATTATTTACATTTCAGCATTGAATGACCCACAGAGGTTGAGATGTTGCTAAACAAAATCAACGAACTGTTACATACCGTACATATGAGCACTAATGGGTATGTCGCAATCCTCATAAATATGATGGACACTATTGTAAGTGGGGGTAATATGCTGTCTAAGTAGTCCACCACTAGTAGTGGTTTACCTACTTCACGCGGCTGGTGAGTGTTGTATTTTGTTGATGTTATAAAGATTACCATTTCATTTCTAGTGTATCCTTAAAGAAGGTTACAAACAGACAAAGGTGGTACTCAAGTGAAAGGAACAGCAACACGTGTGTAGATGAAAGAAAGAGAGGTTTATTGGAAAAAAGAATACACTACTGAAAGACAGGGAATCGGTTAGCAAGCTAATAATTCCCTAAGCAAGGATATTTACCTTACTTCACTGCAAGGTAGGATGTGGCACAAGGCCTTTTTAATACAGGGCAAAACTGAGCCCATATGCTTGGGCAAAAATTCCCTATAGACCCTGTATACATGGGGTTGGGTAGCTGTCTACCACCCCAGATGAGTCTCTGCTCTTTGACATAGCTTCGTTTGGGTTCCTCTCTGCCCAAATGCAGAGAGTTCGACAAGTACAGCTTGAGATGAATCGCCAATCAATTCCAAAAGCAAGGTTATTTACCTCACCACCCTGTGAGGCAGGACGTGGCACAAGGTTGTTATTTAATGTGGGGTAAAACTGAGCCCATAGGCTTGGGCAAAAATTCCCCATAGGCCCCATAAAAATGGGGTCGGGTAGCTGTCTACCACCCCAGACTCTGCTCTTTGGCATAGCAAAGAGTTTGATTAACTTAGCTGGAGACAAATCTCCAACTAATTCCCAAAGCAAGTCTGCCAGGTATATCCTGTGCACACTATATATACTCACTGATATAGTCAGTCTACAATAGGCAATAGGGAGAGTGGGACATTCCATTACAACACTTTATTCTGAGCTGATTTTCCCATGAAATTTTGCTCAATACCTCTTCTTTTTGGGGCCAGGACATAACTGTTTGATTTTTTTCTTCTTCCTAGTATTTTTCTGTCTCACCAGCACAAAAATTTCCCACCTCCATTTTGGTTATTCCTCATTCAGTAACCTTTTCTAGGTTAAAACATTGACCAACCGAACAACATGAAAGAACTCTTTCATGATATTAAGCCATATAATACCCTACAAGTTCTTAAATCAAACTCCTTCCCAAAATATAACTTCAACAAAACTACAATATAAAATACACATATCACCACCTCCTAGTAATTATGTCCACACAAACATGGATATCCACAAAAACTGAGTATCATCTACCATGTATTCAATTGTGAAAGCAGAATAACATATCATATTTTTATTACTTCAAAACTCCCTAGAAAATTAAATTTTGGCATTAAATGACCCATAAGTTGTTGATATGCCATTAAACAAACAACAAAGCTGTTAAAAATTAAAAATCCAGTGCCATGAGTGAAGTTTATTTTGTCAAAAGTTTTTATTTTTTTATTATTATTTCTGTACATTTTGGCATTTCTGGATGTAGACTCAATGGCATGTGAGTATTGAGGCCCCACCGTGCTTCAAATTTTCATAATTTCTGTGTTACTGCAATTCCATAGTGTACATCATCAAATACACTTTTTATAACATTTTTCTCATGCTTTCTGGTCACATAATTAAACCCTGATTACATAACATGCCATTTCCCATGGTTAATTTATGCCTAATTTCTTTATAAGTTCTTTTGGCAGTGGAATAATTACTCAGTACATTTCTTTTTATTCATGAGACAGCTCTACTCTGTACTGGATCATTTAGAGTTTCTGAGCATAGTTGGTCATGGATAAAGCAAAAGTTTCTACCCAGTGTAAATACACATCACACACACACATACTTGTATGTTAGTTGGACATAAAATCCAAACAACGTCCTGGGTATGACGGTAAACTACATCCGCGTCCTGGGTATGACGGTAAACTACATCCACGTCCTGGGTACGGCGATAAACTGCATCCAACAGCAAGGTCTCAGATAATTTTTTCAGAAAAATAATGTTGCCAGCTCTAAGTTTTTGAAACAATAATGTTGCCAGCTCTATGTTTTTGAAACAATAATGTTGCCAGCTCTAAGTTTTTGAAACAATAATGTTGCCAGCTCTAAGTTTTTTTGTAACAGAGTAATGTTGCCAGCTATACGTTTTTTTGTAAAAAAGTAATGTTGCCAGCTATACGTTTCTTTGTAAAAGGGTAATTTTGCCAGCTATACGTTTTTTTGTAAAAGAGTAATGTTGCCAGCTATACGTTTTTTTGTAAAAAAGTAATGTTGCCGGCTATACGTTTTTTTGTAAAAAAGTAATGTTGCCAGCTATACGTTTTTTTTGTAAAGGAATAATGTTGCCAACTATACGTCTTTTTGTAAAGGAATAATGTTGCCAGCTATACGTCTTTTCGTAAAGGAATAATGTTGCCAGCTATACGTTTTTTTTAAACAATAATGTTGCCAGCTATACATTTTTTTATTCCATACAAAATAGGCATTTAAAATTCATATAAACTGGATTTGGCATTAAATAACCCACAGTGGTTGATATGCCATAAAACCCAAACAAACAAACAAACAATGGGCAAAAATTGAACTCCTAGTTTTTCCAAGTCTTACTCACGTCCTGGGTATGGCGATAAACAACATCCACGTCCTGGGTATGACGATAAACTACATCCGCGTCCTGGGTACGGTGATAAACTACATCAAACAGCAAGGTCTCAGATAATGTTTTCGGAAAAATAATGTTGCCAGCTATACGTTTTTGAAACAATAATGTTGCCAGCTATAAGTTTTTGAAACAATAATGTTGCCAGCTATAAGTTTTTGAAACAGTGTTGCCAGCTATACGTTTTTTGTAAAGGACAATGTTGCCAGCTATACGTTTTTTGTAAGAAATAATGTTGCCAGCTATATGTTTTTAAAACAATAATGTTGCCAGCTATACATTTTTTATTCCATACAAAATAGACATTTAAATTTCATATAAACTGGATTTGGCATTAAATAACCCACAGTGGTTGATATGCCATAAAACCCAAACAAACAAACAAACAAATAAAATCCAAACAACTAGAGAAATAAGAAAGTGGAAAAACTTTTTAATTACACCTTTGTTTGCTTTTTGTTTCACCTTTGTCTGCTAGGTAGGCATCTTCTAGTCAGAATGAAAGCAAAACAGTGTGTGTCTTTTATATCAAAATTGTCTGGTTACTAGGTTGATGTCTTCTGGTCAGAATGGAAGGCAAAACTGTGCGTCTTTTATATCAAAATTGCCTGGTTACTAGGTTGATGTATTCTGGTCAGAATGAAAGGCAAAACAGTGCGTGCCTTTTATATCAAAATTGTCTGGTTACTAAGTTGATGTCTTCTGGTCAGAATGAAAGGCAAAACTGTGCGTCTTTTATATCAAAATTGCCTGGTTACTAGGTTGATGTCTTCTGGTCAGAATGAAAGGCAAAACAGTGCGTGCCTTTTATATCAAAATTGTCTGGTTACTAAGTTGATGTCTTCTGGTCAGAATGAAAGGCAAAACAGTGCGTGTCTTTTATATCAAAATTGTCTGGTTACGAGGTTGATGTCTTCTGGTCATAATGAAAGTCAAAACAGTGCGTGCCTTTTATATCAAAATTGTCTGGTTACGAGGTTGATGTCTTCTGGTCAAAAAGAAAGGCAAAACTGTGTGTGACTTTTATATTCAAATTGTTTGGATACTAAGTTGATGTCTTCTGGTCAGGATGAAAGAACAAAATTGTGTTTTTTAATATATTTACAGGATGTAATAAATAAATTATCATATAAATTATGTAAAAATGAAAATAACACTGACATCTCATTTTAATAGATATATTTACTAAAATTACACAAAAATATCTTGAAACAGTAAGGAGTAAATTCATTCAATAAAATCGCTATTGGCTTCAATCACAGCCTCCACATGACTTCAAAATTGCCTGCAACTCTTCTGGACAGTCTCCTTGTTTAAGTTGTTGAATGCTTGCCTTTGGTTCATCTTTAGCATTATAAGGAGTTTTGTTGGTGTTTCACTCAACTGCACCCCACACATATTAATCAAAGTGTTGCAGTCTGGGGAGTTAAGTGGCCAGATGTAAGGGGTGATGTTGCAGAAATTGACAACCATGACTAGGTCCTCCTGTTTGTGCCGCATGGTGCAGAATCCTGTTGCCAGACATAGGGTCTTCCAGCAGCCACCCTCTTGACTCATGTCAGCACCTCCTCAAGAATTTATATATACAGGGTGCAATGGAAAAATTGTCATCTAAATTGTGAAAAACTGAAAATAATACTGACTTTTCATTTTAAGAGATATATTTACCAAAATTACATAAAATATCGTGAAATACTAAAGAGTAAATTTATTCAATAAAATCACCATTGGCTTCAACCATGGCCTCCAGATGACTTTGAAATCTCCTGCAATTCTTCTGGATGGTCTTCTTGTTTAAGTTGGTGAATGCTGCCATAATCCTTGACATCAGTTCCAAAAATATGAACATTTTTCAAAAGGACTCAGAAAAGCGGCTTGAGGTAGATCAATCTTTCTAAAACCTTGGTGGTCAAGTCCTTCCACAGCAGTAGTATTAGTAGGAAGAGATGGGAACTTTACTCACAAGACATAGTCAATCTATTCTACTGAGATCACAGTTTTCTCCCTGGATGTGATCTAATCTTTTCTGTCCAGATCATAGCTCTATCACCTGGATGGTCTACTCCTTTCTGAACTCATAGTCAAAATTTTCTGTCTTATATGGCAAACAATAACTCCAACTGGATCAAAACCCATGCCTCTAGGGTAGGGGGCATATACATTTTATCACCATTGTTCAAAAACTTGAGCATCAAACTATCTAATCAAACCATTCCTGTCTGCAATTTAAATTTTTGCTGTTTTTGACATCAAAGCTTAGCCTATCTTTTTAAAAATTTTTAATAATTTAAATATCAAATTATTTAGAATTTGAATTTGAAGCCTGTCCATGGAATTGATGAAATATTCTTTTTTTTTTTTCAATTTAAATTTTTATAACTTCTATTCTGAGCCTATTCAACACTAGGTTAGTTTATAATTGATTCAGGGTTTTTTTTATGGCTTATCAACCTTTTGTTGGTTATTTAAAGCTCAAACATATTTTTAAGTTGTAAGGATAATTCTTTTGTTTTCATGAGTGAATATTTTATTAACCATTTTTAGGGATAATAATTTTCAGATACAAGTTTTAAAATTTAACCCATAGATGTGGGGAGAAGTGGTGGATTCACACCTTTCTCAAAGGTATTTGCTTGTAGGTAAATGCAGCATTCAGATGTGGCACAAGGCCAAATTTAATTTGGGATTCTCGTGCCCATAGGCTTGACCAAAAATTCCTCATAGACCCCGCATAAAACGGGGTTGGGTAGGTATTTCTTGAGACGAGACTCTACCCTTCAGCATAGCCCCATCTGGGGATTCTCTCTGCCCAGAGGCAGAGAGTTTAACCAGTCCAGCTGAAGACAAATCTCCAACTGCAGACCTGCAGACTAGCACATACTGTATTCACTACTGTATTTATGGGAATGGGGGCATAACCATTATCATCTGTAGGTATGCTACAACTATTATTAATATGATTATTATTATTATCTTTTCTTTATGGTTTTTGTTTTTTAACTAGAGATCTCCATCAAGTAGTATGTCATCAAACAATGATTTATTTGATTTTTACAGTTTATCAACCCTTTTTAGGTTATGTAAAGCTGAAATATATTTTTGACAGTAAGAATAATTCTTTTTTTTTTTCCAAAGTGAATATTGTGTTAGCAATTTTTTGGAGACAACAGTGATTTTTCTAGAGATAATTCCTACTATTTAACCCATAGCCGAGGGCCTCAAATATCGAGCAGACTTTGCAGAATATTTACAGTGCCAAACTATCCAAACTTCTGAAGTGTCCCAGTCCCCCAACTGTTTTATAAATTGGTAACATATTTAGAAATCCTACAAGGATTTATTATTAATAGACACAATCTTAACAGCATTATGTATGCAGATGACACAGTGATGATAGCGAACACAGAAAAGAAAATACAGGAACTTCTACAGAATATAGTAAAAGAAAGCAATAAGAAAGGACTAAGCATTAATTGTAAGAAGATAGAATGTATGGTTGCCAGCAAAAAGAACAGCCCAATATGTGAATTACATACATGAGACGGCAAAATCAAGCAAGTATAAAAATCTAAATATCTAGGAAGTGTTTTAACAGTGGATGGAAAATTCAGCATTGAAATCCAAAGGAGCATTGAGATAGTGAAAGATGCCTTCCGAAAGCTAAGAAAAATATTAAGAAACAGAAAAATTTCATTAGAAACAAAGAAAAAAAATACTGGACAATTATGTGATATCAATCCTCCTATATGACAGAGAATGTTGGACAATCTCATCACAGATGAAAAGAGACTTGAAGCAATAAAAATTTCGTTCTACAGAAGGATGTTGAGAATACCATGGACTGAACATGTGAGCAACAACAAAACTTTAGAGGAAATGGAAACAAAATGACACTTATACTAAATATAAGAAAGGGATAGTTGAAATTTCTAGGGCACATGATGAGGAAAGAGAGCTTAAAAAATTTGACACTAAAGGCAAGAAGTTCAGTGGAAATAACCAAGCTAACAAGCTTGTGTAAATGGTTGGCAGAACAGGGACAAGGAAAGATAGTGAAAAGACAAAATTTACTAAGAGCTATAAAGGGAGACAGCACACAGAAGAAGAATAACAAATTTTCTGTGACATCTAGAGTGATGTCATTATTCTCAATAAACGTGTTTAGCTAATGTTCTAAGCATTTTTCACTTCTTTTGATCATGTCACTTCTGTAGATTTTCAACTGTATATTGTTGTGTCTGCAAAATTACTCAGTCTTTAACAATTCAATGCAGCCTGAGACAATATGATAGACGGTTTTATTGTACTTTCTACACATCCTCAATTATGGTGCTTTGCTATCCTTTTTGATGCAATGGTAATAGAATATGGTTGTGAGACTTTGGATTTATGTACTGATTATCACGCTTTCTGTCTCTGTTTTCAACCTGGTGTTTCTCAGTTAACTGGCATGTGAACAATAAATGTAACAAACTTATAAGTATTGGGTTCCAGTACATGCAGAGAGGAACCCGGACGAGGCTCCGCCGAACGGCAGAGTCTCGTTTGTGGAGGTTGACTGACCCTGGACCTGTTTATACGGGTTCGAAAGGGAATATTTTTGGCCAAGCCTACAGGCTTGGAGAACCCACATTAAATCTGGCCTTGTGCCATGTGCAACCTTCGTGGGGGGTTGGGGCTAAATATTCTAGCTGAGATCTGTTGAGTACGACTCAGACTTACATGAGAACTACCGACCTTCTAATAGTAGCACTCACTACTGGACTGAGTTGCAATGACCTTGTGCATAACTTATCTTTATTCTTATTGTATTGATTTTTACAATAAACCTTTACTTATTTTATACACCGTGTTTTTCTAGTATATATTCCTATTAGCACGGTATATAACAATAAGAGTAATAATTATTACCCACATTATACAATATTACATTATTTACATTATTGTCCTCAACTTTGTTGCCATATTTATCACAACATTTCGGCTGTTGTTCTTTAAGTTTTCCACCGCCATAACCAGGTATTGAACTCACGCTCTTTGAGTCCTGTCACTGGATCTAACTAACGGCTTTATCCATATGGCACAGTAGATAAAGGCATTAGATCCAGTGACAGGACCCAAAGAGCGTGAGTTCAATACCTGGTTAAGACGGTGGAGAACTTGGAGATGGGAATTAACAGGAGATAACTGACATCCATTTTAGATTTTATTGTCTTCCCCATCATCTGACTCAATTTCATATGATTCTGGTGCTTCTGGGACTGGTATGCCTTCATTATGAAAGACAGGATGTAAAGCTGATGGAGCTTTTTGCATATTGCACTATTTTTTTTTCTTTGACAGTCCTTTAGCAATTGGAAGCACCATACAGAAGCAACAATTGGTGGCATGTTTGGTTGGCTCTCTCCACATCATGGTCACTGCAAAAGGCATTACCGTAGTCCCCAATTTTGCATCCAAAATATAGTTGTTAAGTTTTTGTTACAACAGGTATTATGTTTCACTTTGGAGATGCAAAAGTCACTTTGCCATACAAATAGCAGAAGTTATCACCTTTGTTTGGACATTCACGGGGCATATTTCACAGATCACTTAAATGTTGAAAAAGCCTGAATGGAAAGGAGAATAATAATTAGTTTATTAGGAGCATAATTATATATAATAAAGTTATTAGGAGAATAATAATTAATCTGGCAAAGACAACAATTTTGATGAAATATTCATATAACATTAGTAGTATATCTTGAAATCTAGAGCCAATCAACAATTTTTAGTATAATTTTTACTTCCAGTGCCCCAAAATTAGTTAAGACTGGCTATTTTCATTTTTGAAGCTTTCATGTAAACCAGTGTAATCGTTGTTACATACTTTGATGTCATCATTATTATTATCATTATAATGAACGTAATAATTGTCATTATTATTATATACATTGCTATTATCAATATTATAGTAATTATCATATTTAAATTACCATTATCTTGATTATAATTATAATTATTATATTTTTTAATTATCATGATAATTACTGCTATTATATATTTTGCTTTTATCATCATTATAATTAACATTAATTAGACACTTTCCCATTGCTATAAGGTTGCCTCTCTGTGCCTTTTCTATAAATACTTTCATGGTAATTGTTTAGATGAGCTCTTTGCTATAGTACATAAACTTTTTAAAAATTTGACTGCAGTACTAGACTGGCATCTAGATCTCATCAATTTACAGTTGAGTTGGCAAGATGTATCCATAAATTCTATGCTAGCAATTTCTTTTCTCACACTTCTCGCTTGTGGAACTCCTTTCTGGCTTCATGCTTTCCAACCATCTTTAATCTGCAAAAATATAAATGCAATGTCAATTGCTATTTACTGTCCTCCTGATTACTCTTTCTTCTTACTCATTATTAATGTTTCTGTTCCTAATTCTTCCACATTCTGTAAACCTTTGTGTCTTAGTGGCATTACTGCCTTGTATGGGGTGATACCAATTAAAAAAAAAAATCACTATGTCCAAATTGCCATTCTCATTTTTGCTGTTATATACACAATTTCTTAAGGTGTCTGTTTTTGTGCTATGAAACATTGGACATGTGACTTAATGAGTTGGTTAGAACATATCAATTTCCTTTCAATTGTGAGTTCAATCCCTGGAGTTGGTAGTATTGAATAATCACATCCTCTAACTCAGTGAAAGAATAGTATGAGCAACATAAATGAGAATAAATCTGGTGATTACTAACATATAAACTATCTCCAAAGCTTTTAAAAGAGGATAAAAGTGTAGTGGGCCCCCTGCAGGGGGCACAATATCATATGGCCTGTGCACCCCAGATAAGGATAGCCATCATAAGGATAGGCCTGCTAACATTTATAAATTAAAGACATGAAATTTGACAGATGAAACAAAAATGTACAACAAAATGAGGATATTTAAAAAATTCTGCAAAATTTATTTACATCATATACATGAACAAACAATGAAACAAGTAATGGAGGCAGAATTAAGTAAATTATGGAGTACTTACCAGCTAGAAGACCGAGATAATATAAGTGGGACTAAATATTAAAAGTAGAGTCCATGTAAGTCGGCATGTAATTTCACAGTTCGAAAGTTCAGTTCAAATATCCGGCGAAAGTGTTGAAAAGTTGCTGGTTAAGTCAAATGATGAACCTTCCGTAGTATTTTAATCAAAGTAGGTTGTTTGAACTCTGGATGATATAGCCAAGGAGAAGAAAATTCCCTTTAAATGTCCAATGTTGGCATTGTGTAGTTGCTGGTTAAGTCCAATGGTGAACCGTTCATAGTATTTTAACCGAAGTGTACGGAGTAAGTTATCTGAAATTTGGATGATATGCATGCAGCAATTTTGGTATCTTCAGGCGATACTAAAATGTTAAAACTAAGGTATTGGAATCGGCTGATTTTCTAATTTTCTATACTTTTAAAAGCTCTACATGTTAAATTTTGTCTTTTTATATGTGTAGTGGAACCCCTGGAGCAAGCATGATATAATATGGCTTGCGTGCCCCAATAAGAGATAGATGTCAGAAGAGGCCCACTAACATGTAATAATAACAAGTGTGACTAAATGTTAAAAGTAGTGTGCATGTAAGTTAAGTTGCCATTTAGGTCCACGGTTCAAAAGTTCAGTTCACATGTCCAGCGAAAGTGTATCCCTGTATACTGACCAATGAGAAACGTGGTCTCGTCCCTAGTAAGAACCTGAATGGGGGCCTTGTAAGCCTGTAGTGGACCCCCTTGAGGGGGCATGATATAAGATGGCTTGTGCACCCAAATAAAGATAGTTACAGGAGGCCTTTTATCAATTAAAGACGTGAAATCTGACAGGTCAACAAGAGGATAACAAACGACAAGCTAAAAATTGATACTATATTTATTTACATCATCTACAAAGGTATGATGTGTTTAGATTAAAGGAACATGAACAAACAATGAATCAAATAATAGAGGTAGAAGTAAGTAAATTGAGCAATACTGACCGGCTAGAATAATATAACTGTGACTAAATGTTAAAAGTAGAGTCCATGTAGGTTAAGTTGGCATGTAAGTTCACAGTTCGAAAGTTCAGTTCACATGTCTTGCCAAAGTGTTGAAAAGTTACTGGTTAGGTCAAAAGATGAACTTTCTGTAGTACTTTAACCAAAGTGTTCAGAGTCTGGATGATATAGCCAAAGAGAAGAAAGATCAATTTAAATGTCCGATGTTGGCATTGAGTAGTTACTGGTTAAGTCCAGTGGTGAACCTTCCATAGTATTTAACCCAAGTGTATGGAAATAGTTTGGTTGAAGTCTGGATGATATGCATGCAGCAACTTCCTAAACCTGGTGAATTGGGTTGACAGGAAACGCAGGAAGTTAGATGAAATAGGCTGAAATAGCTCCTGTCTGGTGCAGGCATTGATGAAATCCATGATGAAGCAGCAGAAAAATATTAGCCAATGTTACACCAATGTCTGGGTAGTTTTGCTGGTTAAGTCCAATGATGAACCTCTCATAGTTTTTAACCGAAATGCATGGAAAAGGTTGTTTGAGTCTGGATTATATGCATGCAGCAATTTCCTAAATTAGGTCAGTTAGGTTGACAGGAAAGGTGGAAGCAGGGACCTATGTGTAGCTGGAATTATTGCAGATCAACCACTTGAGTTAGGTTGGCGTAAGGGCTGAAAGTAATTAAGGCCAGGAATGCTGGGAGATAAGGGTCTGTGGTAGCTAGAAGTAATAAAAGGCAAGAGTGCCAGAAGTAAGAATGGATAGGAAAGCCCAACTAGCATCCAGTTGGCAGACAAAAAAAAGAGGACTATAACTTAATACAGAACCTGTGTTGACTTATCCTGAATAACAGTACAGACTTCTGTCATCATTTCCTCCTCCTCCTCCTGTTCGGCAAGAAGTCATTGGGTTATATGATAAAAGAGTATAATGACATTAACAGGGCATGCATACCTACTTAATATTTAAAGAAAATAAATCCAGTGTTGCTACAAAGTATAAAAACGTTCCCAAAAAGTGTTCAGAATAAGTTCGTAATAATGAAAAAACTGAAAAGAAATTAGGTTTATTATAAATCTAAATGAACTTGCTATATGAAATTGAAGGGAGTGGGACAATGCAATGAAGAAAAGGTCAAGGTCATGAAGATATATAACATCTGCTCTTGATCATGTGAAAAGAGTAGCAAAGGGGCTACAATAAAAGTAATCTATCCCCAGCCACCAGCATATTGAATAAAAGGTTTGGGGTTGAAATCCCAATAAGTTTACCAAGTGTGAGGTCAGATTTTAAAAAAATGTCATAATTCCTTTTCTTTATTTTCTGTGAATTGCCATTCATTCTTGAGAAAGATAGTGGAGTGTTTTCCTGTTGCTTTTTCCATGGTTTGACTTTAGAGTTTGCCTTATTTTTGACTTGTTGATAAACAAGGCTAGAGTGACCAGTCTACCTTTCTACTTAACCCATAGATGAATGGAGAAAAGATAAGTTCATGCCTTTCCCAAAGGTATCAGTACAAAAGTGACAACAACAGAATAACTTGGAATTTGAATTCAATTCTTTGACTCCACTCTCCATGCTGATATCCACACACCTACAATGACAGAAGTAATCCGGATTGTATCCACATCTAACAACAATGAAGATGCTGGTTTAAGTAGCAAAACACTGTAATATGTTGACGGCTTTGTGGATTGATGAGAAAAAAAAAGAAGGTTTCTGAAACATTACGGTTATAGCATAATGTAAGAATGTAATGATGATGACTTAACTGGTGTAAAACCAAGCTAATATTTAGCCAACAGAAAAACCAGTTTTTCAAAATTAAGCATTTCATATGATACAAAGTTATCAAAATTTAGGTAGTTTGGTTTTATATCACAATTGGTATTCCATACATGTGTAAAAAAAAAAAAAAACAGAAAATCATGGCATCTGTCTTTAATACATCTTACATAGGTTTAACTGAGGCATATCATGATTCTTTGAAGCCAACCCTTGTAAAGTTAAAAGTTAACAGAATGAAAGGGCACATGTCTTACTTCTTTTACCTACTTTTCTTTCATCTCAGAAGTAAAGGAAAGAGCAAAACAGTGGTCACTTTCTCTCTGTGTCTCTTGGTCTGTTATATATATATATATATATATATATATATATATATATATATATATATATAGAGAGAGAGAGAGAGAGAGAGAGAGAGAGAGAGCAGCATGAATCCATCCAGCTCTTATCTCAAATAACAACTTAAAAGAGGCTGTTTGACCAACACAAAGACTGACCAAAATTCATGTTAAAAAAATAAAAAAACAAATGAAAACTACAGACAAAAGTTCATTTTCTCCATCAAGACATTCATTTCTGTAGTTCACTGCTACCAGCAAGCAGAAAATTATTTTTCTCCTGATGATGGCCATGTTGGCCGAAACTAGTCGAGGAATCTAAATGACATGATAATAAAAACGAAGGATTATTAATATACAACCCAGTGTGTCTGAAGATTTTAATTTTTTAATTTTTTAATATTTTTTATTGTTCAATATATATATATATATATATATATATATATATATATATATATGGTCTGTTATATATATATATATATATATATATATATATATATATATATATATATAGAACAGACCAAGAGACACAGAGAGAAAGAGACCACATATATATATATATAGAGAGAGAGAGAAAGACAAAGACAGAGAGAAATTAAAGGGGATTTGAATAATCATAAATAATTCATTGAGCCTAGAAGAATTCTCAACAGAATGCAGAAAGCACTGGATGGCTGTTTCGTCCTATTTTTAGAACTCATCAGCAGTGCACATCTACTACCGAAAATCGAACCCAGAACATTACAATATGACGCAAGCATCAAACCCACTGGACAAATGGTTCTCAGTTATGTGTAAAAAAAAAAAAAAAGAGAATCATGGCATCTGTCTTTAATACATCTTACATAGGTTTAGCTGCATACCCACTGGACTAATGTGTCTTGATGATAGAGAGGTAACAAACCAGACTTGATATAGCTCCAGCTTTTCACAAATTCTGTTCTTAATTTCTATATATATATCACTGCTTGAACTGGCTTCTAATGCTCCAGATGGAGCAGCTTGAGGATAGATGTGACTAACGTGGGCACAGTCCGTTGGTATAAGTAGACTTGGATAAGTCATATAACAGATTTGTGAAGAGCTGGCACTATATCAAGTCTAGTTTGTTACCTCTCTGTCCAGTGGGTATGCTGCATATGTCGTATCATAATAGTCCAGGTTTGATTCTCACTATTGGATGTGCCACTGCTGATGAGTCCAAAAATAGGATGAAATAGCCGTCCAGTGTTTTCTGCATTGTGTTGTGGATTCTTTTAGACTCAATGAATTAATTAAGATATATATATATATATATATATATATATATATATATATATATATATCACACTTATTATAAAACCCAGGTTGTGTGTGTGTGTCTGTACATTTATATATTGGATCGAATTTCCTACATTTTTCAACCGATTTCAACAAAACTTCACAGGACTATGTAAAATTACCTTGCGGTGGTTCTGACAGCGCCAAAGATTGGAAAAACACAATTGTTTTTGCACAAAATCAATTTGAAAACATGCTTAAGAGGCATCGCAAGAATGAAAGGGGGACAACTCATATCGAGTTATACTTATAAAACCCAGGTTGTTTGTGTGTGTGTGTGTTCATTTATATATGGGATCGGATTTCCTAAATTTTTCGACCAATTTCAACAAAACTTCACTTTTTTTTTGGCAGGTAGTGTTTCTTATTGTCTTGCACACTTTTTTCTTTATTTTTACATTCAGAATGCTTTAAAAATTCCATTTACAAGACAATTGTTTATAATAAAATTCTATTCAGTCAGTAGACTCATAACGATTGAAAAAATGTTTTTGTTTGAGTTTGGGTTTGACCAATTCGTAAAAAAAAAAAAAAAACAAACAAAAAAATCTAATTAAGACATGTGTGTCCGTCAATCTTAAACAATAATCTTTGTCAATTTTATTTTTCAGTCTTTATGATGGTTGATACTTGATCTATCTCTTACTGTTACATCCCCGGGCAACGCCAGGCTCTACTGCTAGTGTATTTATATATATATATATATATATAACATTGATAGCATGGAGTTTCATGGAGTTTCATGCAGTTGCTACAATCTTCAGGTGCAAATACAATCTGACTGTTATTTTGTGTTCTTGTGGTGATGATTCAAAATTTTGTGTTAAAACTTGTTTATTTAATTATTGCTACCTAAAATATTAGAATTAACTTATAATAATTTATATCTTTTAAATTCATAAGTTCAAAAAGTGAAGAAATAAAAAAATTAGAAAATAATATTAAAAATTATTTGAATTTAAATTTGGATTGAAAAGTAAACAAACTATCAAAAAGGGTAACTCTCATTTTTGACAAAAATATCACACTAATATCAAATAACAAAATTAATACTCGGGATAGAAATATAATGTTAGGGTGCAAATAAAAATTTTAAAAAATTAATAGGTTGGCGCCATCTAATTAATGTATTTGGAACCAAGCCTTGTACTTATAAGGTGAAATTATATAAGCACACATTATAAATAAAGCAAATACAGTAATATTAGATTATATATATAAGAAATATTATTAATAATGGGTTCTAAAAATATTTGTTTTAATTTTTTGTTTGCAGTCAGTTGCCAAAATTTTGTTGGGTCTGGAGCAGATTTGTGTTGTGAAGAGTCAAACAATACAGAAATACCTGCATCCGGTCATGCAGATCAGATGCAGGTTGTTGAAGATGACGATAAATCCAAGCTGATCAGGCATTGACCATCAGTACCTGCTGGCTGTCCTGCAAACTGGATTCAAATCTGATTTCTGCAAGTGGATTAGCCTATTGTATCCTTCCATCAGTGCAGTAGTACAGGTGAATGGGAAATGGTTGAATGATTTTGCACTGTCACAGTTGGTTCATCAGGGTTATCCACTGTTGCCATACGTTACATTTTTGCACTGGAGCCACTCTTGTGTTGTCTGAGGGACCGGGCATGAAGTCAGGCCCTATGTGGAATCAGTCTCCCTGGAGGGGCTTGAGCCAGGGTTTCTATATAAGCTGATGATGCATAAATTTCTGTCATGCTGCAGTGACATTGAGGTAATGCAGAAAGGGCTTGAACAGTATAAGAAGGTCACAGGAGCCAGGATTAAGCACAAGTCTTTCGCCTCAATGTTGACCTTCCTATGTCGTATATTGACAAAAGATCTTCTGTGGGTGAGAGTGTTAGGGATGCCTTCTCTACCCTTGGTGTTGAAAGGCCTTGTGTGTTACTTCTTGGTCCAGTGACCTTTCACAGACTAGGTGAATTTTTGCTTACCTGGCGAGTGATCTGATATGCACTGTCTCTCAATGATGTGGTTTTCAGAGTGGGCTTGATAAAAATGCTCGATTGTCACTAGTGTGAGTGTTGTTTAGATGAAATGGCAGGGCATACCTTCTTCCATTGACCACTGGTGCACCTGTTCTAGGATCATGTTGGCAAGTTGAGGGTTTTATATCAATCCTGAATTATCTTGTGTCTATCAATCTCACAAACATGTGTGATAATGTATCGCCCATGTGGTCTGGATTGATATGAATAGTATTTCTTTTGTTGCTGGCTGTAACAAGAATACTGGTATGGGTGATGCAGATGGAGGGAATCTTATGAAATGAATGACAAAAATCATAACAAAATTCTCAGGATGAAGATCAGGGCTGACAGAAAGTGTTTGTTCTCAGCAGATTTCAGCAAATGGCGGGTAAAAGTTGCAAGCTTGGTTTGCATGAATCAGGTCAACTTTGATTTCCTTTTTTAGGCCTCTAAAGAATCAATGGGGTGGATTCCTGATGGACCCCTTCTCTGGTTAGGGTAGATTCTTTTTGTTTGTGATTGCCATTCCTGGTGTTCTCTTTTGTTATGATTCTTGCCAAGATTCCCAATCTCCTCAGTTTGTTTTTATCCCATTTTCATCTTGATTGAATCAGGCTCTGATATTTCGCTACTCCTAAATTTATTTTGCCCTTCTCTCGCCTCCAGCAAATGAGCTTCTTGATTCTGCTTATTTGTGCTGGATGGACGAGTCTTACTAACTTTATTTTTTATTTTTGTTTGAATGCTTTGGTTTAATTTTAGTTTTCTTTATGATAGATTTTAAGTATTTTATAAGAAAAAAGAAACAAATAGGAAAAAAAAAAGACATTTGTACATATTATTAAATTTTTAAGCCATGGGTTTTTCATAGGATTTCAGTGAATATGTGATATTGTGGTATATGTTGGATTGAATGGAGATGGATGGGTTCTTGTGGTGAGTATGAAAATTGTTAGAGTGAATTAGTTCCAAATCAGATTAACTAGGTGTAGGGCAGTGAGACCAGATTTTCCCACTTCCCCCTCAGCCTTGTGCCAGAAAACAATTGTTTAAATAATTGATGTGATGTAGGGATTAGCAAGCTTGTCTCGCTAGAACTATTACAACTGAGTAGTGAGTTTGATCCTCACTATGTGCCCCATACTTTCGGCGATGTGCCATATCTAAGCTATGCTTATAAAATCACCATTATGTTTTTACAGTGTTGTCTATATTGTCCTCCACATGTAATATTGGGACTGGGTTCTCAGAAAAAATTAGCCTTATGCAAATTTATAAAAGATTTTCTTATTTTGATATTTGATGTTTTTGCAAATACTTGAGTCTCTAAGTCTTTGCATA
Source organism: Acanthosepion lycidas (assembly GCA_963932145.1). NCBI lineage: Eukaryota > Metazoa > Mollusca > Cephalopoda > Sepiida > Sepiidae > Acanthosepion > Acanthosepion lycidas. Next base: position 2,091,504 of record OZ010615.1, read on the forward strand.
TTCTCAGTATTGGAAGCTTTCTTAGCTGCCATTTGATCTGGGTTTTCATTTGCATAAGACATTCTTTTCCTTTCTGCAGCCTTGGATCTTTTGATTGCAATCTTGTCCTCTGTTGGCAGAGATTTCTTTTTGCGAGGCATATTTCTACCATATCCGATAGGCAACAATAAACTACAGAAGGACTCAAAATTGATCACTGTATACAATTATTTTTATTTATGGGTGATTTTTGTAATTAATTTTGATTATTCCCAAATTTATTTCCAAGTTATAAAATTGTTATTGTACAAGAAAATTGTTACAAATCATGTAAAAAAATCGCCAAAAACAATTGCAGTAATAAAAATTTCTGTAAGATGAGCTATTGAAAGTTAGAGAGTTGTGTCCCTTTAATTGAAAAAGTGTGACACAGTGACACACTGACATTGGCAGTTATTCTATTGATTAGTACATATATATTAGTAATATAAATATAGATAACTATACTCGTTTCGAAAAACCCTCAAATTTTTGATTTGACGATAATCAAATCAATCCCGAGGGAAAAAAAGGTTTTAAAATAAGAAAGAGCTAGAAACATGAAAGTCTGTCGAAAAAAATTGCACAGATACAGGTTCAAAGCCTAAGAAAAACCCCCGACATGAGTAAACAACTAACAAAAGAGCTCAATACAACCGTAGAGCAAACCTAGTAAGCCAGACAAACCTACCCAGAATTTACTATCAGCCTTATATATATATATATATATATATATATATATATATATATGAGGCTGATAGTAAATTCATTGTAACTTCCTTGTGCCTTTTCTATAAATATTTAGTTCTGATTAGCTTTCCTATTTGACACATTCCAAAAGCTAAGCAGAGTATTAAGAGACAGAAAACTTTTGCCAGAAAAGAGTATTGAACTAGTATGTGATATCTGTCCTCCTATATAGCTGTGAATGCTGGACAGTTTTCTCAAGTGTGAAGAAGAGACTTGAAGCAACAGAAATGTGGTTCTACTGAAGGGTGATGTGAAATGGTAGTGAATGCTGGACAATTTCCTCACAGATGAAGAAGAGACTTGAAGCAACAGAAATGTGCTTCTACTGAAAGACACTAAGGATACCATGGATTGAACATGAGAACAATGATGAGGTTTTGTAAAAAATGGAAACTAAAAGGAACTTATATTTAACATAAGGAAGAGGCAGTTGAAATTTCTGAGGCAGGAGGGCTTGGAAAATCTGATACTCACAGGACAGATCGAGGAAAAGAGGGACTGAGAAAAGCAGTGCGTAACATACTTGATGTTGTGGGGCTCTCCCCTTTTTACATAAGATGGACTCGTCCAAAGTATACTTATACTGACAGAGAGAATACCTGACGTTGAGATACGTGGAGATACATTGAGACAGGTTGAGAGATATGGAGACAGACACCGGGTTTTCTCAGAGAGTTATACAAGAGGAGAGAGAGAGAGAGAGAGAGAGAGAGAGAGAGAGAGAGAGAGAGAGAGAGAGAGAGAGAGATTACGGCTTTAATTACAGAGACTTGTACATATTCTTTCTACTAACCCGCCTTCCTGGACTACTAATCTTCACTTCAAGTCTGTATTCTTACGTTTAATACACTTATTTTTCTATCTCAATTACTGGCGTTGTTTATTTATTTGTGCAGGATTCCATTCACGGAATCCACAACAACTTGGCGACGAGGATTTCGCACTTCACGGGGACTTAAAAAAAATGCCGTTGCCAGCGTCCACAATAACTTGGCGACGAAGACTTCGGACCTACACGGAAAAAAAAAATTCTCTCTCGTCAACACAACAACTTGACGACGAAGAGTACGTACACGTATGGAAAAAAAATTTTTTTTCGCTCGCCAACACAATAACTTGGCAACGGAAATTCAAGAGTCATGTCAACCACAACAACTTGGCGACAAGACTCGAAGGAACTCACACAGAGAACAACAAATTAACGATGAACATAAAGGAACGTATACAAGAGATAGAAGAAAAATTTTGTCACTCCCTAAAAAATAGATTTTCAAAAAGCAATGCTTGAGTTTATAAGAAGAAGTGAGGAAAGACAGCTAATAAATGAAGAAAGACAAATGCAACTCGAGGAATTAATATTAAAAGTAACGGTTAACGCACAATAGAAGAATATCGAAAAAAGGCGACTTTTTCTCAAGACGCAGTTTGGAACACAATAGAAACATTTAAATACTCTCTAGAAGAGGATAAAAATTTCGGGGATTATTACAGACGGCATGAAGATATTTTCAACATTGATTGCCAAAATTGGACGGAAGCTAAGAAGCTACGTTTATTACTCAGGAAATTGGGAACAGAGGAGTACACAAAATTTGTGGAGTATATTCTACTGAAAAAGACAAACGATTTGACGTTTGACGAGGCAGTTACATGCCTTAGAGAGCTCTTCAGTCCAAAGACTTCACTTTTTCACAAATGGTGGAAATGTCTCAACCTCGTAAAAAGCGAAAATGAGGACTACTCCACGTTCGCCGCAATTGTGAACTGTTGTGGATTCCGGGTTGAAATCCGGTACCAATAAATAACAAACGCCAGGAATGAATATATGAAAATAATGTATTAACGTAATAATACAAACTGGTAAAGCAGGTTAGTAGTTCCAGGAATACGAGTTAGTAGCAGATATATATATATACAGTCTTTGTTATTGAAATATCGCTGTATGACTTCTTACTGAGTCTACGTGCTCGCTCACTGTGACTCCTACAACATTTCTACTTGATAACGGTAGATAGCTTTAGCAAGTGGCCAGAAGTTTTCAGATACAAAAACCCTCCGACGGAAAACATTATTAATTGTCTACACGAGTTATCCGCAAGATTTGGCGTTGTAGATTGCCTTGTAACGAATGGTACCCAATTCACCTCGAGCGACTTTCAAGAATTCTGTGCGACTTATCAAGTCAAACATATTAAAATAGCACCATAACATCCACGATTCAACGGATAAGCCGAAAAGTTTGTGGACACGCTTAAGAGATCCTTGAAAAAAGCAGAGGACGTACCAACAGAAAGAGCCATACAACAGTTCCTACAAGTCTACAGAATCATACCGAACGGAAACACATCGTCTGGCCTTTCGCCAGCCGAAGTGATGTTTGCCCGCAAAATACAGTCTGCTTTTGATAAACTATTACCCAGCAAAAATAAAAACCGGCATACACCGATAATGCCTAAAAGATCCTTCAAACCAGGCGAACGGATCTATTTCAGGATGTTCAAGAATAATATGGCATACTGGGAACCAGGTACGATAATAAACAGACTGGGGAATGTTCTATACACGATCCAAGGTGAAACATTCACTCACAGGAGACACATAAATCAGATACAGAAAAGACGGGTAGAGGAACCAAACTCGTCACCTTCCGAAAATGAAGATGCGATGGAGGCGATTTTCGAAGCCTTCGAAATTCAAAAACCACAGATTGAGAGATACGGGGACATACACCAGCTGTGAGATATATATATATATATATATATATATATATATATATATATATATATATATATATATATATATATATATATATGTTACGGCTTTAATTACAGAGACTTGTACATATACTTTCTACTTACTCGCCTTCCTGGACGACGAATCTTCACTTCAAGTCTGTATTCTTACGTTTAATACACTTATTTTTCTATATCAATGACTTTCGTTGTTTATTTATATGTGCTGGATTCCATTCACGGAATCCACAACACTAAATGAGCTTGTGTAAATGTTTTAGTAGAACAGGCTTTCGGAGAAATAACAAAAAGACAAAAGCTTGGATATTTGAGTGGTGTAAGGGATAAAGCTTTGAATTGTTGATTGGAAAACCACATTCCAGTTCTATTTGAGTTCATTATAATCATTTACACACAAATATCCTTGGGGAATGTATGAATCCATCTCTTCTCCCTCTAGCTATAGGTTAATTAGTAAAACTTGTAATACTAAAACCATAATTATCTCCAAAAAATAAATAAATAAATAAAATAAAATTGCATACAAAATATTTAAATTTCGCCATTGAATAACTTATAGAGGTTGATATGTTGCTAAACAAAAACAACTAACCAACCTATGAAGCAACAAATGGTGGGATTTCTCAAAGTTGGTTTGAATTCAGAGTTTCGCTTTTCTTGCCAATGAAGTCTATAGGGCCTAATCTGAACTATTTACCCATAGCTGTGGGGTGGAAGAAATGAAAAGTACCTTTCTCTAGGGTATTAGCACGTAAATGAATGCATTGAATTTGACTGGAATTTGAACTCAGTTCTCCAATTCTACAGTTTGATTTGCTATCCACTGTTTTGGACAAATTCTTGGTCTCCCCGTGCCTCTTTTTTTTCTTGAAATCAAAATGTTATAATCACTTGACTGTATCCCTTTTATGTATAAATTCTTACTTTGCGAACTTTTCACCTTATTACACTTCTTTTGCATAGTTTTGACTTGTATATGAATTATTTGCTTAGAGAATTTTAGAATGAATTTTTTATTAATCTGAGAGAATTTTTATCACTTTAAACATTATTATTTTTTTTTTTTAGTAGATACTCATATTTTAGTAGATGCTCAATTTATTATAATCTGAGATGCTATCTATTACTCCACTGTGCTTCTACTCAGTTGGATTAAATGAGAAAGAACGCACATGATATTGAAGTCGACAAGATTTACTCATGTGACTCTGATGTTCAGCATACGGTTTGTTTTTCAGCTTCACTGCATAGGCGACTTTTATTTAGCATATTTCTTTTTAAAAATTACCCTGGTTAATATTCATACTTATATATTTATAATTGTAAACAGCCTTTTCCACTTTAAGTAGAGCAGAACACTTTCAAAGAGGTCTTTCTTCTTTCTTTCTCTCTCTTGTTTACTCACATCTTCACTAACAGGCGAACTGTGGAACGTGAAATTCATCACTTGGGACTTATATGATGTAAATCAGATGTACGGGTAGCACAATGGTTATTGGTATGGGAAGAAGAATCCGTGAGGCATGTTCAAATTCCGGTGCCGTGTACCCTCAGGACATAGGTGATCATGGCTCTATAACTTCCTGTCCCTTGTAGCTCTTAATGTTATTTCTCTTAAACCCTGTTCTGCAATCCATTTACTCAAGCTCACTATGTTATGTATTGTTTCCTCTGTCCCTCTTACCTTCAAGCTGTCCTGTGAGTATCAGATTTTTCAAGCCGTCTTTCCTCATTATATGCCCTAGAAACCTCAACTGTCTCTGCCTGATGTTAAGTATGTTTCCTTTTTTTCCCACTTTCTCTAAAACTTTGCTGTTGCTCACTTGTTTGGTCCATGGTATCCTCAGCATTCTTCTGTAGAACCATATTTCTGTTGCTTCAATATCTTATGGGATGGCCTCAGCAGTATCTGGCTCTCGAAAGCAGATAATTATTCAAACATCATATAATAATAATCACTTTCTCACCGATGCAACGTGGCTTCCCTCTGTCTTTCCCAGAAATATTTTTATGGCAACTGTTCTGAACAGTTATTTTCCATAGTGCCCTGACCATATGAATTTAAACATACTACTAGATTGGCATCTAGGTCTCACCCTTTTACTGTCGAAACAGCTAAATGCAACAACCACTTCTACTCCAACATTTTTTTTCTTGCACTTCCCATCGGTAGAACTCCTTTCTGCTTACTTGCTTCCCTGATAATAATTTTCAAAAATTTAAATGCAATGTCAGTCATCTTCTTCTGTCGTCTTGAACCCCATTTATTTTTTGTTCATTCCTCAATCCTCCCTATACTCAGTCTTTTCTCTCATTACCTGTAACTCCTGCATACTAGCAGCATTCCCGCCTTGCTTGGGATGAAATGATAAAAAAAATAAAATAATTCTGCTTATCACTCCCTTAGTTCCTTCGTTAGTTTGCGTGACCGTTATGTCCTGTCAGTACCCAATAAATGATAGACTATTCTGTTTTGATCATGTAGAAATACGGAAAAGACATATCAGAGATGCTACTTGATTTCGGTGAGAAAATGAAAGAAAGAAGGGAAGATAGAAGTGTTTAACATGTTTCAGTGAAGTGGAAAAAATTGTCAATTTCAAAATATTCTCATTTAGTTCATTACTCCCTTATTTCTTCAAATAATGACCAGCATTCATGTTTATGATTGTTATTGCAATATTTTGTTAAAGTTTTTAAGCTCAAATATTTAACGATGTGATAGGGGAATTTCTACAAATATTTTATTGTCATAGAACTCGCCATGAACTTATTCAATCAACTTAAGAATTAAAATTCCTTGCTATTAGGTTGACTATATCCACTAGAAATCTGCTCTGAGAGGTGGCATGCTAATTTCAAATCTTTTCATTTGTACCCCCTTACTTCTTAAAATAATGACCAGCATTCAGATTTATGATTGCTATTGCAATAACTCAGATGTGTAACGATGCATTAAGGCAATTTCTACAGATATTTAATATTGTAGAACTCACTATGTGCTTATTCACTCATTAACTTAAGAATTCTGATTCATCAGTAAATTAAAATAGGAAAACTGTGAAGTTTTTATCGGTATTTCTAGTTTATAATAAAAAAAAAAAAACACAAAACAAAGAAGACGATTGAGAAGTTGGAATAACATAAATTAAGCTTTTCTTTTTTAGAATGAGAGCATGCTAATGAAATATAGAAATGTATATTCACTCCGACCCCGAAAAGGAAAGCTAGCAGATGTTACAAAAGCTGTTTTTACTTCCAAGGCCAGCACATCACCTTATAAGAGGCTGTGCTTACCCATGTGTCAGGAATGCATATTTTTTTCACAATGTCAACCTGAAAACTATCCTTTCTATAAAGAAGATGCTGTAAAATTTTTATGGGTATTTCTAATTTATAATAAAAAAAAACCCAAAGATGGTGAGGAAGAAGTTGGGATAACAAATTAAGCTTTTCTTTTTTAGAAAGAGAACATGCCAATGAAGTAAAGAAATGTATGTTCTCTCTGACCCTGAAAAGGAAAGCTAGTGGATGTTACAAAAGCTGTTTTTACTTCCAAGGCCAGCACATCACCTTAAAAGAGGCTGTGCCTACTCACATGTCAAGAATGCATTTTTTTACAATGTCGACCCGAAATCTATCCTTTCTGTAAAGAAGATGCTTTATTTATTGGCCACTTGGGGTCATGTGTGTACTAATTAGGAAAGAGGAAAGTTAATCCAACACTGGCCTAGTCTGCTGCATTCGCTTTTGCATTTCTGCTCCACCTAGCTATGGACAGTATTTACATTAATCGGACTATTGTCCTCATCTTTGTCCCAACGTTTCGGCCGTTGTACGCTCCGGCCTTCTTCAGGTGGTTGGAATTTCGAACTGAACCCTTTATTTCGATCACTGGGGTAGACTGTTCTAGTTCCACGTGCCATGTTTGATGGATGTCAGTTATCAGTTATCTCCTGCTAATTTTCCCTCTGAAAGTTCTCCACTGCCTTAGCAAATGTAATTTTCCCTCTGAAAGTTCTCCACTGCTAAGACAGTGGAGAACTTTCAGAGGGAAAATTAGCAGGAGATAACTGATAACTGACATCCATCAAACATGGCACGTGGAACTAGAACAGTCTACCCCAGTGATCGAAATAAAGGGTTCAGTTCGAAATTCCAACCACCTGAAGAAGGCCGGAGCGTACAACGGCCGAAATGTTGTGACAAATATGGCGACAAAGATGAGGACAATAGTCCGACTAATGTAAATACTGTACATAATACCTCATCTCAGAAATATAGACAGACCTAGCTATGGGTTAAATAGCAGGATAGACTTGGCTTTCTAGCTTTGGGCGATAACCACCTTAAGAGGAGGATAAATTTGAATTTGAAAATGTGAAAAAGGCAACAGGAAACACTGTCTTCCTCAATAAGGAAATAGCATTTCCCAGATATAAGGAATTTGTGGAGAGCCATGACACCTTATATCCTGAAGAGACATATCATGTTGAGTCTTCTGAAAACACCACTTCTTTGGGGCGGATTGACTTAGCTTACATCTTAAGGCTAGGGAGCCTCTGATTTCTTAAGTAATGCTCAAATTCTGCACTGAGAACAGTCTACCCGAGTAAACGGAAGCTGAAATGTTGTGATAATGACAACAAAGATGAGGACAAGTCTGAATGTAAATAGTGTAAATAAAGCTTTTGTTTGTTTTTAAGGACATTTATATATCTCTATAGTTTTCATAGTTTCTGAAAATTAAGATGTTAATGATGTCTCTATAATCAGCAGACCTTTAGTTAGCTCCACTCAAGATGAATGGTTGTATTTATAATGAGGTTACTTTCCATTTGGGTTCTTATCAGGGCTTGAGACCACATTTCTCATTGGTCAGTGATGTAATGAATATGCATACACCTGGTTCCCCCTCACAGTAATATGATTGGCTGGTGTCAGCCACAAATACAGACTGATGTGGAGGTACAGAGGACACCTATTGACTACGCCTATTGCCTACCTCTACGACGAGGACCAGCCCATTACAGTTACCTGCTAGATTGTCCTACCTGGTTACAGTAGTCAACAACCACTTTGTTACTTCGAACAAATATATCCCTTTCCGGGACATATCAGTCAGTATACAGGGATTCCTCCATTAGTGTGGCTAATGTATAAATTGGCAATTATAAAAGATCAATTTTCAATTACTATGGTTAAACTGAATAACGTTTTATTGCACTAATCAAGTATTATGTATGCACTAACTGAATTTTGGTATATAAAAATTTCAGTACACTAATTGAAAACACATTAATCGAGGGATTATTTTTTTATACAAACTGTCTGGCCCTCAAAAGAACGTGTACTAAAAAAAAAAAAACAACCTAGCTAGATGATTAAACATTTATTCATTCAAGACTAACATTTTTAAAGTAGTAAAAATATTTTTTATATTTAAGGTAATATTAGTAAGTAAAAGTGCTCAATACTAATGACTAAAGTATTAAATTAACCCGTTGAACCCTGCGTTCCTGAACAATTTTAACCTTTCTGCCTGAGCTCCTGAGTCAAAATTCGCAAATAATTGATATGTAATGTTTCAGGGTAGATATATAAAAATAGCTGCAAGTGTTTACCCACCGTTCTACTGGTAGCTGAGCATTAAGTCAGTTTTCTCTACCACTGGTAAAGTTGTGGTCAGGGGTCAAAGGGCTAATAAATAATAAATTAATAAAAGTCAACAACGAAAAAATGTTCAAAAAAACTTACCTTCCCGATACAATGTTCTGCAACCTCCACTTTTTCGCGGGAAAACAGCATAGCGTAATAAACAAATGCCACAAACTTACCGAAAATAAATTTTTATCGTCAAAACGCTTATGTTATTATTAAGATGAAAGACCAAAGTGTATTTTAATTATTTTTTGATATTTTTTAATATTTTTTAACACGTTCGAAATTTTGGTTAAAGTTTTCTTTTTTTTACGTCATCGCGGTGCTGTAAAAATAACATTGTTTTTTTTGCGCTTTTTTCCCGTTGAAAACCCATTGATTTGGAAATTCTTGTAAAATTAAAGTAATTGTCCGATTTTAATGAAATTTTCAGGACTTATTCACCAATGAATGAAATTATTTTTGAAATATTTCTTTTTAGTAAATTTTAGTAAAAAATATTTTTTTTTTAATATGTTACACCCCACTTACTTATTTTCCCGAAATTTCGTTCAATTCTTTTTATTTCCTTACAATTTTTTTTTGTTTAAAGTAAGAGTCATTGGAGATGGTAAATCACCTACTTTTTTTTTCTAATTTGTTCCAACTTTTTTAAAATGAGCTTTGAATAGAAAAATAATGAATCCAATAAAACTATGATATTACTTAATTAGAAAAGCTTTTAATTGCTTTTGTAAATAAGTAATATTAAGGTCATTATTGCCTGAAGAAATAAATTTTTTCTGATGAATAATTAAATTTTACAAGAATTTTTTATTTGTTTTACATTTTGATTATAATAATTTATAATAGTTTAAAAATCGTGCAAAACTCTGTATTAGCTTATTTCCTTTTGATAATTAGTAATTAAGTAGAAACAAAATTTACGAGTTCAAAATTGCCAAGTTTAATAAATTTAGTGATTCCACTTTTTTTTCAAATAATTTTTTATGTTGTATTTTTCTACTTAATACATTCCTTATTTCCATGTACAGTAGACTGAAATTGCCATTATTATAAAAAGAGTTTTGTCCCTTTATTCTAATAAATAGACATAACAGTAAAACTAAAAATAAAAGGGTTCACTCAGATTTCTAGTAATTTTCATTTATGGTCATCCGTAGTAGCTGTCATCACTTGTCCACCAACACATGGATCAAGTATCGGATCAAAATTACGGTACCAATCGTTAATAATTCGTTGTATATTTCTTTTTTATGCTATAATTAAGTAATATTTTTTTTAAATCAGATTAATTTAACATTAAATTTTCTAATTTTACTAAAATGACGTGTCAGAAATTTTTTAAAATATTTTTAAAATCGATAAATTTGTGTTTGTTTACAAATTTCTTAAAATTAAGAAAATGGCGGGTTTTTTGAAAATTTAAAAATTTAAAATTAAATTTGACATTCCAATGTATATAGTTTCTATCTGAAATATACCAGAATTGTTTACTTAATGGAAATAATAAATTTAATGATTCAACTTTCAAGTAAAACTAAAATGAAATATTCAAGCTGCAAGCATATTTTTTCATTTTAAAAAATGCATTTTAAACTAGGTATCGATAATTTATGATGCCGAAAAAGTGGAGGCATCAAAGAGGGAAGTATTTGAAATATTTAAATTATTAAACGTAATAATAGTGATTTTCCAAGCGTAGCTTAGATGTGGCACAAGGCCGAAAGTGTGGGGCACCCTGTGAGGATCGAACTTACTACTCAGTCATAATTGATCTATCAAGATAAGCTTGCTAACTATTACACCGCCTGAAGGGGCCCTTAAAATTATTTTCCAAGCGTAACTTAGATGTGGCAAAAGGCCGAAAGTGTGGGGCACCCAATGATGATCGAAATAACTCGTAATTGTTTTAGCGAGACAAGATAGCTAACCATACACCACCTCGAAGTGCCCCAATGTAATATAAAAAATAATGTAAAATAAAAAATAAGATAATACCCTAACTTCCTTCTCACGCCTCCCCTCCACTATTATGGCAAACTGATTTACATAGACTGATGACGTCACTCACAGGATGGTCACGTGAAAGGTACAGTAAAACGAAAGTTTAAGCGCCATATTCAAGTTTCTTTACGTTGTTATTGACGTTCGTCTCTTAGGTAAGATTTTTTTTTCACCTTCGTTCTATCATTCAATAAAATATGCCAGTAAAGAAAATATAGTTGAAAAAGTATCCAGCCATTATTAGACCCTCTTCAAAGTAATTCGCTTGAAACCTCAGAAACACGCTTACAAAATCCAAATCTGTTCTGTTTTTTACCAAATTTCCAGAGACCACGACTGAAAACGAGAAATATACAAACTGTTTCGATTGAAAGACTGTTGACTTAAAAGTAAAAAAGCGTTCTAAAACACTGAAAACTTATAGTTACTAAGAATTCTTCCACCCCAGTTATTCTATTTTCGTATTTTTGTCCTTCCTTTATTGGCAAGAGGCGTGCCAGCTTATTTTTTTGTACAGGGTGTTCGGAAGGTCACCAGGAACCCCCCCCCTTTTTTTTTATTAACAGACATGTTTCGATATAGAATACAGTATAAGAATACGAATGAAAATTATATAACCAATACTGAAAGTAACGCCCGTTAGCAATCAATACACTAGCGGTGTTCAGGCTTTGATCCTGAACACCGCTATCAATTGCTCCATTGAAATAGACCGCAATAAAAGGTGTTTCTGTTTAGTGTTTATCGATGCTTTTCAAGTCATCCAGTGTGCGCAGACGATCCCCATACATTGTAGATTTTGCTGCACCCCATAGATAAAAAAGGGCGCTATTACACTTTCGCAATCCCCGTTGCTTAGGGTTCGTTACCGTTAGGATGTAACATTGATTTTTTGTTTCTCGAGATTTATATTTTGATTTAAATTTAGATATTATAATTAACTAACAATAACAAACAGAATTGTTTCCCGACTGTCGTGCCTGGGGCAACCCATCTGAATGACAGGAGGCAACTTTCGGCGAATGTGTATACTGTTAGTGTAAATAGCACCAAAAAAAGTGTGGTGTAACTCTAGCGAGCGTGGGTAAGGGCATACGTTTTTGGAAATAACACATTCTGCAAATATTTTCTCCAAAAAATTTATAAATCTGTGAGATATCTAGGCAGTTAGCACCATCCTGTTGAAACCATGATTAATTGGTTTCCTCCTCACTTGTCATCTGACCGATAAAGAAGGTGGGAAGGAATCTCTTGTCAATAGCGCTCGCTGTTTGTCTTCGTAAAGAAAATAGGGCCAACAATTCGACGTCTAGAAATAGCTACCTTGAGATCAACTAGGAGGTGTTCCATGCAAACTGAAGATTATTGGAGGACCACAATCCAGTGTTTTGCGAATTAACGCAACCTGACAGTAGAACGATGCTTCGTTGTATATATAAAATAAAATCTACACGCAACACATTCTTCGATAAATTAGTTGGAATTGGAACCATTTGCAATAGCGTAGTTACTTTTCATGATCGGTTACTTTCACTTTTTTGAACTACCATTACTTTGTATGGGAAGCCCGGAAGCGTAATTTTCAGATTAAGCCCCTGGAAACCAATGAAAGTTTCCATTCTTGTGTGAAATTGCCTGATTAATTCCAAAATAATAATAAAAATTTGAGGAAAAAATTCGTTTATGAAATATCGACAATATAAGTTCAGCCCTATTCACGTTTTTAGCCATGCTACCATTACATTATACGTTTGGCTCGAGTAATAATACGCGGAAGCTTTCTTTCTGAATTAACGGCCTTTTTACTGATCTTCTTACTCGTCTTGATTACTACGCAATTCGCGAAATTTAATTTAAAATTCGCGCATTGCGTAGTAATCAAGATTGAGAGCAGAATTAATATCAACTTCACTTCATCCAAGACGCGTATTAGTCCCAACTTTTATTATCTTTAACTCCAAAACGATAAATTTTTATCAAAATTTCTTTATTATTTTTGAATTAAGCATATACATTTTTTATTTTTACACCAAATTGGAAATATTCGGGGAATTAGAAATTAAGCTTGGGGCTTGAACTGCAAATTACCCTTAGGTTCCGAGTTGAAATTAGTCTTTCACCCTGACAAGCGAAGCTCAGAGAAACGTAATGTAAACAAAGCCAATAATGTCGGCCAGGCTGTATAGTGTAAACCGCAACGCGATTGAGACCAAACTTATGTTGCCGATAACTCCTAAACGGTTTTCTTCTGCAAACTTTTATTGTTATTTTCATTACAACTGATTTCCGGGGCTTAATTTTCAAATTTACCAATTTTTTAATTTTTGTCTGACGACCATTACTTGCTGCTGCTCTAACTTTCGTAATGTCTTTCTTGAACTCTGCTGCATAAGGTAACTCCATGCGACCGCTAAAAAAAAATTGCATAGCATGATGAAAAAGACGCCAAACTTGACGAAAACAAAATTTTATCGTCTAAATGTTCATGTTATTATTAAGAGGAAAGACCAAAGTATTTTTAATAATTTTTCTTTCTTTTTAGAACATTCTAAATTTTGATTAAAAAATCCTTGTTTCTCTTTGTATCGCCGGAACTACACACATTAATTTGGAAAATCTTGCAAAAATAAAAATAATTGTCGGATGTTAATGAAACTTTCATAGATGATGGAAATTATTATGAATAAGTTTTTTTTTTTATTAAAGTCATGGCAGAAATATTTTTTTTATATTTATTACCCCCCCCCCCAACTAATTTTCTGAAAACTCTAGAAATTGGACCGAATACAGTTTAGTAAAAAAAAAAAAATGTAAATCATGTTTTTATTTTTTTCATTAGACCCGCCCCCACCTGAAAATCAGCTCTGAATTGTAACATACAAAACTTAATAAAACAAAAATTAAATATATTATTTAATTTCAAATGCTTTTATTTGCTTTTATGAATATGAACAATTATACATTGTATATAATGGTATAAGTTATATCAATTCAAAGATGATAAAGAAGTGGTATTTGTAGAAAGAAAGCAATCCTTATCTGCTCCCTGAAAAGACATAGCATAAAAAACTAAGCAATCGTTTGTGCTCACTAGATGATTGTATGAATCTGCTAAAAATTGCTTCTCTATCAATAATTCCTCATGGAATTTAAAAGTGATGTGTTTTTGTGTGCATGTATATTCAAATATAAACAATTACAGACGCAACAAAAACTTGGGTTTCTACTACAGAGAGTTTTTTTTAATTTTTTTTTAATAGTGATTACTGTATGGAAATGATTCCCAATGTGGGGTTCGTGGTAATATTTTAGTGGGGCATGAGTAGGATGTGCACCCCTTCGGCTTATCAACGTGATCTTAAATTTCATTTTGCATTATTATTTCACAATTAAAATGATCAAAGTATATTACAGAATAAGCTTTCATTGAAATATTTTATATTTCTGCCTTTCAGTTTTCTATGTTTTGAAACTATATATATTTTTTTATTTTTTAACTTTTTTTTTTTTTCTCTATCATGGACGCCATAGTCTTTAGAGGCTTGTTTAGAGACCAAATTAATGGCATTTTAAGCTTCCTTCGTGTGAATTGTAGTGAAATTTTGAATATGTAAGAATTAAACATTACAGGAAGGCACCAGAATTTTAGAAATACCGAAGTAGGGCATGGTCCAAAATTGGTTGGGAGCTACTGCTGTATACAAAGTTCACAATGACTCTTGTGTATGTCAGTTTTCTTTTTCTGGTACTGAAGTAAGTTACGGTAAGTAAGGATAATGTTTAAAATATGAGTTGGAGCATCCAGTGTTTACTTCATAAGTATAGCTTCAAAATATGTCCAACAAATGCTCTCTGTGTTAGAAAGAGAAAGGTTCTGTCCTTTCTAGAAGTGTGTTTCATAAAATTGCACAGATAACCAAAAACTCTTTCTAGTTCTTTGATTACTAATATGATGGGAAAATGTATTAAAGAATGTTTTTTTTATTATTTATTATTTATTGATTTTTTAAAAAAATTTTTCCATCATGTCCTTTTTAATGGATAGCAACATGTATCATTCCAAATTCATCTCTGCAAATGTCTTAATCTTGTTTTTATGATCTTTATCTTTGAAAATATCTTTTCACATTGGACTTGGGTAACTGATAGCGTGCAACTAACTTTATAAAGTTTTTATTCCATTTTATTACTAAAACTGTTATCTGTGTGTGTGTTTCTTTATTGCATATTTATTTGATATAGGGAGCCAACTCTATCAGGGGTTCACTTGCAATTGGGGAAGCAGACATTTGGGCCTGTTTGCCACTGGATGTTTTTGTATTTTTTTTGTCTTTTCCAAAAGATATTTGAATTCCTTAACTGTTCTTGTGCTCACTGCTTTTTCAGTTATTTTGTTCCAACTATTTAGAATTGTCTCTGAAAAATAGGTACTTCCACTTTTTTTTGTTGGAAAACAGCATAGTGTAATGAAAAAGGCCATAAACTTAATAGAAATAAAGTATTATCGTCAAAATGTTTGTTATTATTAAGTATAATTAAGATGAATGACCAAAGTATTTTTTAATTATTTTTTGAAATTTTTTAATCCTTTCTAAACGTTCAAAATTTTAGTTAAAATCTTTTGTTTACGTCATCGCAGTGGTATAATAATAACATTGACTATTTTTTTGCTTTTTTCTGTTGAAAACACATTGATTTAGAAATTCTTGTAAAAAATCAAATAATTGTTCAATTTTAATGAAATTTTCAGGATTTATTCATAAATGAATGAAATTTGGAAATTTTTCTTTCCATTTCCTGAATTTTTTTTATTTGTTAATTGCCTAATTTTTTTTTTTTCAAACTTGCACTGCTCTGAATTGAAAAATAATGACTCCAATAAAACTATGACATTATTTAATTAGAAAAGCTTTTAATTGCTTTTTAGTAAATAAGTTATATTAAGGACATTACTGTCTGAGAAAAAATAAAAAAATTTTTTTTTAAATTTTAATTATAATAATTTATAATAGTTTGAAATCGTATAAAATTCTGTATTGGGCTATTTCCTGGATGTGATATAGTAATTAAGTGGAAACAAAATTTACAAATCCAAAATTGAAAAATATTAATACACATAGGCTATTCTATTTTTAAAATAATTTTTTTTAAGTCTAAATGTGACCTTATGAAAAGGTCATGTGATCTAAGAGTTGTCTTTTTACAGAGGAATTAATTTAAGAAAATTTTATAGTATTTAAAAATTTTTTTATTTTTGCATAAAGCATCTTTGAAAGGTAAATAAAAGTTAAGAAATTATTAGATAATTGCAGAAAATATGTTCATTTGTAAAAATTACTAGGTAGTTAAAAACCCCACAAAAATGTGTTCACTTAGATTTCTTAAATTTTGTATCAATTCTAGCCAGCTATACTAGCTGTCATCGCTTTGTCACTCATCAATGACTATCCATTATCGCCTCAGATAAGCTATGATAAGCAGGACCAATCATTAAATAAATGGTTGTATATTTTTTATGCTATAAGTAATATTTATTTCAAATAAGATTAATTTAACTTTAAATTTTTTAATTTTACTCAATGTGTCAAAAATATTTCTTTTTTTTATTTTTTTTGAAAGAATTTTAAAATCAGTAATTTTTTGTTTACAAATTTCTTAAAATTAAGAAAATCTTAAATCAAAATTAAATTTGATATTCCAATCTATATAATTTCTATCTGAAATACACCAGAATCTTTTACTTACTGAAAATAATAAATTTAATCATTCAGCTTTCAATTAAAGCTAAAATGAAATCTTCAAGAATGGTTTTTCTTTTTTAAAAATTAATTTTAAATTTTAGGTATCGAAAATTTATGTTGGAATAGTGGAGGTACCTACTGAAAAGTAATCATAATAGACATTACATTTATTAGGGTCCTTGACTATTGTTTTACTGTGTCCTTTTTTGATAATAGTAGGTGCCACTATAGTGGTGTGAGGCTTAGGGGTTAAAATGAACAGTTGATTTACCCAAGCCACGGACATTAATAAAAGATAATAATGACTAGGAAACATATGGGTAATTTTGACAGAACAAGATGAGGATTTTACTCAAAGATTTATACACCTGAAGTTGTCGGTAACTCATTCTAGGAAAAGAGTAAATGTTTATACAACAGATTAAATGATCTAACACAAAATAATATTAAAAAAATGTTTAAAGACAAAGGGAAGAGTTTGTTGCTCACCAAAAGGATATATGGTTTGCATACTTTCAAAAGTAGATGAAGAGAGATGACATGAAATACTTAGCTGTCTTGGATTGTTGAGAAAAATGTTCTTTGAAGTCCTGCAGGCTAGTTAGAGGTCGATTATATAATTGGTGAGTAATTTTATCCTGACAAGCACTTCAACACTGGTTGCAATGAACTGAAACAAAACCTTTCACATAGCTTCAGACACACTTCCTTGATTAATTTAATTTTTCTCCTCATTTTATATTAAAGAATTTTTTGTAGGCTTGCTACTTTTTCTTCTCGGTTGATCATTTAATTTCTGCGAAAGCAAGGTTTTCAATGATCTAAAAATTTTGCATAGACTTCAAATTCTTTTCATCCTCCTTCAGCTCACTGGTTAATTTCTGTGAAAGGCAAAACTTTTATATATACTTGTAAATTTCTTTCCTTTTTTCTTCCTCAGTGCTCTGAATATGATGGGAATGGGTGAAGAGAATTATTTTGCACTCACTACACCACCACCAAGGACTTTATAAAAAACACCTGAAAAATTAATTTTAAATAATTTAAATAACTTCTCTGAAGTTAAATTCTAGTTCTGTTTGAAAACTAATGGTTTAAAGTTAATCTAAATTAAAAGAAAAAATAATTTCCATATATAAACTTTTTTTTAGGCATTTTTAAAGCCTAGCATGTTTTTCCTTCACTCATTTAGCCATTATTGTATATGAAAAATGTAAACAAATTCAGAATTTTCTTTAAAATCCTGTATTTGTTCTAGAGATATTTCTAAGTCTATTAGTAAATTTAAGGATTAATTAACTGAACTTTCTAAAAGCTATGTTTACTTTCTACTTAAAACAGTGTTTTATTTATGCATGATAACCTGTGAAATCAAAGAACAATGTAGAAAGATTGCACCTGTCATCCAAAAACAATGCAGGAAAAAAAAACAAAAAAACACAAGACCAGCAGTGCAATAATCAATATTTATGTTTAAAATAAGTTTTTTTTATTTAACCTTATATAATCAATATAATTTTTATTCTATACACTTTTATTAAACTCAGTATAATAATAATTACTTCCCATACTAATTGAACAGAAGATATGAAATTAGATTAATATCATAATACTCATCCAATATTGAATAGTAGTTAGTCAAAGTGAGATATCAAAATTATTTCCTTTTTGTGCATCCATACCCCCCCCCAAATATCCAACAGTTGCTAAAAAGGAAAAAATACAATTCTTTTAAAGGTTAACACTCAGATATTAAACTTTACAATTTTAAAAATTTTCAAACATGTTTTTATTTAATAAAATAAGCACTTTTGATGAATAGTAATGTGATTAATTTCAAAATTTCGCTGAAAAATTAAATCTAATTTTTAAAAAAAAATTTAGTCTTATTTCTCGAATATGAAAAAGCACAAATTCTCAAAATAAATCATTTTTTGAGTTGAACTGTTTTGGACAAGATGTTTGCTGAATTTTCCATATGTTCACACTCAATATTGCATAATGTTTTTACTGAAATAACTCCAGAGATTTTTTTTTTTTTATAAAACTGTAAAATATTTGGATGAACACCTCTCAATTTAAAAAGTGTACAAGAAGTATAGAACGGGTGTGGTCGGTGGGTTAAGAATTTTGTTTGAAACAGATAATACCTTGAATTTTGGTAAATATTTTAAAACTGGGTGTCAATTTTTTCTTTTTTTTTTTTTTTTGCTTTCATTGTATGGAAAAAGTGTACGTTTTGGTGATACTTGCCTAGTAATGCTTACCTTTTATTTTAACCCTTGTCTAAAAAAAGTGTGTGAAAAAATAAAAATTAAACCAAGAAATATTGAAGACCAACAGTGTAATCAAGAATTTGTTGAAAAATAAATTTAACAAATTGTTTAAGATTATATTTTTTTTATTCTATATGCTTTTATTAATCTTAGTTTAATGAATAAATTTGAAGGCATTAAGGAGCTACCTAAACAAATATAGCATTAAATGTAATTTTCATTAAATTGATGTGAAAGGAAAAAAACATTTATTCAAGGAGTAAATTTTAGAAAAATTACAATGTAAAATTTCTTATGCAATTGAGTATTATTGTAATTCTGAAAACTTTTTTTGTTATGAAGGGAACAAATTATGAAGAAATAAGACAGATTTGTTTTTAAAATAATAAAAACTTGAAGTAACAATTTATTTTCAATTATAGGAGTAAATGTTGGTTATTTTTGTATACAAGAATTTGTAAATAAATGCAGGAAAACAGACACATATGAAAAACAAACATCCATACAGATAAATTAGAAAACTGCTTTCAAGACAAAAAAATAACTGAGGGGGAGATATAAAATTAGATTAATTCATAATACTGTTCTGATATTGAATAATAGTAAAAGTGTGATATCAGAATTATGTTCTTTTTGTACATCCACAGTAAAAATCTAACAATTGTTAAAAGGAAAAAATAAAATTCTCTTAAAGGTACATTATTTACATTATTTGGACTATTGTCCTCATCTTTGTTGCCATATTTATTACAACGTTTCGGCCGTTGTATGCTCCGGCCTTCTTCAGGTGGTTGGAATGTCGAACTGAACCCTTTATTTCACTCACTGGGGTAGACTATTCTAGTTCCACATGCCATGTTTAATGGATGTCAGTTATCTCCCGTTATTTTCCCTCTGAAAGTTCTCCACTGCCTAAGCCGGGTATTGAACTCACACTCTTTGGGTCTTGTCATTGGCACAGTGGATAAAGGCGTTATTAGATGTTAGATTTTTAATCTTCAAAAATGTCTTTATTTAATAAAAATAACCTCTTGTGACAAAGAGTAGCAGGATGAATTTCAAAATCTCACTGAAAAATTACAAGTCATCTTTTTTAAAATAAATAGTGTAATTTTATTTTTATTTTTTTTGTCCCGTGTGAAAGAAAATGTTTTATTAAATTATGCAAGCATGAATTCTCACTAATTATTTTTTTGTTTTATTGAATTATTCTTGGTAAGATGTGGACCAAATTTGCTGTATATTCATGCTTGATACCGCATAAATTTTTTTTACTGAAATATCTTTAGTAATTTTTCTTTATAAAACTGTAAAATTGAATGAACAGCCTCTCCCACAAATTAAAAAGTACACTATTGAAAAGGGGGTGTGAAACATACCCTTCTCCCAAAAATTTCTCCCAAGTTTTATTTTTTGATTAAAAACAAAAAAACACACTATTCAGTAAAAAATTAATTCATCTTTGGGTTATCCCACTTGACTTTGCTAAAAGACCATCAGAAGAAGGTGCTCTTTAAGCCTATAAAAAGGCATGCATTTCTCTCCCCAGCTTTGTTTTTACAGCTTTACATCTTTGTCCTTAAGATGTAGTCACAGTTGGGTAAAGTGTTTTCCACTAGGTCTTAATCATTTAATGGCCTTCTTGACTTTCATTCACAAATACAGACATTCTTATTTTAAAGGGTGTTCCAATAACTTAGACTGATCTTAAATGTGAATTACTTTTAAGCATCTAATGATTTTTTTTTTCTTTTTCTTTCAGATTTAACAACTTAAGTCTTTGGCAATTTCAATCATGGAAAGATTAACAATCAAAGAATGTCTTAAAGTTATGGAAGCCTATTATGAAAATTGACGTTCAAACAGAAATGCATTTCTCGAATTTTTTTTTTTTTTTTTTTTTTTTTTTTGTCAACATAATCGACCAACCGAGAGTGAAATTGGAAATGATGTAATGCTGTTGTGGAGACGTTTAATTCCTGCACACAATGACGAATAGAGGTGTCTGGATTTTCAGCCACATTCTTGTGCACTACAGCAATGTTTTCAGCTCGCTGGCGTAAACGAGCATGCAATGGATGTTTTCATGTCTGCCACCGACCCAGTTTGTTTGAATTTACAGTTTTTCCAATTGCACTCTTGAGAATTTAACACATTGTTTGTTTGTTAATCTTTCCATGGTTGAAATTGCCAAAGACTTAAGTTGTTAAATCTGAAAGAAAAAGAAAAAATCATTAGAGGCTTAAACTTAATTCCCATTTAAAATCAGTCCACGTTATTGGAACACCCTTTATTCAGTTTCATGTGTTTTTTTTTTTCCTTTCGTCACATGTAATTCCTTGTGTAAATACATGCATTGTCATTTGTTTTGTATTTGTTCTGTGTTTGCTCATCTTTTACTTGGATTCTTATTGAATCTGCCAGTATTGTTTGAGGGATAAATTTTCTAGGAGCTCATAAATATTTATTATCCAAAGTACTGATTACCGCAGCATAATAGTGACTAAATATTTACCCAATCATACAGACACTCCGTAACACATTAATGAATTAGTACTGAAAATTTTGTTTGAATTTGATAATTCCCTTATTTATGGAAAATATTTTAAAACAAATTTACCTGTAAGTTCTAATTGTTTCTGTAATGAGTTGGTCGGTCAACTTGAAACCCCCAAAGCAAGTGGAGGTGGGCAAGCGCCGGAACTGTGATTGGTAGCTGGCTTGTTGGTGTTTTGCATAGGTGAGTTACCAAGCTCTATGTAAAGGGCTGGAATGAGAAGGAGGGCAGTTTTTCAGTCTCAGAAGTGGAGACTGTGTCCATCGCTACGACAGCAGGAGAGAGAAAGACGAAATCATTTTTTCGTGACACATTCCAACACACTTTCTTCCCACATACTTTCATCCTGTGGAACTCTCTTTCTGCTTTCTTACCTATGAATTACAATCTACAAAAGTTTAAATGCAACATCAATTGTCATCTTGTTTTGCTAGGAAGTTTATATGAAAATTACAGAACAAGTCAGGTAATTAGGGGAAGAAAGTTTAGTTGCTGAGAAGGATGTGGGGATTCTGTAAGATTAAATATAATAAGGGTAGGTTAATGAAAAGTATTTACCCTGTGTAAGCAGGCAATAAATTGCTACTGTTTTTCCTATACTTGCCCCATAAATGGTAGTCAAGCTCCACAACTTCAGGTAAAAACATTCACACACTGTTCATCATAACACTAACCATGTTTTTTCTCTATCTTTTTTTTTTCCATTTACTCCAAGCAAGGCAATAAAGTGAAAAAAGAATGTAAAAGAACTTAGAAGGAACAGGAGTGAGGAGGAGTGTGAACTGGATGATAGATGAACCTATCTACTCCTATTGAGAAAACTAAAATAGTATAAATCTCAGAGCTTAGGTGGAGATATTAAAAGTATAAAGTTCCTAAACAGGAAGCAAAGGATAAACCTCTACTCCTGTTCAAAAAACCAGGGAGGTGTGTGAATGTAAATAGGGTAAATAACACTTTTCTTCTTTTTTAAGGACATTTACATATCACTATTTACATTATTCGGACTATTGTCCTCATCTTTGTTGCCATATTTATCACAACATTTCGGCTGTTGTACGCTCCAGCCTTCTTCAGGTGGTTGGAATGTCATACTAAACCCTTTATTTTGCTCGCTGGGGTAGACTGTTCTAGTTCCACATGCCATGTCTAATGGATGTCAGTTATCTCCTATTAATTCCCCCCTGAAAGTTCTCCACTGCCTTAACCGGGTATTGAACTCACACTCTTTGGGCCCTATCACTGGATCTAACTAACGCCTTTATCCACTGTGCCATGTGTCCCTATATCACTTTATAATTTGCTTAGATTCTGAAAATTAAAAAGTTAACAATGTCTCTATAATCAACAGATTTTTAGTTCTTCTCCACTCAAGATGAACAGTTGTTTTTATACTGAAATTCCTTGTCTGGAACGTCTACTGGAGCTTGTATATATGATCCATTGTTAAAGATACTGGAAAAATGGTCAGTTCATTGTACCATTCCAGAAAGTTCCTGATGCCGTCTGTCATGCTTGATCTTTACAAGAGCAGGACCAGACCAAAAATGGAGCATTATTGTCATTTTTGGATTGAAGTTGCCCGAGCATCATTTTCCAAAATTCAAAGTGTTTATGCCACCTTGTGGGTGATGAATTATTTTCTGTCCTACTATAATACCTCCTTGCAACAGGGTGATGTCCTTGGTTACTAGCACCAAAAAATGTAACACCTTTCACCACCACCTACACTAAGTGGTTTAACTAAATCAGCACTGGTCCAAGCTGGTTGTTGGTTCCTGGCTGCTTTGATCCATACTGTTTCTGTCCATGCTGTCTTATTGATCTCAGAGCAGTGGATGATTGAAGGTTGTAGTCTTGTAGTGCTGGCCAAGCCATGGTGGGTGCTATATTAAGGAAAATAAATTTGTATATCATTGGTATTGTCGACCAGATGTGGGGAGTCTGATTAGAGCTCCCAGGCAAGTGCTTTGTGTCCCTTGTAATCTTAGCAACATTTGCTTCTTTCTACCTACATTTATATTACATTACACATTAAACTAAGCACAAATGACTATTAAACTGACTATTTTGACATCATTCTGGGGTTGTGATTTTTTAAGCCTCAAAAAAACATGATATAAAATTCACTATTTTTTTATCCATAATGTTGATTGTGTTAAAATTATTCAACATTTTAACCAGAAAAATCTGAAGTTGATGTTAAAAAAACTTCCACAAAATGTTGATTTATTTAAGATGGAATGATCTATTATGACATGTCTCTAATTTGTATTTAGATACATTGTATTTATTTTCAATTTTTTTAGTTGAATTGTTCACCTATATTGTATATGATCCATTGTTGTACATAATTAGGTTAGAATAAAATTTATATTTTATATGAATACTACCTTGTGAAAATTGAAATACAGGGTATGATGGGTAAACTTTCACCTTTTTATATTCTTAATCTTGTGCATTGTTTTTGATTTTTGTCAACTGCACAGTATATTAGTAGGTTCAGTTGGGCACTGTCTCTGAGAAAAAGAGCACCATGACACAATTCACCATGCCAGAAATTTGAAACAGCATGCTGTACTGCTTTGTATTCACATTGGAAGCTCCAATATGAACATTTCAGAGTTTTTGGACGTCAATCTGAGGACAGTGCAGAGGATTCAGAAAAAGTTGGATGAGTCTAATTGTGATCATGAAGGTATTTTGAGTGATCACCAGTCAGGCTGATGTTATGCCTCCATTCATCTTCCCACAGGGCCTCAGATTCAACACTGAGGCCTACATCAAGTGTGTTGAGGTGGTAATGCTGCCCTGCGTTAAGAGGGTGGCTGCTGGAAGACCCTATATCTGGCAACAGGACTGTGAACCATGCCATACAAGCAGGAGAATCCAATCATGGCTATCAGACAATTTCTGCAACCACATCACACCTTACATCTGGCCACCTAACTCCCCAGACTGCAACACCCTTGATTATGTATGAGGCACAGTTGAGTGAGAGGCAAAAAAAATTCCTTGTAACATTGAGATGAACTGAAGGTGAGGATTATGGCAGCATTCACCAACTTAAACAAGGAGACTGTCCAGAAGAGTTGCAGGAGTTTCTGAAGTCAGGCTGTGGTTGAAGCCAATAGTGATTTATATTGAATAAATTTACTCTTTAGTATTAAAGATTTCTTGTGTAATTTTGGTAAATATGTCTGTTAAAATGATATGTCAGTATTTTTATTTTTGCAGAATTTAGATGACAATTTATTTCTTGCACCCTGTATAGTATTGGGGGCCCTCATATCATAGATTGGGAGGGCACAAGGCACTTTTACCAGCCCTGCCTGAAAGAATGCTTCTTTTGAATATTAAACTCTTAACTCTACAACTCCAGTCAACTGTTATCTCTCAAAAATAGCCTCATAATACACAACTCATTCAATAACTGTTTATTTTGATTGGGTCTTGGGTTTTGTGTTGGGTGAAAAAATAATATAAAATATTATGCTGGATCTATTTTTGGTTCTGGAATAAATTTTAATGTTTCTTGTTTGGGTCGGGAGAAAGAAAATAAAATTGTCATGCAAAATGTTCTTAGCAGCTGTGAATTCTGGGAATGAATGTTTTCCTTCAAGAAAGCAGTCAGAAAACATCTATTTTGGTTCTAAAGATTTTATAATAACTCATGCAGTGATTGGCATCATATATAGCTGGCTTTGAAGAACTCTCATACATTTTAGAGAAAAAAATTGTTTTAATTAAAAGAAAAAAACTAAAGTTTTCTTCTAGAATTACAAATAGAATCTTTGAAAGTTTGTGTGATTGGAAAGCAGTTTGAAATCACTGTTTAGTACATCTTTAATGTTTATCAGTCCTCTCATCGGAGCAAAGTTTGAGGACACTAATGTACACAGCAACTTATATATATATATATATATATATATATATATATATATACTCATTAAAAGACAAATCCATTTAAAATTTTTTTTTTTTTAATCAGTTCATTCTAAGCCAGAGGAGACTGGGAGTGAAAGAAAGTGAAGACTTCAGAAGAAACTGGAAACCCAATCCTAGTAAATAAACCTGTTTAAAAGCTTGGGGTGAACTGGGCTATAGGCGGATCCAAAATGTCTTTTTAAGTGCATACTCAGATTTCAGTGCTAAGTCAATGTTTTCAGTAAATTAGTGTTAACTAATTGATGTTGGTAAATTTTTTTTAGGGTATATTTCTGATTAAATATACAATGAGTATTTCAGCCTGTTTTTAGAAATATTTACAATTAGTTCAAACCTCTGTCCAAAAATGGTATTTTCATTTTTATTTATTTTGGCCAATTCCCCATCTCAGTATATTGTTTCCAATTGTCCCAATCCATCATAGCTATTTTGAGTTTACACAGATTTTTAATGTCAGTATTTTGTATATCTGTTAATATTATGACATTCCAACCCCCCTGTTCTTTTTTTTTTTTTTTTCTCTCGATGGTTGTCATAAAATGAGTCTTGATACAGTTTCTTCTGGGTGACAAAAGCAATGTCCAGCAAGCTTCATCTGTCTGAATGCTATCTTTGAGACTGAGGTTAGCTTTGACTAGAATTACCTGTCCATTAATTTAGCACTACAACAATACTCAATATGAACAGCTAGGCCACCAGACCAGGTATGCTTTGATGAATGTTAGATTTGTAGGATGGACTCTGATAAGAAAAATTATCTGGCATGACACTGTCAACTTTCCTTGCAGCAGATGCAACTATTGATTCAATGTAGTTGTTCCACTTCAAGCCTTTTGAAAGTGTAAGGTCAAGATGACACAATGAGACACTTTCCTGGAGTCTAGCATCAACCATGCTAATGGTGGGCAGGGAATTATCTTTGGGGTGTCTAAATGAGAGCAGTCTCATTTTGGAGGCATTAAAATTTACAAGCCATTTCCTACCCCAGTTAACCACTGATTGAAGGTCCTTTTCGAGAGCAGCAGCCAGGTTAACTTTGTCAGTGCTGCTGGATTTACTATTGAGACAGGAGTAAATGGTAGTGTCATCTGTGTAGATACCTACTTCAGAGCTGATGGCATCCGGAAGATCATTGAAGATCAGAAACCATGTAGGACCCAGGATAGAGCATTGGGGGGGACCTCCGCATTCATAAAAGATCTGGAAGTGTATCTGTTCAAAACAACCTTCATTTCACGATTTGAAAGGAATGATTGGATTAAATCAAAGTCATACTTTTATACCATAGCCCTGAAGCTTATGCAGAAGACCAGCATGCCAAACCCTGTCAAACACCTTTGAGATATCTAGAGCCACATCTTGAGCTTTGCTGTTCTTATCAAGAGCATGATATATTCTGTTATGGCCATAAGCACATCTGTGGTAAAGTGGAATCCATATTGTTTGCAGAGAGTAGGTCTTGAGAGGTAAAATACTTAACTACTTCAACATTAAAATCTCGAAGACTTTACCGAAAAGTGGTAGGAGATTAATAGGGGTCAGAAGGTTCTCCAGAGTTCTTAAAAACAGGGACTACAGACGAGGACTTCCAATAAGCTGGAAAGCAGTAAGCATGGAGGCAATAGTCATGTAGTTTGTAGAGAACTGGGGCCAGCTCAAGAGCACATTTCTTTAGCACAGCATCACCCCCACTTGACTTATGGGGGGTCTCATTTAAAAATCATGTCTGAGACTTTTCTAAGGGGAAATTAGGTGTGGATACTCCAGATGAGTTGATTTTTGAGTTGGAAGAGAATTTCTGAACAAAACATTCAGCCTTTTCTGCTGTGGATATCAGGACTTTGAATTAGTTGAATAGAGGAGGGATTGAGGATTTGCTGTTGTTCAGCACACTCTTGCAGAGCCACCAATAATCTCTTGAACTGTACTTGCTAGATGCCATATACTGATTCATTCTGTCAGCAAACAGTAATTGGGCTTTATTGAAGACAGGCTTGCATTCATTCTGAGCAGAGACAAAGGGATGTCTATTGCAATTGGACTTGTTACATTGGTACAGTCAAAAGAAGTTATTCCTGTTGGCTATAGCAGCTGATCAAGCAGGCAAGAACCAAGGAGATGAACCCAGTTTAACTTGGTATTTCCTAGCTGGAATGAAGGCATCAATACCGGCTTTCACCCAGGAGGAGACCTCCGACACGCATTTCTGAATGGGGTGATTAAAACCAAAGAATGTCTTGAAGGAAATCCCGGAATGAGTCTCAATCTGCTCGTTGATAGCAGGAGAGATATTCTGTTAGTAGAAGGGTCATTGTAGGGGGTGGGGAGGAGTAGAAGGAGATGTTTACAGATACTACGGTGTGATCAGAACTGCATAATATGATGAGTTAGGGATAGAGGTAAAACAGATTGACAAAAGAGGTGTTTCCATCATGGTTATGTGTATGTGGGGAAGTCAGCCACTTGCATAAGAGATTGATTGAGAGGTTTGGTTTTGGTATATATATATATATATATATATATATATATATATATATATATATATATATAATTATTTATTTTTAAAGAAAAAAAATTTATAACATAAATATGTTATAAAATCACTACAAAAATAGCCATTTTGTTTCAACATCTTCGGTGTCTTATCAAGTGATGACGTTGAATGTAAAATAAATGGTTTTAAAAGTTTCAAATTAATTAATAATTGATGCAGTTTTGAGGCTTTTAAAACCATAAATGGTTTTAAAAGCCTCAAAACTGCACCAATTATTATTAATTAATTTGAAACTTTTAAAACCATTTATTTTACATTCAACAAATAATGGTTTTAAAAGCCTCAAAACTGCACCAATTATTATTAATTAATTTGAAACTTTTAAAACCATTTATTTTACATTCAACGTCATCACTTGATAAGACACCGAAGATGTTGAAACAAAATGGCTATTTTTGTAGTGATTTTATAACATATTTATGTTATAAATTTTTTTTCTTTAAAAATAAATAATTATATCTGCTCTACTTTTTATTGAGCACTCTTTTAAGAATAGTAATTGTTGGTTATTGGAATTCATTCCATATACACCAATCATATACTTGGATATATATATATATATATATACATATATATATATACATATATATATATATATATATATATATATATATATATATATATATATATATGTGTGTGTCTGTGTGTTGTGACGAATGCAAGCCCACACATATACGTTATTCCCCACTTCCACAACAGTACCCAAAGCAAACACGCATAGAAATACGCGTAGGCGAAGTCTAAAAATAGATTCAGACCCAGTAAGATAGCACATAAAAGAAACAACGCGATTGGTCAAAAGCAGCCAATCAGCAGTCGAGAAAATTAGACACCAAAAAGGAGATGCGCACATGAAGAGAAGCAGCTCTATTGGAGAGGCCAGTGGACGGAAAGTCACGCCAACGTCAATGTTCCAGGCAGCACGCTGAGACGACACATTCCCAGAGGCAGAGAAGCAGACCAACCACTCAAATACCAAGAATGTGACAATAGTCCAGACACAATCGGCTTGAACCCCTCGGAGATCATCGCCTTAAGAAATCCTGAATATAAATATAAGGTAGCGAATGATAGTCCAGACGCAATCATCCTGAACCCCTCAGAGATCATCGCCTTAAGAAGAAATCCTGAAATATAAATATAAGACAGAGAATGTGATCCCAGTTGAAAATCTAAAGCTCCAGTCGCTGAACCAAGAATACAAGAGAAGAGACTATTATCGCCTTTGGTCGATAAATGCATATCTCAGATAAGTGTATACTCCAAAAACTCCCAGTGTTATTATGATTTGCAAACACCCAATAATATTATGTTCTTGCACACACCTTTCCATAATCGTAATACTAGACAATTGAGAGTATACCCCTGTATATGTGTGAAACATTGCATTCATTAATATTTGTTGTATCCCAACTAAATATATGTTATAGCTTACATGATATAATATCTTTATTGTCGTTGCCATATACATGTTCTTGTTAATTAAATATTATATTGTTCACAATGTTGTTTCGTTCATTTATGGTCAGCGGTCGATATGTGTTATGTCAAGAACCTGGGGATGCCTAATTCAATTAGATCATAATCGAGTTGGACTTCGCTTACTTTCTTTTCATTTTATATTATCTGCTGATGATTTAATGATGTAAGGGAAAATCACCCTAATATTTGTTCAGTAATCCCATAACAGAAGGTTATTTGGGGGAATATAAGATATAAACGAATCACCGTGCAGAATACATGGATCTTAGCCTGAAGTTGATTGTGTCCTCCATCACAATATTAATATTAGCTGAGGACCTATAACAGTGTGCATATATGTGTGTGTATATATATATATATATATATATATATATATGTGTGTGTGCATGTGTATATATATATATATATATATATATATATATATATATATATATATATATATGTGTGTGTGTGTATATGTATGCATTTGTGTATTTAGGCAGCAAGTTCTCTTTCAGGCATGTCTGATTGAATAAGTTACAAACATTATGCCTGCTTATTTTGGTCATAATCCTTTCATATTCACAAATATTTTTCCATATATTTCAATTGAATGAGGCAAAAAATGCACTAACAGTGAAAATCACTTTTATTACTCAAGTACTTTTCATCTTTTTCTGAGATCATCATCAGGGGTGCAATTGGTAAGGCAAAACTATGTGTAGCTATCCATTACTGAATTTTTCTTTTTCATTTAAACGCTATGGCTGACAGTTATGCTTTAGTGTTTCATTAAAACGTGAATGGTTGCATATGGAATTTTTTCTTTTGTGTTTGAATGTTATGGTCAAGCATGCATTAAAGTGTGAAAACTATTTTTTATGAATATGAAAGGTTTTTGATCAAAATAAGCAGATATGACATTTGTAACTTATTTAGTCAGACATGCATGCATGTGTATGTATGTATGTATGTATGTATATATATATATATATATATATATATATATATATAGGGCCCCTCGAGGTGGTGTAATGGTTAGCAAGCTTGTAGAACAACTACGACTGAGTAGTGAGTTTGATTCTCACTGGGTGGCCATTCTTTTGGCCTTGTGCCACATCTAAGCTAAGCTTGGAAAATCACTATATATATATATATATATATATATAAATGATAGAAATTAAGGAGGATTTGTGATAAGTAATTCATCGAATCTAGAAGAAACGTAAACAGAATGCAGAAAGCACTGGACGGCCGTTTCATCCTATATTTGGGACTCATCAGCAGTGCGCATCCACTACTGAGAATTGAAACCTGGACACTCATCCAAGTTCCTTTACCCATAGGACTGTGCCTCCGAGAGGAAAAAGTAAAGGAACCACCACGGAATATGTGAATGAGTGACGCAATATTGAGTAGTTCACTACCTCTTTGTCACCGAGGGCCGTCGGTACATTTGGTATGACAATTGCCTGTCAATGTAGCTGTCCGGGTTTCAATTCTCGGTAGTGGATGCGCACTGTTGATGAGTCCCAAATACAGGATGAAACAGCCGTCCAGTGCTTTCTGCATTCTGTTGAGGTTTCTTCTAGACTCGATGATTTACTTATATACACACACACACACACACACACAATGTTGAAAAAAGGGAAGAACTATTAATCTTCACAAGTTGCTCCCTTTTGGCAACTCTGAACTGGAAAAGGGATGACTTACCCAGAAGGGGCTGAATGACAATTTTAGATAGGGCACACATGTAGAGAACGAAGGAGTCAAATGAAACATTCTCTTTCCATTAAGTGTCTGAGTTCCTTTAATTTGAATTTACAACTTACATTTCCACTTCATTCTTTTTCGGTGCCCCTCAACTGCAATAGCTATATTATCTCAGTTAATGTAGTTTTTCACTGTTGACATAGCAGGATATAACACAACCATGATATGCACATGGTAATCAGTGCCGCTTGAAGAGCTGAATACTTCATAAATTCAAAGTAATTCAGGAAAAGATAAGATTCTCTTTAAATGGTAAAACTGTTTGTAGCATTTAACCACTGTGTCTACATTTCGTAGATGTGCATTGTAGTGTAATGGATAATGGCTCCAAATGAGAAATCAGAGAACTGACTTTCAATTCAACAGGATCATTATGTTGAATAGTGAAACAAACTAGGTCCTATAGCCATGGATGGCAACCAGTCTACTGCAGAAAGAAATGCCAACCTACTGTGGGAAAATCTGCCTAGTCGGTCATGAATTGAAAAAGACATGATTACTCAAGCATGTATCACATATGGCACTTCACTGACTGAAATCCATTATAAAAATGTAACATATTTCTATATGTATAGTTTGCTGTGTGGGTGTCAAATTGGGCAAAATTTGTAAGTCGAAGACTACTAAATTCCAAATTGACTTTTCTTCTCGTTAGTAGCCCAGTTAACTTCAACCCATTTATGCATGACTACCAACTAATTAGGCATGATCTTAATCATTATTACAAAAATATTCTAGTCTACAAATAATACTGGAGCCCAAAGCTGATTAAAACCCTGTCCTTCTAGTTGGATGTTATGCATACATGGATTTAATAGTCAACCCTAAGCCTGCAACTAGTGAAATTTTATTGAACTCAACTTTGATCTAGGAATTCTATTTATTACTTACTCACACACCATATGACATAGATATCAACACTGGTTAATGACAGTCCTTCATGCTTAAATACAATTGTCAGGCATAGTGATTGTGTTAAAACAAGCAACACCACTGTTAACCAATATTGATATCTATGTCCAGTCTGCTTATATTTACAAATGCTCTGTCTGTGATATTGTGCACTTTTCTCACCAAAATGTAGTATACTTAAAAACTATATTTTCTCTACCTCTCCCTCTCCTTCTCTCCTTCTCCTTCTCTCCTTCCCTACCTCCTTCTCCTCTCCTTCCCATCTCCCTCCCTCCCTTCCTCTCCGCCTCTTCCTCCCTCCCTTTCTTTCCCCTTGGCTCACACACACACACACACACACACACACATATATATATATCTTTCAGTCTACTAATTACTACTTCTGCTTACAGAGGGATGGCTGATAGAACTTAATATAAACATATGACAACACTGTCAAATGAAGTTGACAATTAGCCTTTGTCAGTACTGAAAGCATGTCTTGGGCACATAACTGTTTACTTTTTTTTTTTTTTTTTTGCAAATGTTCAGTTATTGCTGAACTAGTTGTATTTTCACCCCCCCCCATGCAAATTGTCTACATTGTTCTTGCAAATATTGGCTGGTATGTGTTGATAGATCTGTGCTTCCAACATTTGACCTGTTCTATCTATGTTGTCAGCACCATGTTGATATTTAAATTGGCAAATTACCGAACTGACATGGAAGGAAGGTAGTTAGAACATTCTTCTGGATCTATCTCAACATTGGTAGGCTAACGATAATAATACTTGGATTTGGGGGAGGGTAGAGGGGGGATTTAAAAAATTAATAATATTCATAATATTCCCCTCTCCCGTATACACAAGTAGATGGGATGTTTCCATTTCAATTTGTCAATTTTTTATCACTTTAATAAAAATTTTTTACCCCAACAAATATTCCAATAATGATATTTACAAGGTCGAATCTGACAGGTAAGAATTCAGGACACTATTTACATTATTCAGACTATTGTCCTGATCTTTGTTGCTATATTTATCATAACGATTCGGCTGTTGTATGCTCCGGCCTTCTTCAGGTGGTTGAAATGTTCAACATTCCGACTACTTGAAGAAGACTGAAGCGTACAACGGCCCAAACATTGTGGGACACAAAGATGAGGACAATAGTCTGAATAATGTAAATAGTGTACATAATACCTCATCTCAGAAATATAGACAGATACTGAAGAAGTCAGGACTTTACAATTGTCATTAGTTTCCAACTTGGCATCTATGCTGATGGCAGAACTATTTACTCTTGTCTTACTACTAAGTCTGATAGGTTTGATAAAATCAAATTCGCAGCTGACTTCAAAACTGGCCTTTAATCTGTTAACTGAGGCAACAATAGTTAACTTGTTTACTTTACAGTGTTTGGACTGTTGTCCTCATTTTTATTGCCATATTCACAATGTTTCAACTGTTGTACACTCCGGCCGTTTTCAGGTGATTGGAATTTCGAACT
Source organism: Acanthosepion lycidas (assembly GCA_963932145.1). NCBI lineage: Eukaryota > Metazoa > Mollusca > Cephalopoda > Sepiida > Sepiidae > Acanthosepion > Acanthosepion lycidas. The sequence continues at coordinate 2,125,406 of OZ010615.1, forward strand.
GAACCCTTTATTTCATTTACTTGAGGACACATGGCCCAGTAGATAAAAGCATTGATTGGATCCAGTGACTTGACCCAAAGAGTTTTGAGTTCAGTACCTAGCTACTGTAGTGGCAGAGAGTTGAGTTAAAGGGGGATAACTGAGACATCTAGAAGAAGCATGGGACACAATCTACCATGGTGGACAAAATAAAGAGTTCAGTTTGAAATGCTAATCACCTGAAGATGGTTGGAGCATACAATGGCTGAACTGTTGTAAATATGGCAATAAAGATTGGGACAACAATCTGAACAATGTAAATAATTACAATACCTCCATCTCAGAAATGTAGACAGATATTGTTGACATTAACATCTTCAAATCTTTTAGTCATCATCGAGGAACATCTTTGATTCTATCAGCATGGCTGATGCCAACCTCCTGGAGAGTAGTTCATTGTGTCTTTTTGGTCTATCATTTTCCACCAACATGAAGTGAAATGATTATATTGAATCAAATGCTAAGTCTGCTATTAGGAAAGTTAGTACACTGTTGTGCCAAACAATATATCTATCTTGCACATTTATAAGTCTATTATTTGTCTCTGCATTTGGTCTGGTGCTCATATGTATCTACTGATTCTTCACAAAATATGAAGAAAGGTCTGTAAAATGGTGCCCTGATCTAGCGTCTTTGCTTCAGTCATTTTCCCACTGCTATAATGTAATTATTCTGTGCCTTTTCTATAAGTATAGGGTGTTCCAATAATTTGGACCGATTTTTTTTTTTTCTCTTGTCCTGGGTATGACGATAAACTATGTCCGCATCCAAGGTAAGATGATAAACTATATCCAACAGCAAGGCCTCTGATCAGGAGGGTTTGAGGAGCATGGAACCACCTCTTAATTGCTGGTGTTCCGAGGTCCACCCTGACCTGCGGTGGTAGCACCCTGAAACTGAGGTAAAAAGCGTTATGAAAGTGTAAAACCAGAATACCAGAAATACTTTGTAAAAAAAAAAAATTATTACCAGAAATAAATTTTTGAAGAAGAAAAACTATTACCAGCAATAAATTTTTTAAAATTATATTAACAGCAATAAATTTTTTTTAAATTATATTACCAGCAATAAATTTTTTTTTAAATTATATTACCAGCAATAAATTTTTTAAAATTATATTACCAGCAATACATTTTTTAAGATTATATTACCAGAAATAGATTTTTGACAAAACAAAAATATTACCAGGAAAAAAAGTAGTTGGCATTAAATGACCCATTGAGGTTGATATGCCGTAAAATAAACCAAACCTGATGATGCCCATGCTGGCCGCAACTAGTTGGGGAATCGAACTGAAAGATTAAAACAAAAAAATATTAATATATAACCCAGTGTGTCTAAAAATTTTAATTTTTAAATATTTTTTATTGTTCAAAACACACATACACACACCCATGTATGGTGTTCCAATAAGTTGGACCAATTTTAAATGTGAATTAAGTTTAAGCGTCTAATGATTTGTTTTCTTTTTCTTTCAGATTTAACAACTTAGGTGTTTGGCAATTTCAACTATGGAAAGATTAACAATCAAACAATGTCTTAAAGTTATCAAAGCCTATTACAAAAATGGACGTTCAAACAGGTATGCATTTTGCACACTTTGCGTTTTTTTTTTTTTTTTTGGTTAACATAATGAACCAACCGAGAGTGCAATTGGAAAAAATTGTTCATAAGTTCAAACAAACTGGGTTGGTGGAAGATGTGAAAACACCATTGCACTGTTCAGCTAAAAGCATTGCTGCAGTGCACGAGAATGTGTCATCGCGCGCAGGAATTGAACCTCTCAACAACAATGTTACATCAAATTTTGACAAAAGATTTGTCTCTACATGCTTACAAAATTCATTTGACACAAGAGCTGAAACCTGCTGACCATTTGGAGTGCTGTACATTCGTCAATTGGGTGCACAAGCAAAGACAAGCTGAAGATTTTTTGCAAAAAAAATCCTCTTTAGTGATGAAGCCCATTTTCATCTTGGTGGATTCATTAATAAACAGAATTGTTGCATTTGAGCTGATGAAAATCCAAGGAAGATTATTGAAAAGCCACTGCATCCACAAAAGGTCACTGTTTGGTGTGCATTTTTTGCTAGCAGAATCATTGGGCCATATATTTATAAAATTGAGCATCCATTTTCGTAATAGGTTTTGATAACTTTAACATGTTGTTTGATTATTAATCTTTCCATGGTTGAAATTGCCAAAGACTTAAGTTGTTAAATCTGAAAGAAAAAGAAAAAAAATCATTAGACGTTTAAAATTAATCCACATTTAAAAAGTTATTGGAACACCCTATATTATTATCATGGCAATTATTCTGATGAGCTTTCCTCTTTCGCAGATTGGCAGCTAGGTTTCCTCATTTTAATGTTCAAACAGCTAGATATAACTGTAAGTTCTATGCTAATAATTTCTTCTCTTACACTTCTCAACTGTGGAACTCTCTTCCAGCTTCCTGTTTCCCTTCAAACTACAATCATCAAAAATTTTAATGTAATTTTTTTTTTCTTATACGTCATTCACATTTTCTCTTTTACTTTCACACTCAATGACCTATTGTGTCTTAGTGGCTGTATCACCTTACTTGTGATGCAATGATTAAAAATATTGACAATGATGTTTTTGTAATATAGTGAGTTGGTAAGACTGTCAAGTGAAACTCTGTCAGTTAAGTGCCATACATGGTTCACACTTGGCCAATTTTGTCTCTTTTGAGTCATGACTAGGCAGAAGATTTTCTTGCAATAAGTTGCCATTTCTTTCTGCAATAGATTGGTTACCAACAAAGCTTATAGAACACAATTTGTCCTGCTATTTAACCCATAGCTGGGGGAGTAGATGGATTCATACCTTTCCCAAGAGTTTTTGCATGTAAATGACTAATGAACCCAACTGGAATTTAAATCTTGGCTCTAAACATCAAAAACATACATAAGAATTAGAATTTATTTCAAGGCGAGCAGAATTTTTGTTAAAGTGCAAAGAGAACTAGGGCGACAATAGTCGAATGAATTAAAAATTTAATCAACTCTTCAGAGACTTCATAGTTTGATAGAACACAAGTCAACAGTGGTAGTTTTATCAGGCTCTTCTACACTAATGAGCAGTTTTTTTGCAAAACATTAAAATTGGCTGGGAGATGAGATAAGTTGGCTGAACTTTTAATTTGACTATATATTCCTCATAAGTCCTCTCAACTTTAATTCCTAGTTTTAAAAAAATGTAATCGGTAACCAAGAAATGTTTATTTTAAAATAGATGAGTTCTTATGACACGTGTCCATTAAGGAACATTTAACATGACACTATTTACATTATTCGGACTATTGTTGCCATATTTATTACAACGTTTATTACAACGTTTTGGCTGTTGTACACTCTGGCCTTCTTCAGGTGGTTGGAATGTTGAACTTTTTGCTTAAGGACAGTGATCCAGTGATGGGACGCAAGAGTTGTGTGTCACTTAACAGGACGCAAGGGTTGCGAGTCACTGAACCAGCGGAGAACTTGGAGAGGTGAATTAACAGGGGATAACTGATATCCATTAAACATGGAATATGAAGGGTGGATCTTGGACATGAAGGTTAAAGCTGGTATTATGTACACTATTTACATTATTCGGACTATTGTTGACTGTTGTACACTCTTCAGGTGGTTGGAATGTCAAACTGAACTCTTTATTTCACCTTGCTGATCTATTGAAAAGTATTTTAAGTATGATTTGTCATCAAAGATTTTCTTTATACACATTGAATAAACAATGTAAATAGTTGTGTGCTTTGTGTGCAACTGAATTGGCAATGTACAATCAGCTAATGTAATGAATAGATAAAGGAAAATTCGGCAAAGTTTAACTTTTGTACCCACAAAAATGGGGTTTCAAAAAAGGACTTTTTCTCTCACCCCACCCACCCTTAACACCATTATTATTTTATACTACCTTCACTCCATTGGTAATGTTTGTTTTATTGATATCACTGCGAAATTTTCTTTTCATATATATAATATCAATTGATAATTATATAAATCTTTTGCCTCTGCTCACTGCAGTAAGGTATTTTCTTCAAAATTATATATTGCTAAACAAACATATCAGATTCATAGAAGGACAATGAAAAATTGATTCTAATCTTTATAAGCAATATTGCATTAAATTTTAATCCTAAGCATGTATGAGGTTAATGAATGTTGAAAAATTTTTTGGTTTTAGCGTTTTTGGAATCGTTCAGAATATTTAAATGTTGCCAGCTATATGTTTCTGGGAAAAAAATGTTGCCAGCTATATGTTTCTGGAAAAATAATCTTGCCAGTTATATGTTTAATAGTACTATATATTTAATATATATATATATATATATATATATATATAACTTGGCATTAAATGGGCTACAGTAGTTGATATGCCATAAAACCCAACCAACCAACCTTTATTTCGCTCCCTGGGGTAGACTGTTCTAGTTGTACATGCCATGTTTTTAATGGATGTCTGTTATCAGTTATCTCCTGTTAATTTCCCTCTCCAAGTTCTCCACTGCCTTAACTGGATATTGAACTCACACTCTTAGATCTAACCAATGTCTTTATCCACTGTGCCATGTGTCTTTGAGGACATCTGTGTATGAATTTCGGGGTATTATAAACCTAATGTCTTCAGCAACCATTTTTTTTTTTTTTTAAGAAGGCCGGAGCGTACGACTGAAACGTAATAAATACGGCGACACAAATGGGGACAATAGTGCGAATAATGTAAATAGTGTACATAATACTTCATCTCAGAAATATATACATTTACCATGACATCAGTCATGTACCATAATTGCATTATAGCATTTAGTAGTATGACTAAGAATAGATTTCATCAGTTCTTGGTAAATTTACAAAAAATATATGAAAAGTTGAAGAAATTACATTTTCCTAGGACAATTTTTAGTTGTCCAGTTATTAATAAAAGAAAAATTAAAATTCTCTCTCTGTCCACGTGTTTCTTCTCTCTCTCTCCCTCCCTGTGTTTCTCTTCTCTCTCTCTCTCTCTCCCCGTGTTTCTCTTCTCTCTTTCTCTCCCCGTGTTTCTCTTCTCTCTTTCTCTCCCCGTGTTTCTCTTCTCTCTTTCTCTCCCCGTGTTTCTCTTCTCTCTTTCTCTCCCCGTGTTTCTCTTCTCTCTCTCTCCCCGTGTTTCTCTTCTCTCTCTCTCTCCCCGTGTTTCTCTTCTCTCTCTCTCTCCCCGTGTTTCTCTTCTCTCTCTCTCTCCCCGTGTTTCTCTTCTCTCTCTCCCCGTGTTTCTCTTCTCTCTCTCTCTCTCCCCGTGTTTCTCTTCTCTCTCTCTCTCCCCGTGTTTCTCTTCTCTCTCTCTCTCCCCGTGTTTCTCTTCTCTCTCTCTCTCCCCGTGTTTCTCTTCTCTCTCTCTCTCCCCGTGTTTCTCTTCTCTCTCTCTCTCCCCGTGTTTCTCTTCTCTCTCTCTCTCCCCGTGTTTCTCTTCTCTCTCTCTCTCCCCGTGTTTCTCTTCTCTCTCTCTCTCCCCGTGTTTCTCTTCTCTCTCTCTCTCCCCGTGTTTCTCTTCTCTCTCTCTCTCCCCGTGTTTCTCTTCTCTCTCTCTCTCCCCGTGTTTCTCTTCTCTCTCTCTCTCCCCGTGTTTCTCTTCTCTCTCTCTCTCCCCGTGTTTCTCTTCTCTCTCTCTCTCCCCGTGTTTCTCTTCTCTCTCTCTCTCCCCGTGTTTCTCTTCTCTCTCTCCCCGTGTTTCTCTTCTCTCTCTCCCCGTGTTTCTCTTCTCTCTCTCCCCGTGTTTCTCTTCTCTCTCTCCCCGTGTTTCTCTTCTCTTCTCTCTCTCCCCGTGTTTCTCTTCTCTTCTCTCTCTCCCCGTGTTTCTCTTCTCTCTCTCCCCGTGTTTCTCTTCTCTTCTCTCTCTCTCCGTGTTTCTCTTCTCTTCTCTCTCTCTCCGTGTTTCTCTTCTCTTCTCTCTCTCTCCGTGTTTCTCTTCTCTTCTCTCTCTCTTCGTGTTTCTCTTCTCTCTCTCTCTCCCCGTGTTTCTCTTCTCTCTCTCTCTCCCCGTGTTTCTCTTCTCTCTCTCTCCCCGTGTTTCTCTTCTCTCTCTCACCCCGTGTTTCTCTTCTCTCTCTCTCACCCCGTGTTTCTCTTCTCTCTCTCTCTCACTCCGTGTTTCTCTTCTCTCTCTCTCTCACTCCGTGTTTCTCTTCTCTCTCTCTCTCACTCCGTGTTTCTCTTCTCTCTCTCTCTCACTCCGTGTTTCTCTTCTCTCTCTCTCTCACTCCGTGTTTCTCTTCTCTCTCTCTCTCACTCCGTGTTTCTCTTCTCTCTCTCTCTCACTCCGTGTTTCTCTTCTCTCCCCGTGTTTCTCTTCTCTCCCCGTGTTTCTCTTCTCTCCCCGTGTTTCTCTTCTCTCTCTCCCCGTCTCTCTCTCTCTCCCCGTCTCTCTCTCTCTCCCCGTCTCTCTCTCTCTCTCTCTCCCCGTCTCTCTCTCTCTCTCTCCCCGTCTCTCTCTCTCTCTCTCTCTCCCCGTCTCTCTCTCTCTCTCTCTCCCCGTCTCTCTCTCTCTCTCCCCGTCTTTCTCTTCTCTCTCCGTCTTTCTCTTCTCTCTCTCTCTCTCCCCGTCTCTCTCTCTCCCCGTCTCTCTCTCTCCCCATCTCTCTCTCTCTCTCCCCATCTCTCTCTCTCCCTCCCCGTCTCTCTCTCTCCCTCCCCGTCTCTCTCTCTCCCTCCCCGTCTCTCTCTCTCTCTCCCCGTCTCTCTCTCTCCCCGTCTCTCTCTCTCTCCCCGTCTCTCTCTCTCCCTCCCCGTCTCTCTCTCTCCCTCCCCGTCTCTCTCTCTCCCTCCCCGTCTCTCTCTCTCCCTCCCCGTCTTTCTCTTCTCTCTCTCTCTCCCCGTCTTTCACCCGCTCATTCTAACTCACACTCTCCTGTTCCTTCTCTCACTCAACATAAATTTTTGCCTTTAATAGATCTCAATAACTTTGTCTGACAAGCTCAACAACTAACAGTTGCAATAGATATATAATTTTTTTTTTTTTTTTTTTTTCCTAGAAAGAAATCATTCGCTACTAAGCCTCTCTTTAGCCTTTTCATAAAAGTGTGCACTTCTTGTCTATGGAAGCGAAACACCATTTATTAGACTCAACGGCAAATATTTTTAAACATTAAAGGACTCTTTCGTTTTTAAGTTATCACCCTTTTTTTTTATTTTTCTTTGATGTTACGTCTTTCATTTAAGTGGGGAAGATAAATATTATTTCGTAATCTGATTTTTTACATACTCTTTTAAAATGACTGAACAAAGATCTACAGTTTGACACTGGCATTTCTCAACCTTTTTACAATTAGCTATTCCTGACAGATTTTATTTAATACTTGAGACAATCCTCTCATTTTTTCAACTAGATTGGCAGATGGTCTCATTTTACAGTTGAAATTGCTAGATGTAACTGTAAGTTCTATTTTAATAGTTTCTTCTGTCACACTTCTTTCCTGTGGAACTATCTTCTGGCTTCTTGATTTCCTGTCAACTACAATGTTCAAAAATTTAAATGTGACATTAATTGTTACATTCTGCCTTTTTGAATCCTGATCTTTCTTGTCTTCTCTTCGTTCTTTGTTGAGCTCATCTCCCCATGGGAGAGAGGATCTCTTGGTTCTCTTTGTTGAGCTCACCCCCCCCAATGGGGGAGAGGAATGTTTCTATTTTATCTTATTTATTTACAAAAACAACATGCAACATAAAAGTATTTATGCCATTTTCTTCAATACAAATTGACATTTCAGATTTTTAAAAACTACGAGGTTATGAAAGCAGAATTTTGATTTTGTTCTTATGGGTAGTTTGTGACTTTCCACTGGGAGTGCATATTCCAACTATCAGAATGAACTGTGGTCTCCAGATTTTTAGCAAAACTGTAGAAGAAAATCTCTCTCTTTTTCTGTTCTCTCTCTCTCTTTTTCTGTTCTCTCTCTCTCTTTTTCTGTTCTCTCTCTCTCTTTTTCTGTTCTCTCTCTCTCTTTTTCTGTTCTCTCTCTCTCTTTTTCTGTTCTCTCTCTCTCTTTTTCTGTTCTCTCTCTCTCTTTTTCCGTTCTCTCTCTCTTTTTCCGTTCTCTCTCTCTCTCTCTCTCTTTTTCCGTTCTCTCTCTCTCTCTCTCTCTCTTTTTCCGTTCTCTCTCTCTCTCTCTCTTTTTCCGTTCTCTTTGTCCCTTCTCTCTCTCTTTGTCCCTTCTCTCTCCCCCTCTGTCCCTCTCTTTTACTCCTTCGCTCTCTCCTCCCCCATCTCGCTCTCCCCTCCCTTGTATCAAATTTTTCAAGCCATCTTTTCACATTATGTGTTCCAGAAATATCAACTGCCTCTTCCTGATAAGTATAAGTGTCCGTTTTATTGACATTGTCTCTAGAACTTTGTTGTTGCTCACATGTCTGGCCCATTGTATTCTAAACATCAGGACATTGGTAATCATGACTCTCCACAATTTCTTGTCTTTGGTGTAGTGGTATCAGTTTCAAATTTCCTGACTGGTCCAACTGTCTTCCATTGAATAAAATATCATCTGACTGATATTGCTACATTAGTAGCTCTTAATAACTTTTGCCATTTTGCCATTCATTCAAGTTCACCAGGTAACTTACCTTTCCTTCCCTCGCTCTCTTCTGTGTATATCAAATCCTCTTTCTTCATGCATTCAGATATTTCAACTGTCTCTTCCTGATGTTAAGTATAAGTGTCCATTTTATTGACATTGTCTCTAGAACTTTGTTGTTGCTCACATGTCTGGCTCATTGTATTCTTAACAGCATTCTGCAGAACCATCTTCTGTTGCCTCGTCTTTTCATCATCTATGAGGGGATCGTTCAGCATTCACTGCCATGTAGGAGAACTTATACTACATAACAGTTCAGTATTCTTAATAACCTATATAAGCATGTTTTTCTGAATAGCAAAACAAATGAGAAGAGGTATTGTGTGTATAAATTTAAACATTGTATATTGAAGCCTTAACCAATCCTTCAAAGATGTTCTATTCAAAAGAACACAGAATTTCTACAGAGTCATTTTATTTCAGTATGACACTTTTAAAGGAACTTTCCAATATTAAATCTTAAGATCCCAGTGATGATTGAAATTAAAAATTAATCTAGATCAATGTATTTGAGTAGATATTTATTTTTATGCCTACATGTGACCAATCAATTCATTTCTCTTGTTTAATAAGCTAGTGTTATTTAAGTGTTTTAAGATAACTAATTTTTCACCAAGACATAAGTTACATCTATTGCCTTTCCCCATTGTAAGATTTGGCTTTTGCTATAATATCCTACATAACAGGTGTATTACCACCATTCTTTAATTGCTAGAAATACTTAGAGAGAGCAGTGCTGTTTATGTATCTTATATTGCCTGAAGTCATTCAGTAGTGGTAGAAAGAAAATTTCCAAGGATTTTCAGTAGAACCAAAATAAAATTTTACATTGTTACCAGAATGTACGCTAGATTAGTATATGATATTATCAGTTATATATTAGCTGTTTAAGGGACAGATTATATTTTTTTGGCAGTTGCATTAATTTAAAAAAAAATTAACTTTGTTGCCTACATTGGACATGTATTTGTTTAATATTATTATGTTGAGATATAGATTTATCAGTGTTACTAATGCAGCTATAGCTGATCTTAACAGGATTTTTGTGAAAAATCTTTTTTAGTGTTGGTGAATGATTAAAGTGCTTATAAATTAAATTTAGGAAAATTCTTCCGATATTAGTTCGGACATTATGGTTAATAGGTGGATTAAACCATATAATGTTATGTTTATGGTGTTTCTGCTTATTTTTACGTTTTCTTTTTCCTAAATACTTTAAATTTACTTTATGGTTGCTTAGTGCTAAAGCTTTTATATATTTAATATTATTATTATTATATATTTTTGTTGTAAATTCTCAAGAACAAAAGAAAATGTATAAATTCACCTTCATGAGTTTAGATTTTATTCCAGTTCTAATCAATTTTAAAACAAACATCGCAAAAGGTAGTTTAAAAGCTAGTGTCATAAGAAAAACCATTTTTTTGACACTATTTTATTGTAGGCTTCTTTATCCATGTTTGTCATGTTTTTGTTTTCTATTATTGAATCCATTAACACCTTCTGGATTTTAAGTTAGTCTAAGAAGATCAGCTTTTATTAATTTTTTTATTAGTAACATAATGCTGTATATGAACTAATGGAGTAAATAAGAGATATACACCGAGTGGACCAATTTCAAACACAACAGAAGTTAATAGCTTCTGGCCAAAGCATCTGATAAGAATATTTATTTCCTTTTCCTCTAAATTTCAATGCACTTTGCTTACATGAGAGTTTCTCTGATTCTGTCCTAAAGAAGCTTGCCGTAAAGAGGGAAAATGTCTTGTCCGAATAGCTTTTTTCTTTCTCATTATTTCCACATACAAAAAAGGAAAAAAATCCATGGTTGTAACTTTGTACTCTGATTAGAGAACCCATTTTGTTTCTTTTGAGTATGGGCAATATCAGACAACCTTGCTAGTTACCAACGCAACCATATCCATCCAACCATGTCCCATTGTTATTGACATACTCATCACTCCTTGACATGCTTGCTTGATATTTCAAATGATAAAATTGATTGGTTGTACCATTTTAATAATATTCCAACAGCTGTCAACTTTGGGCATATCTGGGTCATCTTGGCTTCTACTCCAATAAATTGAGTAAATTAAACTCCACTGGGTATTTTATAAGTATTTTTTTTACACACCAAAAAAGAAAAAAAAAAATAGTGGTTTTTGCTGTACACAGGTAATTATTTTTTATTGAAGTGGTTAAAAACAATGCATTTTTGGTGACTCGTTGCATTATATACAGGTAATTTTTTTTCTGGAAGAGTTAAAATTCATGCAAAAAAAAATTCAGGGTAACATTATGCATGAAGTCGGCTTATACATGGTATGTTTTTTTTTTTTTTTTTTTTTTTTTTAAGCATTTCACCCCAAGCAAGGCGGGAAGCCACTAGGACGCAAGTGGTTACAGAAAATTTAGAGCAAGATCAGATAGGAGTGATAGGAGAAAGGATGAGGGTAGTGGATAAATCAAGGCAACTGGAGATGTCGATTGACATTACACTTGAATAGCTGGAGATTATAGCTCACAGGGAAACAGGAAAAGGGAAGGGAATTCCACAGGCGAGAGGTGCGAGACATGAAGCTATTAGAGTAGAAGAGATGGCTACATTTATGAGTTTCAACAGTGAAGGGGTGAGAGTGGGATGCCAGCCTCGTAAGGTGCTGGAACTCATGATGTCTGGGAACCAGTGAATGCAGCTCCTCGAAGCAATTTCCATGAAAGTATTTGTAGAACAGACAGCGGGAGGCGATGGCACATCTGTGAGAAAGTGACTGTAGACGAGACGCCAGGGCAGGGCCAACTACATTACATATCCGCCTCTGGAGCCTATCAAGAACCCCATGGCAAACAGAAGGGGTACCAGACCATATATGGCAGCAATACTCCATGCAAGGGCGAATTGTTGATTTGTAGATCTGGAGGATCGACTCCGGGGAGAAAAACTTCCTGGCGCTGCTCAGGGAGCCATCTTTCCTTGCAGTGGACGAGGCAATTGATTCAATGTATTTATTCCATCTCAGGTCAGCAGTCAACGTGAGACCGAGAAGCCGCAGAGAGTTGCTCTCGAGAAGTTGACCGTCAGAGGGAAGGGAAGGATCTCTGTGATGATTAATAGAGAGCAGTTTTGTCTTAGAAGCGTTGAAGTTGACCAGCCAATTCATGCCCCAGTTCACAATCGATTGGAGGTCCTTTTCGAGACACACGGCCAGGCGAGTTTTGTCAGCGAGACTAGATTTGTTTTCGAGGCAGGAATAAATTGTGGTGTCATCCGCGTAGATGCCAACTTGGGAAGTTATTGCATCAGGAAGGTCATTTATGTAGATAAGGAATAGAGTGGGGCCTAGGATGAAGCCTTGAGGAACACCTGCGTTCGTGGGATAGGAACTGGAGGAGAATCCATTGAGAACGACCTTCAATTTACGGTTTGACAGGAATGATCGTATTAGGTTATATAATCGACCCGTAATGCCATAACCCTGGAACTTGCGAAGAAGGCCGGCATGCCAAACCCTATCAAATGCTTTGGAGATGTCTAGTGCCACGGCTCGGGCTTCCCTGTTATTTTGAAGAGCTCGGTAGACTGTTTCAGTGATGGCCGTAAGCACATCGGCTGTAGATCGGGCAAAGCAGAAACCATATTGCTTGTCTGAGAGCAGATTATGAGATGTGAGGTGGTTAACCACCCCGGTATTGATTAGGGCTTCGAAGACTTTGCCGAAGAGGGGAAGGAGACTGATAGGACGGTAGTTGGAAGGGTCAGAGGGGTCGCCGGAGTTCTTGAAGACAGGAACGATCGAAGAGGACTTCCAGCAGTCAGGAAAACAATATTCCTTGAGGCAGTAGTTGTATATGTACGATAATTCAAACTCCTCTCCAATGAGTGAGGTATTTTCATAAGTAATTTACTCATATTTTCATCTTTTTGAAATGTGAATCACTATATTTTGAATTAAAGCAGAATTTTTGATAAAATTGTTATATCCTGTCAGCAACCAGAAGAAGAAACTTCACCTTCCAGGACCAGTGACTGTTATAAAACTGATTCAGCATATAAAAAATGCTTAAAAAAATTGACAAAAACAAATGACCAAGATGCCTAGAATCAAAATGTAGTAATTGTTCCAGCAGCAGCCAACCATCTTGCAGTTTCAGTTAGCCGTCAGTAGCATCAACAGCAGTTCCAGCAGGCCTCTAGTTCCAGCCAGCCATCCTCACCTGCAGCAATGATAAGGAAAACGCTCTTGAACGGCTACAAAACTGTCCGTTTCCGGGACAGCGCTCTTGAATGGCTACAAAACTGTCCGTTTCCGGGACAGCGCTCTTGAACGGCTACAAAACTGTCCGTTTCCGGGACAGCGCTCTTGAACGGCTACAAAACTGTCCGTTTCCGGGACAGCGCTCTTGAACGGCTACAAAACTGTCCGTTTCCGGGACAGCGCTCTTGAACGGCTACAAAACTGTCCGTTTCCAGGACAACACTCTTCACCACTCTTCTCCTCCTGTACATGAAGAAGCAGAAATATTTTTTTACCTAGTGCAATGTAACCTTAATTTTGTCCATGTTTTTTCTTTAATGAAAATAAACTTGGTAATATATTCTTTTTACTCAAGTTTTCATTTTGTTTGTTGTTGTCTTTAGTCGAAACATGTTTGCAGGCCAATATACCACCCATAACAAAATGACTGTCGAGTATCTGTGGTTTTCATCAATTTTATCATCAAGCCTTACCAAAGTTACAATCCAACCCAGCTTGCTCATTTCCGTAATGTTACATAGAAGTTCCAAAACAGTTTTTGTAGACACCCCACAATGTACCCATGTAATGTTGTGTTAACAGAAAGTGGATAATAAATTCCAGTAAGATGTTAGAATATGCATTCATCATTTAAATTAGTGATTGTGCTGCCATATCTAGTCTGATGCTTCTGCTGTGTATCGAATGATCTTTGACAAAATCCAAAGAATCTGTAATATTATCAGTCCTTACCTGGAATCTTGGCTTTAATCACTTTCTCATCACCATGACACAGGTTCCGTGTGTCTTTTCTCTATTTTCATGATAATTGTTTTGATGAGCTTTCCTCTTTGATATTTTGACTTCACAAATTTAAGCGCAGTACCTGATTGGCATATAGGTCTCATTTTACTGTTGAAATTGCTAGATATAACCATAAGTTCTATGCAAAGTTTTGTCAATTCACACTTCTCACTTGTGAAACTCTGTTCTATTGTCTGGCTTTCCTGTCAACTATGATCTTCAAAAATTTAAATACAATGTTAATCCTTATCGTTTGTCTCCTTGAAACCTGTTCTCTTATTGTCCTCTTTCCTTAATGATTTTTCTCAGTTTCTTTCGCTCTCAGTAACCCCTTGCATCTTAGTGGTCAAATGGTTGTCAGCAAAATATTCCAACTTCTCAAAGTTCCGAAATTATGAATTGGAGATGCCAAAATCGAGCAAGTATGACAATTAAAATATCTAGAAAGAGTTTTAACAGAACAGAAAGTGCAACGCTGAAATACAAAAGCACATTGGGATAGTGAAAGATGAATTCCAAAAGCTAAGCAAAGTATTATGAAACAGGAAAATCTTGTGAGAAGCAAAGAAAACAGTATTTAAATGTTATGTAATATCAGTCCTCTTTTATGGCAGTGAATAGTGGACAATCTCCTTCCAGATGAAGTGACTTGAGGCAAGATTGATTCTACAGAAGGATGCTGAGTATACTATAGACTGAACATGTGAGCAACAACAAATCTTTAGAGAAAATAGAAGCCAAGAGGACACTTATAATCAGAAAGTGTGAGTTGAAATTTATTGGGCATGTGACGAAAGCGGGCTTGAAGAATTTAACTCCTCAAACATTTTGAAGGCAAGAGGGAGAGAGGAAAGCAGAAAAAATATCTCTCTCTCTCTCTCTCTCTATATATATATATATATATATATATATATATATATATAGAGAGAGAGAGAGAAAGAGCAATGAGTTTAGAAGAATCCTCCACAGAATGCAGAAAGCACTGCATGGCCGTTTCGTCTATCTGGGATTCATCAGCAGTGTGCATCCACTACCCGGTCCGTTTCGATGCAACGCAAACGTCATACCAACTGTACCACAGGACTTGGTGATGAAGAAGACACAAACTAGACTCGATATAGCGTGCTACTCACTCAGTTCCGCAGCGATACTCATCCAAGTATTCAAAAATTTTGTGTATACATATGTGTATATATGTATACACAAAATTTTTGATTATTTTTTTTTTTTTTTTTTTTTAGACAATTGATTTGTGATGAAAGTCTAATTAACCCATAGCTGGGGGAGAAGTGGTTGCTTCATATCTAATCAGAATTTGATAAACAACAAATGTATAAAATGACCCCTCCACTTTGTGGCCACAGTAATTTCTATATTTATATTGCAGAGAATGCAAATAAATCTAATGTAAATAAACAGTATTTCAATGATTGATTTGTTTTGTATGACTTATCAACCTTTTGCAAGTTATTTAAAGCCAGAAAATGATTTTTGATTAGAATAATTTTTTTTTTCTTTGACATAATTATGGTCTTAGTGATACTAGTTTTACTAATGGACTCCTACCTTTCCCAATTGTATTTGTGCATAAGTTAATATAACAAACTCAACTGAAATTGGAACTTGGCTCTCTGATTAACAATTCAAAGCTGTTATCCATTACACCACCCACACATCCAAGGCTGATCAGGCTTGATATTGCTTAACTTTGGTAATTGTATAAGAACTGGTGTTTCAATGTGATGCGACTGTCAGCCTTTGAGGCACAGGATTTCTTGGCTCTTTGTTGGTGAAGATGTAGTTGTGATGTTGATTTTTAGTCTTTTGTTTTCACCTCTGGCATTTTCTGATATTGTTGTGAGATAGATTTTTAGAATTAGGACCTCACCTTAAGATCTGAACTTCCCAATTGCTGTTTGCCTCAGTGATCTAAGAGAAGGTTAGCTGACCCTTTTTGATACCTTTTTGTATGCACGTAACATGGTAGGTCCTAGCTGTGAAGATCTGAACTGGTGAAAGTTGGGAATATAGCTTGCCTGATCATTTGCAATAGAAATAGTGATAGAGTAACAAGAAGCTAGCAATGTTTCATCTGCAGGAAAGGGATTGCTAGGTGGAAAAATAATTCATCTCTCTCAAGGCCATGTAATTGCTTTTGAACTCTGTACATTTTTTTACACAGGGAGAGGTTCTGGCTATACAATGAATTGTGCTATGCATAATTAAAAACTATTGAATGAAAAGGTGTCTTGGGTAATGGTTAATGAGCTGGCCTGGCTTACCATTAATTACTACTGAGTAATAAGTTAGATCCTGTCTGGATCCCCTTACTTGTGATCTTGAAACAAATTAAGTAACACTTAATAACTATTTAGTGAAAAGGAGCCTTGGGTAATGGTTAATGAGCCTGTTTGGTTGACAGTTACTATTGAGTAATGAGTTGGACCCTGTTTGAACCCCCCCCCTTATATGAACTTGTGTCAAAGTAAACCAAGCTTAGTAAATAACTATTGAGTGAAAAAGTGTTTTGGCTAATGGTTAATAAACTTGTCTGGGTGCCCCCCGCCTTTTTTTGTTTTATTCGTTTCACCCCAAGCAAGGTGATAAAGCCACTAAGACACAAAGAGTTACTGAAAGTGAAAAACAGGATTCAAAAAGACAATGATTCCCATTGCATTTCTTTTCTTTTTATGTGCCATGTCCTTTCAGGATGTAGGCGATCATTGCTCTCCACCACCCTCTATTCTTTGCAGCTCTCAGCAAGTTCCTTCTCTCCGCTTCCTTCCCCAGATTACGTTCTGTCATCCATTTGCTCAAGCTCAGGTATGTCATGCGCTGCTTTCCCTTGTCTCTCTTTCCTCTCTATTTGACCTGTGAGTATCAGATTCTCCAGGCCCTCCTTCCTCATTATGTGTCCCAGAAACTTCATCTGCCACTTTCTGATGTTAAGTATAAACCTTCTCCTTGTTTGTAACCTAAGGCCCCATCGTTGCTCACATGCTCGGTCCATGATATCCTCAGCATCCTTCTGTAGAACCACATCTCCATCACCTTGGGTCTCTTCCTCATCCTTGAAGAAATTATCCAACATTCGCTGCCATAAAGAACAACAGATGTCACATAATCCTCTGCCTTGTGACCTTGTGTCAAACTAAGCTACACTTAGTAAGTATCAAGTGAAATGGTGTTTTGGCTTGAAAAAACTAAAGTTGATCTTGGTAAATAACAGGTGCATTTACTCTTTGTTTACAATTATTATAAATGAGAAAATGTGATATGACTTCAAAGGTTTTGATTTACGCTTTTGCTTGCTTTTGATCTGTCCTTTCGTATGTTATGCTTCGGTTCTGCTTTCCTATTGCCAAGATTGTGTAATCAAGACGCAGCAGCACTGCCTTTGACTACCAAACATAACAGATATATGAGTAATTCTCAAAATCATCAACCATTTCAATAAACAAGGTTAACCAGTATCCTTCAAGCATTAGTTTAAAACGGACACTTTCTTTTCTATATTTTGTGACCATTTCCTTTGTTTATATTTTCTCTTTCCAAACATTAGTTTACAAGAAAGATCCGAGAAAATTTTACGGTTTCCTATTTTCATATTCCAATGAATCTTAATGATTGAATGAGCTTATACAGAGTTCTACAACAATAAAATATCTGTAGAAGTTAAACTATTGCATTTGATTAAATAAATATTGCAATAACAATTATAAATATGAATGCTGGTCATTATTTTAAGAGTTTATAAATGAAAAGATTTGAAATTGATAACTTTTTCTATTTCACTGAAACAACAATTAAACACTTGTTCCCTTTCTGTGTTCTCGCAAAGTCCTTGGCATTCACTGCCATATAGTAGGACTCATATTACATAACAGTTCAGTACTCTTTTCTTTGTTTCTGTTGCATCAAGTCTCTTCTTTGTCTGTGAGGAGATTGTCCAGCATTCACTTCCATATAGTAGGACTCATATTACATAACAGTTCAGTAATCTTTTCTTTGTTTCTCTTGCTTCAAGTCTCTTCTTCATCTGTGAGGAGTTTGTCTAGCATTCATTCCTATTAGGAGGACTGATATGATATAACAGTTCAGTACTCTTTTCTTTGTTTCTATTTCTTCAAGTCTTTTCTTCATTTGTTGGGAAATTGTCCAGCATTCACTGCCATATAGTAGGACTCATATTACATAAGAGTTCAGTATTCTTTTCTTTGTTTCTGCTGTTTCAAGTCTCTTCTTCATCTGTGAGGAGATTGTCCAGCATTCACTGCCATATATTAGGACTCATATTACATAACAGTTCAGTAGTCTTTTCTTTGTTTCTAACTGTTCAAGATATATGGAAAAAAGGTTGTCAGTTTAAGAAACTAGAGTAATATGGGTTTAAATTAAATTCTAATGTAAAAAGAAAAAAGAGCATTCTACATTATCTGGGGAAACTTTATATCATTTCTTTGCATCTATCGTGGTCTGGATTAAGATCTTACGGTCATATCCTGTTGAAACAGTAAGGCACAAGGGGTTACTGAGTATGAAAGAAAAAGAAAAATATTATATTAAAGAGCAAAAACAATAAAAGAGGAATCAACATACATTTATGATGCCTATCAATTTGCTTCTGTTGTTCATAGCAGTGTATGGAAGGAAAAATGTGTAGATTGTGGATAAAGTACGTGACTTCAGAAAAACATTACTTTGAAGGTGATTAAATACTGAATTGATATGTGTTGTAGTTTGCTTTTTATAGCATCACTCCTGATACTTCTTGATCAAATCATGTATATATCCAGGTTTGTTCATCAGAACTGATGTGTATTACTCCTGAAACCCCCTGACCTGATTAGGGGCTCCAGGCAGTGCTTTCTGATCTTCACTATATTATCAACATTTTCTTTTTTTCTACCTACATTTATATACATTACAAATTAAACTGAGCACAACTGATTATTAAAAGATGACAAATTTTTGCAGATTTTGATGTCATTATGGTATGTTTCTTTTCTTTCTTTTTCTTTGTTTTTTTTTTTTTTTTTTTTTTTTGTCCAATTCCGTGAATTTTTTTGCTTATGCTAAGCCTAAAAAAATATGATATAAAATTGACTATTTTTTTATCTACAAAGTTGAATGTGTTATTCTTCAACTTTTTAATGAGAAAAATCTCAAGTTGATGTTAAAAATTGCTGCAAGACATTGATTTATTTATGATGGAATGATCTATTATGACATGTCTCTAATTTCTATTTAGACACATTGTATTTACTTTCAATTTTTCTGGTTGGATTGTTCACCAATATTGCATACAGTCTATTATTGTAGATAATTAGGCTACAGTAAAATTTGTCTTTTATATGAATATTACCTTATGAAAATTGAGATGTTGTTGAGTGGGGCAGGGGGCACATGACCAGTGGCGGGGATAGGTCTAATAGCAACCTTCCAACCATCTACTGTGAACAAAATCACAACATATACTTAGTTTATTTTCTTTTGGGCAGATCCATTGTTCACAAAGTTTTATCATAATCAGCTACAGAGAATGTTTAAATAAAAAACATTAACACATACAAATTCAACAAATTTTATTTATTTATATATATATTAAGTTTGACAAAATGGCTTCGTTTGTGAAACATTTTTTAACTGTATTTTATTGTTTTAACACTAAAACTACAGAAAGTTGAGCATATCGAATTAAAAAAAACTAATAATTGACAGTTGATAAAATAAATGAAAAACAATTTATTTTTAAAGAACTGATCCAATGTGCAAATTTTCAGGATAACAACTGAGACATTACTCTATTTATTGAACAATTTAGTTCATGCCACATTGACTGATAAACTCTTACAACAAAAAATTCTCAAATTGCCATATTAGTAAAAAACGCACTCTTAAATTTTCAAAAAAAATTCCATCTTAGCGTTGCGACTGCATGCTCCAAAATTTTGTATCTGTTATCAATAAGACAGCACACTGCTAGGTTTCTGTGGTTGCTTTTGCTTCCTTTTTTATTGAAGAGTGCACATTGCTGGTGAACCAGAAGTTATCCAAGATTGGACTATAAATTGCCAAGAGGAGTTGCAGTGTGTAGTCAGGAGAATGGAAAAATTTGTAGCTAACGGAAGGTACACAGGTCGATACCCGATCAGTATCGGCTGGTTCACAGTGGAGAGGGGATATGATGTTGAAAGACCTGAAACCTCTAATGAACCTTGGCTAGAAACATCACTGATGATGTGTACCAAAGCATTACAATTGGTAATGAGATGAAAGAAACTTATGGTTGATATACTTTTATTTTTTTTTTTCTTAAGATTAAGTTTTTTTTGGGGTGGGGGGTCTTGTGCATGCCCTAAAGCTACACCTGAGAATGGAGTCTCAATAAGGGGACAGAATTAGAGTACCCTGAACCATTGTTACTTACAGGTGATTTTTTTTTTTTTTAATTTTTTTTTTAGGGTGTATATGTGGCTGTGTCTGCATTGGTATGTGTGTGCAACTCATACAGTGGGGAGGGTCAAGGAAAGGAAAGAAGAAAATTAATTTATTCTTTTTCCTTTGGGTGGATGATTAACATGAATGGAAATGGGGAAAATTTTAAGCAGAATATGATTCTTGAGCGCATTTCCATGTGTGTACACGTATGTGTATATGTCTCGGTGAGGGGAAACAAATAGTTACCATTTCAAGCCGAGCACACCTCCAGGTTTCCTACCAGATAGAAACTATGGCTGCTTTTGCTTCCTTTTTTATGGAAGACAGCACATTGCTGATGAACCAGAAGTTATATGGGATTGGACCATAAATTGCCAAGAGGAGTTGTAGTCAGGAGGATGGAAAAAATTGTAGCTAATGGAAGGTACACAAGTTGATGCACAATCAGTATCGGCTGGGTCACTGTAGAGAGGCGGTATGATGTTGAAAGACCTGCAACCCCTAATGAACCTTGGCTAGAAACATCATTGATGATGTATACCAAAGCATACAATAGATATGTTTTTCTCTCTATCTATATATATATATATATATATATACACACACACGCCATAAAAACCTACGTCATTAATGCATATTTGTTTCGCAAAAATAAAAATAAGCTCTGGAGGGTTGTAAATTACATGATGAGTTGATCATTTCTAGGTTGTTTTATTTTTTTAATTGTTCTTGTTGAAAAGAAACATCCGTACCAGAAGTTGACCGCTTTAATGTCAGAATAAGTTTATACGGAAAAAATAAGGCCTTAAATGTAATGAAGTTGACTTTTATTTATGCTGGATGGTATGATGCTTATTTTTTCTGTATAAATTTACTAAAACCATTAAATGGTTAACTACTGTTTGAAGTCAGATGATCAATTTTTTTTACATGTGGATGATGGCATTATACTTGCATTTTCTACTAATTTTTACACATTTTGTGTCCAGAAAGTAACACACTTGTATGAACATCAGAAAAATTAAATAAAAAAACTTAATCACCAGACAAATAGGATGATACAACACTCAACAATCTTGAGGTTTACAACACAAAAACACTTTATTAACAGGGCAAACAGACTGACACTAGGTGTTGCACACTGTAATAAGCATAACACAAGAAGGGAAGTAATCCAGGTTACCTAAGACTCCAAGGGGAGTAATCCAGTCTAGC
Source organism: Acanthosepion lycidas (assembly GCA_963932145.1). Classification (NCBI taxonomy): domain Eukaryota; kingdom Metazoa; phylum Mollusca; class Cephalopoda; order Sepiida; family Sepiidae; genus Acanthosepion; species Acanthosepion lycidas. Next base: position 2,146,769 of record OZ010615.1, read on the forward strand.
AATTGACTGGCACACAGTATATTGTCAGTCATCTTTAATCAAATATTTTTATTTAATTAAAAGTGCATTAACTTACAAATTACTTGATGAATGTTATGATCCTTGTTTTTAAAAATTATAAGCTGTATAATGTCTTTTCTTATATATATTATATATATATATATATATATATATAAGCTACTAAAAAATGAAAACTTCTCCTGGATAAAATATACAGAATAACATCCAAAAACACGCATATTATATGGATTACCAAAGTCACATAAACTGAATATATATATATATATATATATATATATATATATATAAAAAATGTGTGTATGTATATGAACACACACGATCCATCACTAAAGATGCTGGAGAAATGGCTAGTTCCTCATTCAAAAAACAAGATTCAAGCACCTTCTGCCATGCTTCATCTTTACAAGAATCAGATAAAACCAAAGATGTCTGGGCACAGCTGCTCAATCCTCACTTTCCAGCTTTGAGAGTGTTCAAAAGCATTTACATGGTCATGTGGGTGATGAATTATTTTTCACCCTATAATCACTTTCCTCCCTGACGTAACCTTATTATCCTCTTGCTACTCTTTTTCATGGCAGACACTCAGGCTGACTACATTCTTTGCTTCCACTCAATTCAGACCCTCACAGCTAGGACCCACCATTCTTTGTACACAGGGTTGAATCATCCTCATTTTCCCTTTAGTCCATTGGTAAGAAGAAAGTTCCACTTGAGTAGCTCTTGAGCCTTTTATTGGATGAATAATAGAATAATAAATAAAATTAGGATGTCAGGTATAGTTTTTAAATTAATTTCTCAAGTTCTCATAAATTTCTCTGCATATCTACCTGTAATGTTTTTTTTATGTCTGCCTGTAATGTTTTTTTTTTATGTCTGCCTGTAATGTTTTTTTTTTTTATGTCTGCCTGTAATGTTTTTTTTTTTTATGTCTGCCTGTAATGTTTTTTTTTTATGTCTGCCTGTAATGTTGGTTTTTTTATGTCTGCCTGTAAGGTTTTTTTTTTTTTGTCTGCCTGTAATATTGTTTTTTTTTTTTTTTTTTTTTTTTTTTAATGTCTGCCTGTAATTAGTTCCCCCTGATAGTGTCCCTTAAGAAGTAACTCCAAGGCAGATGGGGAGCACAGACAGTGAATAGAAAAAAAAGTTATATGTCTAACTCTTATAAACTATCCAAGAGACAGTATGAAAACTCCAAAACAGAAAATGTCAATGAAAATATCAGGAAAAAAATTTCCAATTTTTCTAGTCATGGAATCATTAGAGGGTCAAATTGTGTTATCTGTCATGATAGTAGTAATAAAATCACTAAAAAAAAAAAAAACACTTCTAATTCAGGTAAAAACTAAAAAAGATGCAGAAAACACCTTGGTCCAATTCAAAAATATGCTCTTAAGTAGGCACGCAAGGGGGTCATCAGTGATGTAGTTTGACTTGGTTCATCAGGGAGTTTTGGGTCTTTCAACATCATACAGCCCATCACCAAATTGACCCAATCAGGGGAGATCAATCCCTGATTCCCCCTCTCAATCAATCACTAACAGCTACTCTGGCCTTTTTAATGAATTAGACGAAGAAAGACCATGTTTTCTGCACACCCGATTGGATGTTTGTAACAACCAATCCGCTGCACAGACCATCTTTTAAATGGTCCACGGTGGGGACTGGCTTTTCTTTCTTTTCGGTAGATAGCAGTTTCAATGGATAACCAAGGAGGTAACCTAAAGTTCCTAAATTTAACCCGTTTTCTAAGTATGGTTTGATATCTTACTCTAAATATTTACTGTTTTGATTTTATTTGTTCTTTGGGAGGAGGGGGACTTAAACTCAACCGTACTATCACATTTTTATTGTTTAGCCTGATTCTTAAAATTATTACAGGTCAGTTAACTTTTAAATGGATGTATTTGCAAAATGAAAATAATTTTCCATAAACATACTGTATGTTTTGACTGTACACAAAAACAAAAATAAATAAAAAATAAATAAATTAAACACCATATTATTCCTTAAACTTGATTTAAAACTCTATTTACAAATTTGGAGTCTGTTAAAATACAGTAAATTACAAAATACTCTTGAAATAAATTAAACTACGGAAGAAAGGTGATCTGCGTTACAATATATTCCTATATCCATTAAAATAAAATAATATTAAAATAAAACAACATGAAAGTAAAGGCTTACCTTGATCAATTTCTTAAATCATTTAAGGGAGTAATAAAAAGCCCAGAATTATCACTCTACTCACCTAACAAATTAAAAATTGATGACACCCTAAAAAAAACAAGTTGTAACAGACATAAAAAGAAATGGCATGTCAATAAACACAAATTCATACATTTGACATTAAGCGAACTTACTCTACTGAAAGAAATAAAAATAGGATACATATTTGCCAAGCTAAAGCCATATATTCCTAATTCCCATAGATGTCACAAATGTCAGAAATTTGGACATCTACAAGTATGAGAGTACCAGGCTGTCAGAGATGTGGAGAATTTGAGTCTGATCAGGAAGAGTTACCCTGTGAATGGCTCTCTTTTATGCCCAAACTGCAAACAAAAAACACTCAGCAGATTCTAAAGACTGTAACATCTGGAAAAAGGAAAAGAAATGATAAGAATAAAATGCACACAAAATGTCTTGTCCCAAGAAGCTAGAAAATAGGTTGATACTAAATCACTGTGGACATCATAGACTAATATTACTAAAATAACAAATTACCAAAATGACTTATAAGAGAACAATACATTAAGAAACCAAAACCTTACAACTCTAATAAATGAATTAAAAAAAAAAAAAATCAAATAGAGCTACTAAAATTTAGTATCCCACACATAAACCAAACACCCGTGGTCAAAACAAATCCTATCCTGTCACCCTCAAACAAAAAAGAATCTATAACTATAAAACAAATAATTCTGAAAATCCCCAATCCAAAATACAAAAATACAAAAATCCGTCAAGGAAATAGAATCTTCCAACCATTCACAAGAGAAACAAAAGGTTCATTAAAGAAATAACACAACTTAGTACATCACTGAAGAACCAAGAGAAATGGACATAGATGAACAAAACTCTATCCCACCTCAAGTAAGGAAACGGTCATCATCCAGACAAAGATCACCAAAAGAAACTAAGGGGAAAGCAAATTAGACAAGAGCAAATAGACAAGTGGAAGTAAAAGACCTGTGGAGGACAAGACATGACAAGAAACGGAAAGACCCGTGGAGGGCAAGACATGACAAGAGACGGAAAGACCCGTGGAGAAGAAGACATGACAAGAGACGGAAAGACCCGTGGAGAAGAAGACATGACAAGAGACGGAAAGACCCGTGGAGGGCAAGACATGACAAGAGACGGAAAGACCCGTGGAGGGCAAGACATGACAAGAGACGGAAAGACCCGTGGAGGGCAAGACATGACAAGAGACGGAAAGACCCGTGGAGGGCAAGACATGACAAGAGACGGAAAGACCCGTGGAGGGCAAGACATGACAAGAGACGGAAAGACCCGTGGAGATGAAGACATGACAAGAAACAAAATGCTAACAGACCAGGGAGCATAGAAATTATGGACACTTCACCCACTAAATATAAACTAGACAAGCAAAATCTCATAACACATAAACATGATGCAAAAAATGACTTGAGGCTTAAATGCAAACATAAATGAACTACTCTTACTCATAATGAATCAACTTGCTGCAGTCATTTGCCTTCAAGAAACTTTTCTAAAACCTAATAATAAAATAAAAAAACTCTACTCAATATAACTAGATAGATGACACTCAAAAGAGGGCATCGGGGGTGGGGGGTATTGATCCTAATCAGAAATGACCCCCCACTCCAAAGTAAAATACTTCTAGAAACCAGTCTACAAGCAGTTGCTACAAAACCTACCCTACATAAAAACTGTTAACATCTTTTCTATTTACATCCCACCCCATGACCTCATAAAAGAAACAAATCTAAATAAACTGATAAAAGAATTACCAAAACCATTCATATGATTTTAATAGTCACAATGTTATATGGGAAATCAAGAACTCGGGGTAAAACTGAAAATAGAATTAACAATGACTTATCTGTCTATATCTCTGAGATGAGGTATTATGATTATTTACATTATTTAGTTTGTTATTCTCATCTTCATTGCCATATTCACGATGTTTTGGCCGTTGTACACTCCGACCTTCTTCAGGTGATTGGAATTTTGAACTGAACCCTTTATTTCGTCCACTATGCTAGATTGTTCTAGTTCCACGTGCCAGGTCAATACTATGCCACTGCAATGGTGAACAAAAACTTGGAGAGCTGAGTCAAAGGGAAATAACTGAGACATCTGGAAGAGGCACGGCACGTGGGACTAGAACAATCTACCTGGTGGATGAAATAAAGGGTTCTGTTCGAAATTTCAATCACCTGAAGAAGGCCAGAGCATACAACGGCTGAATTGCTAATGAAGAAGAGGATAACAGTCTGAATAATGTAAATAACAATAATGTCTACTAACTGATAAGTCTAATAGATATCTACATTCTGCATCAGGTATGTCCTCAGCTATTGACCTGTCATTGTATGACTCCTCTATTTACAGTTGGCAAGTACTCAATGATTCATGCAGCAGTGATCACTACCCAATTGTATGAAAAAGTTCAGAACCAATTGAAAACAATCTCCCTCGGTGGAAACTAAACAGCAGACTGGAGGGTATATAAAAGCAATGCCATCAGACAGATGACAAAAAATATCTATTGAATATTTCTTTGAAACATTAATAGAAATAATAAGAAAATGTATACCAAAAAGCAGTAAATCCAAATACATATCAAAAACCTTAGTTCAAAGAAGATTGCAAAAAGGCAATAAAATTGTGTAGATCAGCAGTATGAAAATTTAATACCTAACTTAGAACCCATAATTTAAATCTATTCAAACTAAATAGAGCAATAACACAGACCCATCAAAGAAACTAAAAGAAAATCACGAAGAGATTACATAAGCTCTTGTACGAAACCAACAAAAAGTCTGGAATATAAGGAAAATTGCTGGCAAAAATCTATCACTTCCTCTAAATCACCTTTCTCAAAATAATATAAAAAATAACAAGCTAAAAGGATGTAGCAAATCTACTTGCTGAAACCTTTAAACAAAATTAGTTTCAGCAAAAACTATAAACAGCAATTCCAAAAAGATGCAGGAAAAAAAAGAAAAAGAAAAGCTGAACTTTAAGATTACAACTATCCTTTTACCCTAAATAAACTTAGAGATTCCATAAGCAAATCATATAATACAGCTACTGGCCCAGATAAAATTTGTTATGAATGTTTTAAACAACTCTCCACCAAAATTCTTAAAATATCTGCTAAACATCTTAAAAAAGATATGGTTTAAAGGCAACCGCCTGAATAGCTGGAAACAAGCTATTGTGATACCTATACCAAATCGGATAAGGATAAATCAGACCCCAAATTTTCCGACTCGTAACATTAACAAGTTGCGTATGCAAAACCCTAAAAGGAATAATGAATAAAAGGCTGAACTGGTACCTTGAAACTAATGGTTTAATTACCGACCTTCAGAATGGATTGCAAAATGAAACAACAGACAACATAGTTCACTTAGAAACTTTTATTAGAAAGACCTTTATTAAAAAAAAGAACACTTAATCGACATTTTCTTTCATCTAGAACAGGCTTATGAAACAACATGGAATAATGAATGCAAGTTTAGATTAAAGAGCAGATTACCCTACCCAATTTGATAAATAAATTTTTTGTCAAGAGTTTCAAAATTCGGGTAGGATCAACTCTCTCAGACGTAAAAATCCCAGGATTGCCACAAGTTTGCATTCTGTCACTCTTTTTAACATAAAAATTAACATTGTTGAGTGTTTAAATCAAGGAATTGATGGTTCATTTTAAATGTAGACAACCTTTTGATTTGCTAGATTCCTTAAAGGACCCTATTTGAAAATATTGATCCAAGTAACATCATAAATTAAACAAATTGGGCTCTAAAGGAAAATATACAAAAAAATGCTCTTTACCAAATCTTCTTACCTACATTGGTTTTGCAACCAAGTTTTTAAGCAAAAATAATTACCAACAATACATTTGACTCTCAACAAAAATCCTTCTTACAAAAATGCATCAATAAAACCTGATCTACAAACTGATTTCTTACAAAGAAGATATATTCTGTCCATATGAATCTATCTGAAAAATCTTGTTGGCATTAAATAGCGCTTTGAGTTTGATATGTCATAAACAAAACCAATATTTTTTTTTATTTTTCAATGTCTGCCTGTAACGTTTTTTACAATGTCTGTCTGTAACTTTGTTTTTTTACAATGTCTGCCTGTAACGTTTTATTTTTCAATGTCTATAACGCTTTCTTAATGTCTATAACGTTTTTTTTCAATGTCTGTCTGTAACGTTGTTTTTTGTCAATGTATGTAACATTTTTTTGGTCAATGTCTGTCTGTAACGTTTTTTTTTTTTTTTTTTTTTTTTTTTGGTCAATGTCTAACTTTTTTTTGTTTTTTTTTTTTTGTCAATGTCTGTAATGTTTTTTTTCAATGTCTGTAACGTCTTTTTTTTTTTTTTCAATGTCTGTCTGTAACGTTTTTTTAATAAGTGTATGCCTGTAACGTGTTTTTTTGTCAGTGTCTGCCTGTAATGTTTTTTTTTTTTTTTTGTCAGTGTCTGCCTGTAACGTGTTTTTCTTTGTCAGTGTCTGCCTGTAACGTGTGTTTTTTGTCAGTGTCTGCCTGTAACGTTTTTTTCCAAGATCATAAAATATATAAACCAATTATGATGCAATATTTAATTACCATTTTATAAACATTGTATCTTTTTGTAAAGAAATAAATATAAAAACTTTATTAAAAAAAAAATTTATAAAAAAATCTACAAAAATTGTGTCATATTAGGTAAAGTATACTATTTACATGCAGAATTGTCCTCATCTTTATCACATTTCGGCTATTGTGCTCTCTAGCCTTCATCATGTGCATGTTAAATTCAGTGAATTTCAACTGAACTCTTTATTTAAACTAGACTGTTCTCATTCCACTGATCTTTGAAATTAAAGTGTTCAGTTTGAAATTCCCTGAATGTTACCTGGATTGACAAGCAACTGATGAAGGTCAAATGGTGCAACAGTCGAAATGTGATAACAGCAACAAAGATGCAGACAACAGTTACCATGTAAATAACTCTTCATCCCAGAAATTCTGACAAGTTACGTATACAAGTCATTTCCATCAGGTATAGGGTACTCTATTATTTGATGGCTTGTGCCAGACCAAATCGTAGCCAAATAAATTATGTTCTTGATGACTGAGGTCAGGGAATGTATGTCTCTGGCTTATGGAGGAAACTCTGTTAAATATTCTTTTTGTTGAACAAAATGCTTTTTGTATTAGTTTGTTAACTGGAGTGTGAAAAGAGCAAATACTTTAGAATATTATCTTGCATATAAAAATTATTGCTTTGAAAGATAACGTGCTGATGCATAAAATAATATTTGCCAAAGAATGTTTGAAATTTATTATTAATGCATTTATATAGTTAGGAGACACTTCATGGCTGTACCACTGCTGTTTAAGGATGCTTTCAGCTTTCGTTTCACTTGTTTTATCATTATATGATGTCATTTTATTAATGTTAAATTGTCATGCTTGAATTGTTTTTTAATGTCTGCCAGTAGTATTTGAATTGAATTTTATTTTGTTTATGGCTGTCTGTAATGTTTTTTGTGTTTTTTATTGTTTATGTCTGTAATGGTTTTTTGTGTTTTTTTTATGTCTAATGTTTTTGATGTTTTTATGTCTGTAATGTTTTTTTTTATGTCTGTAATGTTTGTGTTTTTTTATGTCTGTAATGTTTTTTGTGTTTTTTTTTTATGTCTGTAATGTTTTTTTTGTCTGTAATGTTTTTTGTGGTTTATTTTCGTCTAATGTTTTTTGTGGTTTATTTTTGTCTAATGTTTTTTGTGGTTTATTTTTGTCTAATGTTTTTTGTGTTTTTTTTATGTCTGTAATGTTTTTTGTGTTTTTTTTTTATGTCTGTAATGTTTTTTGTGTTTTTTTTTTATGTCTGTAATGTTTTTTGTGTTTTTTTTTTATGTCTGTAATGTTTTTTGTGTTTTTTTTTTATGTCTGTAATGTTTTTTGTGTTTTTTTTTTGTCTGTAATGTTTTTTGTGTTTTTTTTTGTCTGTAATGTTTTTTGTGTTTTTTTTTTATGTCTAATGTTTTTTGTGTTTTTTTTTATGTCTGTAATGTTTTTTGTGTTTTTTTTTTATGTCTAACGTTTTTTGTGTTTTTTTTTGTCTGTAATGTTTTTTGTGTTTTTTTATGTCTGTAATGTTTTTTTTGTGTTTTTTTATGTCTGTAATGTTTTTTTTGTGTTTTTTTATGTCTGTAATGTTTTTTTTGTGTTTTTTTATGTCTGTAATGCTTTTTTTGTGTTTTTTTATGTCTGTAATGCTTTTTTTATGTCTTACTAATGTATTTTTTTTTAATCTTTTTTATGTCAGACTGTAATGTTTTTTTCATTTTTTTCTATGTCTGTGTTATAACTCACTCCTAGCAGTTATAATATGTCTTACATAGGCTATAGTTGCTGTGATTCTCCTCGACTGACTCCAATGGACTTCACTTGACTTACTTTGAGTTCTTTATTTAAGCCATCTTGCCTAGTTCATTTGTATTATTGGGATGTCTTATTTAATCCACAACATACACCCGACCCCTTTTTTTGAGATTTTTCTTTTCACAATTAAATATTTTATTTCTTTCTGGAGAGTTTGAATTGTACTGAACTTTGCATTTCTTTCATTTTGGGTTGACCACTACTTTTTCCATATATTTTGTTTTTCTGTTAATTATTCTTCCATGTTCAATGAATTCTTGGGGTGTTGGTGTATCAAAAATATCATTCAGTTTTTGTATAGGTCCTTTCCTTCTTGCAGTCCTTTCTTTCATTTCAATATCTTTTTTGTTCCCATTTTTTTCTTTTACTCTTTATATCATTTTTCCAACTCAACACCTTATTACACCATCTTTCCACATTTCTTTTCCATTTTTATATACTCTGAAAAACACTTTTTTTACCAATTCTGACAAATTTTTTGTCCTTTGTTATTTGTTCTTGTATTTGTTTCACCTGGTAACAACTTGTTGAACATTGATTTAATTTTTCTTGTGAAAATTAATTCTGCTGGTGTATTTGGATTCAGCATTATTCGGTATACTCTCAAGAATTTTTGTAATGTTTTTTGACGCAATTTTTCATTACTTGCTTTTTTAAAAGCTATCTTTAAAGTACCTACAAACTGTTCAGATTGGCTGTTTGACCTTAGGTGATATGGTGGGGTAGTAATGTTCAATCAAGAGCATTTTACAAAATTCTTTAAATTTATAAGCAGTGAATTGTGTACTGTTATTTGAGACTATGGTATCCAGAATGCTACATCTTGCAAGGGCCGAAGATCATACAAAAGTGGAAGGTTGTCTGAATGTCAATGAGAGGTAGACATGTGACAATGTCCATCTTGTGCAAGGTGAAGACCAATTGAAAATGGAAGGCTGCCTGTACGTTGACGGGAGATAGACATGTGACGGTGTCTGTCTCTCTCTTGCTATATCTTGCAAACAGTTTGTGTAAAAAAAATTCACTGTTTGGCACTTAAAAATTTCAGGCCACTTAGTAAAGCTATCCACTACCTCAAGATAATGTGATCTGTTTATTGGATCTGCAAAATCTATATGCAGTCTTGACCATGTTTTGCTAAATTTGTAATTTCCTGGTAGGTGATTTTGCTGTGAGCACAACCTCTGAAGGCTTCTACTAATTTTTTCAATGTTTCAATCTCTTTTGGTCCAGTATACATAGCTTCTCATAAGAGATTTCATCCTTGAAATTTCTGGATGTCCACTATGAAATTCATTTATTATTAACTTTTGTATTAGGTTGGTGCAAAAATAATGTCGGTTTTTGACGCATTTTTAACATCAAAAACCAACATTATTTTTGTACCAACCTAATAATATGATAGGTATTACTACTCTTTGTACAAACATTTGTACTCCATCACATAGTAAGCGTTAAAGTCTGAATTGTGTTCTAAAAATCATCTTTCTTTCTTTAGTTGTTTTTTATTTTTGAAATAAACATGACTTGTTCTGCTTTTATTTTCATTTCTTCCAGAGTAACCGATACATCATGCACTACATTGCCTAGTATATTTTTAATTTCTATTTCACTTTTTAATGCTGAAATAAGTGTTCTCAAACGGTTCAGTATTTTTTTGGTATCAATTTTGATAAACCATCAGCATGTCCTAATTTTTTGGGTGTTTGGCTTTCCATCCTGAAATTGTAATTTAATAAGACTGTATCCCAGCATTGTAAACTATTTGCTGCATGTGTAGGAATTCCTTTTATCAAACCATAAATTGATAATTGGATGGTGTTTTATTTTCTGCCTGTAGTAGCGAATACAAAGCATATGTAATTGCTTTCATGTTGCCATCATCATACTTATGTAGAATTACTGTTCCTATAACATAGTCACTAGCATCTGAAGCCAATATGATTTCTGCTTTTGGATTGTAGTGCACTAATGATAAGTCTAACGTTAGTATTTTCTTTATTTCTTCAAATGCCTTCTGACACTTTTCTATCCAGTTTCACTTTGTCTTTTTTAAGCAAATTGTTCACTGAAGCTCGGCATCTTAGGTATATAGATTTGATAACAGCTTGCTAGTCTTAGAAATGCTTGTAACCTAGTAATGTTTGTTGGAGGAGGCATATTCTTAATTGCACTTGCCCTCAACGGAACTGGTTGATGAACATTTTTGTCAATTTGTCTAAGGTACTTGATTTTAGATAAAACTAATTCACACTTTTCCTCACTGAGTTTGAACCTGTGTTCTTATATTTTTGCAAAATCTTTTTCATGTGTCCAATATGTTGTTCCTTAAATACACTTTTAATTAATATATCATCCGGATAATCTTAATGATTGTGGTTTATACTGCAACTATGCTGAGCAGACCTTAGTTACAGTTTCTGGGAGAGAGCGTGATATTTAGCATGATCAACAATCTGAACAAGAACAGCATGCTTAAGCCCTTGGTCATGAGGACTTGCAACTTCATGCTAGCACAGCCATAGACGACCTCCAAGGGTTCAGTCTACCCAGTTTCACTCACAAGGCTTGGGTCAACCTGTGGTATGGTTTTCAGGCACTTTCCAAAGATGGCATACATTGGGATCGCCTATAACATCACCTTCCTGACAAATTAATTCAAACCTGGGACTCATGATCAGAAAGCGAGCATTCTAACCACTTGGCCACATACCATATCATCCAGATAAGCACCTGCGAAATCACAATCTGCAAGTAGTATCCATAGCTTGTTGAAATATAGCTGAAGCCACTCTTATCCCAAAAGGAATTGGGTTGAATTTACACAATCCCTTGTATGCATTTATTGTCGTTAACTCTGAACATTGTTCTTCAACCTGTAATTGCAAATATGCTTCAGAAACATCCAGCTTCAAAAAAATTTTTCCACTGTTTGTCCACTTATATTTTTGCAATATTTTTAACACATAAGCCTCATCTTCTACAAACTTGTTAGGAAATGAAACGTGACAAATCATTTCATCGATAAAAAATAATTTCTTAACCGACATGCTAAATGTGATTTTCGATATTCTTTTTAATGTAGGTTTTCTGTTTACTTTCCATCTGGCTTCATGAATTATTGTGATATCACAATCAGTGTATAATTGCATTTTTACATCCACATTATTAATTCTCACACACATAAATTTTCTTTGGTTTTCTGTAATTATTTTTTATGTTGCAATGCTGTGTATGAAATTTTTTCTGTGCGAACCTTTCCTTGATTTAGTTTTCTTTAATTTAATTTTCCAGTCTAACTTTTTATATACTATTTTTCCACACTTGTAGCACTTAGAATTCTTAAAAGGACAGTTGTCTCAGATGTAATCTTCCACATCTGAAACATGGATTAAGTTTTCTTTAATTTGTATATATGTGCATTTTTTTTCTTACATATTGCATCACAGATTTAAGATTCTCTGACTTTCATCTGATATCTCTTGTAGTGTTTTTTTTTTTTTATACCGTTCAAGTTTCATTAGAATTCTAGCATATATTTCTGTATCTTTTTTTTACTGTTAACCCTTGAACATAAATTAACCCTTTAGACATCTCCGAATTTTTCACACTCCTTGTTAACGATTCCAGTGACAAAATGTTTTTTTCTTTGTCAGATTCATACACTCCAACAAGTATTGAATAACAAACTTTTAGTCAGAATATTTATTGTTTTTTCAAAGGAAATTTGTTCTGGGTTTTTGGTAGTACAATATTACAGTATTTTTCATATTCTACCAGTGCTAACTTTCTCAACAAAAGTCTTGCATTATCTGAATTGTATGTGAATTTACCTATGGCATTTACCACCACATCGGGAGTGAAAGAACTTTGTGAATTTTCTGTTTTCTTCTGTATTAGTTCAATTAAATTTTGTTTTGATTCATTTCTGGAGTTTCAGATGTTGTATTTTTACCACAATTCTTCCATATTTAAAGAATTTTTTCTTTTTTTATGCGCACTAAATAGAAAAAATTAAGCCAACATTGTTCTAATTTTTTGTCATCATGACAAAAAATTAGAACCATGTTGGCTTAATGTGCTGAAGCAAAAAGTACTTTTTCCTACTCCATATGAGTTTTGATCCCTCATCGCCACTGTTATAACTCTCACCTAGCGGTTATAATATTATGTCTCACTTAGACTACTCATTGTGATATCATTCTTGACTGAATCAAACAGACTTCACTTGAGTTCTTTATTTAAGGTGTCTTGCCTAGTTCATTTGTGTTATTTACTCCACATTAGTCCGCCTGTAATGTTTGTTTGTTTGTTTTTACGTCGGCCTATGTTGGTTTACATGATAATAAAAAATGTGAACCATTATAATACAATATTTATTTACTATTTTATAAATAACTATGAAAACAAGTTCATTCATAATTTTATTTAAAAAAATATCAACTATAGAATCAATAAAATTTAAATAAACATCTCAAGCCAAGTGGTGGTAAGGGCAGGGCAGATGTTGTCTGGCTTAAATGGAAAAGTTGCACAGTTTCAACTCTGATGTTAATCTTAAAATCCCAAGTTGGGGTTATAAGAAAAATGAAATGAAATTCAATGAATGCCAAGAAAAAAAAAAAAGAAATTTTAAAATGAAGTTATTAATTATTAATTATATAACAAAACAAAAAATTGTTACCACTCAAAATTACCAAAATATTCTTACAAATAAAATATAACATTAAAAATAAAACATTTTTAGATAGTTTATATTAAGAAAAAATATTTAAATATATATATTATATGTATATTTTTTAAATTATCTACAGAGCAACCTCGGTTTTCAAACATTTCACATGTCGAACAAATTGGTTTTTGAACAGAATATTCGAGTTGAAAATGCCTTAGTAATCAAACAAAATTTTGGTTCTTGAACAAACATGGCTGAGCTGAGTTAACCTGAATGGAATCACTACTGAGTTAACCACCATGTTGTATACATTTGTGTGTTGTGCTTTTCTTTACCAATTTTATTGTACTATTCCTTTTTTTTTTTTCCTCTTCATTAGTCCTTGGTCATGGCTTCAAAGAAAGCTAGCAGTGATACTGGTAAAGGAAAAAGAAAAGTTAAGAGAAAAACAATTGCTGATGATATTGTCTCTTCCTACTCAGTTTCATATGGCAAAATCAACAATCTATACTATTCTTATAAATAAAGAGATGATCATGACCTTCCTTTCTTTTTTCAAACAATAACATCTCTTTCCTTCCACTTTCACTCATGCCATCAACTCTCGTACTTACAGGTAAAATTGAAGTGTTCGTCTATATTTTATCTGTTTAGTATTGGTTTTATTTTTTTTTTAGATTGAATGATTTTCATTAGTTCTGTGTATGAACTTCTGTACAAAGTACTGTTGTTAAAGCTTAAATAAGCAATTATCTTGGGACCAGGAACAGATTAATCCATTGATTCCTACTAGAAAAATAGTTTCAGTTTACAAATGGGCTTCAGGAACAAACTCATGAACCGAGGTTTCACTATATAATATATTATCTGTCATTTATCTACTATACATGATATACGCTTAGGCGATCATGTATCTTTTGATACATGACTGACTAGGCAGATTTTTTGCCCACATTAGTTTGCCATTTCTTTCTGTGGTAGACCAGTTGCCATCCAAGTCTGTCCTGCTATTTGCCCATAGCTGGGAGGAGAAGAGGAGTGATACCTTTCCCAAGGGTAATGGCATGTAAATGAATGTAATGGATTCAACTGGAACTTGGCTCTCCAATTCCTCAATCCGATCCGCTATCCATTTCTCCACCATGCCTCCTCCATATATATATATATATATATATAAGTTTTCTTTACTAATCCATTTCTTCTTCTAAGGAATTTTATCAAAGTAGATGTAAGGATTTTGTTTTGTAACATAAATTTATAAACAGAAACGAAGTAGAGGAAAAATATTAAGTTTTCAAAATTTTAAATTTAAGAATGCTCTAAAATATACTTAAAGCTAACTTTTATCATTTAAATGTTATTTTTAGTGGATACTCATATTTGAGTAGGTTCTACATATGATTTTTTTTTTTTTTTTTTAAAGCAATTCACCCCAAGCAAGGCAGGAGTGCTACTAGCACACAAGGAGTTTCAGACAATTGAGAACAAGTGTAAAGAGGTGTGTTTGGGGAAAGGAAACAGGAGACAAGATCAAGGTATCAGATGTCAATTGACATTATACTTGAATATTTGAACATTATAGTTATCGGGGAAGCAAGCAAGAGGAAGAGAGTTCGACAGATGGGAAGTGTGAGAGTTTGAGTAGAAGAGTTATATTTAATCATTTCAACAGTGAAAGGGTTGGACTGAGATGTCAGCCTAGTAGCTTAAATTCATGCAGTCCAGGAACCAGCAAAAGTAGCTCATCAGAACAGTTACCATGAAAATACTTGTAGAAGAGACAGAGGAAAGCCACGGCATGTCTGCGAGAAAGTGACTGTAGACTAAATGCCAGATCACGACCTATCACATTGCATATTCGTCTTTGGATTTTGTCGAGGACCTCCAGACCGTGTATGATGACAATATTCCATGCAAGGACAGATGGTTGATTTATAGATTTGAAGGATGGACTCTGATGTGAAAAACTTTCTGGCACAACAAAGAGAATCCACTTTCCTTGCGGTAGATAATTTAATGCAAGCACAACCATGAAAAGCTTCCGGACAATTTAGCCTATCCAATTTCACTTACAAGGGTTAGGTCAACCTGTGGCATGTTTTTTATGTACTTTCCAAAGGTGCTATATGCTGGGATTGTTTTCCCAGACTGATAACATCAAGAAATCACCTTTCTGACAAATCAATGATGGTGATATTTGAACCTGGGTCCCATTGGCAGAAATCCCATGTGCTAACCACTTGGCCATATATCTAAATAAATAAATAGATCTAAAAATAGAGAGAGAGCTCAGAAAAGGAGAGAAATATATATTTACAATTGTTTGGTTTGGTTTGGTTGAGACTAAAGTTGATTTGTTATATATTTGAAGATTATATACATTTTAAACTTTCTATTCATTTCAGGATTCAATGTTCAGTATGGTAAGTTTGTTTATATTTCTTATATATACATTTTTCAAGGCCACATGGCACAGTGGATAAATGTGTTAGATCCAGCGACAGGACCCAAAGAGTTGTCAGTTCAATACCTGGTTAAGGCAGTGGAGAACTTAGATGGATATATATATATATATATATATATATTAGGTTGGTGCAAAAGTAATGACGTAATAATGTCGTTTTTTGACGTTAAAAAATACATCAAAAAACGACATTATTATGTCATTATTTTTGCACCAACCTTATATATATATATATATATATATATATATATATATATATATATATATATATATATATATATATTAGGTTGGTGCAAAAATAACGTCGTTTTTTGACGTATTTTTAACATCAAAAAACGACATTATTTTTGCACCAACCTAATATATATATATATATATAATTATGGAGAATATAAAGTGATGTAATTTAATGTCTAATCAATGAAAGTGAGTAAATGATGTTGCTGAATTTTTTATGCAATTAATATTTAAATTACTTCAATTTGGGATTAATTTGTGTTATATATTTTAAATAACAGGAGGTTATGAATTTAAGTTTCCTTTTATTTTTTTAACATTTTTATAGTCATGTTGGCTTGGGAAAGGAGTAATTCTTTCAAGAATGGAGATATTTGAAAAAAATCCTGGTTAGATGTATATTTTGATATGATTTGATAGCAGCACTGTTGAGAATTTTCTGTGTAAGTTAATTTCTCTTTACATAAGTGTGGCATTCTTTAGATCAAAGTTGTGGTTGAATTTATTTCTATGTATGACTAATACCAAATGCCAATCTGCCAAGGTTATATATCAAGCAACCGTTTCCCCCAAAGAAAATATGGATAATAAAAAAGTTTACATTGGAATTTCTGCAGGTGTTTGGAAACAACGGTTTTATAGTCATAAGCATTCATTCTCTGACCTCAAGCTTAAACACTAAACAGCTCTATCTCAAAAAAATTTTGGGAATTAAAGGACAAAAATCGAAATCTACAAATAGTCTGGAAAATTCTGGATTCTGCACAAACTTCGAATAATTTTAGAGGTAAGTGTAATTTATGCTTAGAAGAAAAAATTAAAATAATAAAATACAATAATGAAAGCTAACTATTAAAACAGAGGAATGAATTAGTTTTCAAATATTGACATAAATATTTTGTGGATTTAAATTTTTGTCATTAATTCCCCAAGTGTTTTTGAAGAAGTTTTGTTTCCAAACCCCTGCAGAAATTCCAATGTAAACTTTTTCAAATTTCCATAATATAATTTTGCCTTATTTTGCTACCCTAAATCACCCCCCCCCGCACTCCCATCTCCTCTAACTATTCCTTTCCTTTATGCTATATTAATTTTAATTCATAGATATATTTAAATTACTTCAGATTGGGATTAATTTATACATTATATATTTTAAATAACAGGAGGTTATGAATTTAACTGTTTTCTTTTGATTTTTTTAATATTTTTATAGTCATGTATGTTGACTTGGGAAAGGAGTAATTCTTTCAAGAATGGAGATATTTGAACAAAAATATTGGGTGCATATATATTTTGAGACGATTTGATAACAGCACTCTTGAGAATTTATTTCTATATATGACTAATGCATTTGATATTTTGCAAATGCAAATCTACCAAGATTATATATCAAGTGACCATTTCCCCCAAAGAAAATATGGATAATAAAAAAGTTTACATTGGAATTTCTGCAGGGGTTTGGAAACAAAAGTTTTATACTAAAAAAAAATTTGGGGAATTAATGACAAAAATTTAAATCCAAAAATAGTTTGGAAAATTTTAGGTTCTATACAAATTCTGAACAGTTTTAGTGGTAGATGTAATTTATGCTTAAAAGAAAAAAATTAAAATAATAAAATACAATAATGAAAGCCAAGTACTGAATCAGATGAATGAATTATTTTTTAAATATCAACATAAAAACAGATTCAAATTTCCATAATATAATTTTGCCTTATTTGGCTACACTAAATCACTCCCTGCACTCCCATCTAACTATTCCTTTTCTTTATGCTATATTATTTTTAATTTTTATAAATTCCTCCTAGAATTTTCCTTTTGTTTTCTTTACCTTTACATCCTTGGTACCTTATATATTTTTTATTTTTTCTTATGTTTCCCTATTTTTAATTCCCCCAATTATGCTTTATAGGGTTAATATTCTCTGACATGTTATTTAATACACATTCTTCCCTTTAAGATAGATTTTTACCACCTTCCCTGTCTGTTGCCTATCGTTTGGCTTATACATCAAAAAAAATGTGAACTCTCTGTTAGCCATTTTTGGCATGTTTAATGTTAGGTTAACACTTTACAGTATTACTTCCTGTACAGTTAACTTTTACTCCTTGCATCTTCAAAAACTCTACAGATGTAAATTCCATTTTATATCTGGGTTGAGAAGACAGACGGCCACTTTTATTGTCTGCCAAAATAATAGTCTATTCCCTACATGAGCTAAAAAGATTTTTCTTAATTGTTTATCATATTGCTCTGTACAAATTAAATGCATTAAGCTCTCTTTTTCTTATTCTGGACTATATACATACAGATTTTATTTTACTTTTAATAACAAAGTAAATAAAACTTAATAATCTAAGGTAAGTAACTCCCAGAACATCACATGAAATTTTATTAGAATTATCTCCCTTTATTTAATGCGCGCGCACCCATATACAGTGTAATCCGGATATAAGAGAGTTGTTGGGACCGGAGAAGTCTCTTATATCCGAGTTTCGTCTATTTTGTTTAGGTAAGTATGCCTCTAATTTGGGACCAGATAAAATCTCTCTTATATCCGGGTCATACTACTACTCCAAACATCTGTGCACATACACACATATGTAGTTAGCTAATGAAATTAACTATTCTTATATATATATATATAGAGAGAGAGAGAGGGAAGTGGTTGTAGTTGTTCCAACAAGAGAGAAGTGTGTATTTTAAAAAGAACATAAACTCCAAATGTTTTTGGTTGAAATGTGGATTTTTTTGTTTTAAAATGTATATTATACTTTATTTTTTAATAGAGTTTTGTAGATGAACCCTCCAGCAATAAGTACACCCAAAGAAAAGTGATAACTAAGTTTTAAAAGGAATTTTTAAAAATGAAAAATCTTTCTTGAAGTTTTTATTTTAGTTTCAATTTCAAGCTAACAGATTAAATTTAATATTTCCAATTTTCAAAACAAATTTAAATTGATTGGAATGAGTTTTTGAAATCACTAAAAGTGGCTGATTTTAACTGTATTTACCATTCTCTCAGCAAAAATAATTCTCTTTATTAAAAAAAATCTTTCAAAAGTAAAATATATTTTTCTGAAACATTATTTGAGGAAGATTAGTTGATTTAAATTTTAATGAATCTGATTTGAAACAAATATTACTTTTAAACATTGCACAAAAGCATTTTTTTTAACATGGAGGTGGGTGTTTGCAACTATCTTGATAGTAAAAATTTCCAAGCATAACTATGGGAACACATCTATAAAAATTACTTGACAAATATAACATGAGTGCCTTTTTTATATATTTTTTTTACTACCCAGTAATCTCAAAAATTAATCTAATGTTTTATTGAGTTTTATGTACTTTAGGTTTAAATTTACTATAGCTACTGCTCTTATTTTCTGATGTCTTGTATGGGCATCCATATTTCCAAAAATCAGCATGTTTATATATGTACATGCACAAACCTCTTTTTAAAATACTGTGTTGCTGAATTGTAAATTTTTTAAGACTTAAAACTTTCAAATTATTTGAATTAAAATTTAAAAAAAAAATTAAAACAGTTCTTGTAAAAAATTCATTATCAAAAAAAATTTCTTAAGACATTTGTCTTCATAATATACATTTATTCATAAAAGCAATTAAAAGCTTTTCTTTTTTTATTGCATTTTTTATTTTGTGATTCAGAGTATATTTTACTGTAACTAGGGGCCATATTTTACAAAAAAAAAAAAAATTGATTTAAATTTTCCAAAGACTCCTGCTTATAACTAATATAAACTTTAAGGCTACAAAAATGAATTTTTGTTTTGATATCTTTACAGCACTTTTCCATGATATTAATATTCTTGCCAGCATGTTTTAATGTTGATAGAAATGTATGCACTGGATCACCTCAGATCATGTCAGAATAGACTTTGCACACTGTTCTTCAGAGAATCCTAGTGCAGGGTTGACCTGAGTACTTACCTCTTAGCTGAGGGTTGGTTTTATTGATTGATTTGTTTTTTTTTTTTGTTTTTTTTTGTTTTTTGTGGCTTAGCAACAATTTGCAGCTTATTTAAAGCCAGAAAATATTTTTAGATTGTGAAAATTTTTTGAAGATAATAACTGTTTACTGGTACAAGTTTTACTAATTAACCCATAGCTGAGAGGAGAAGAGTTGGATTTGTGTGTAAGTGAATATAATGAACACAACTCGAATTTGAACTTGGCTCTCTGATTTTCAATTCTCAGCTATTATTCATTACACTGCTTGCACATCCAAGCTTACACTACATGGTATTCTCAAACAGTCACCCATTTAAATACTGACCAAGTTCAGTGTTGCTTAACTTCAGTATTGTACAAGAAGCTATCTTTCAACATGATATGACTGGGTGGGGTAGATCTGCATCTCATATGATGTTAGTTGTTTACCCCAAAATGTGGATATGTGGATATATGCATAGCAGGGTGATCTGAGGGCGCAGTCAGCTCCTTGTCATGACACTCAATTACAGTTGGTAAGATTGCTGCACCAGATAGAACCAGAAGAATTGGCTTGATGGGGAGAAAAGTTCTTTGATAAACAAACCAAGCATGTTCCATAAACAATAGAATTTGATGATAGCAGAAAAAAGTAATTCTACAGAATTTATCTTCTATGGAATGACATCAGAGGATTGTCTCTGTATTCAGCAAAATGTGGGTGTGTCATTGAATCAGGCTTGTTTGCTTCCCACATGGAAAATGATAAGTGATATGCATGCTGGCTTATATGGGAGATCTTTTTCCAATAACAATGATTAATAACTTCACTTTACCTAACCAGGCCCCAGAAAATGACAATTTGCAATGTCCATAGCTCACATTTCATTATCTCCAGATTTCCATAAATCAATCAGATGGATGTCCCACTGGTAAAAGATTCCCTGACAGAAATCCAGAATAATAATTATTATAAAAATTGCAGTTGATTGTCACAGAAAAGGCATATCTGGTTTCTCTCTAGCCTTCAGCTTCAAATTTAATTTTTTTGCCCTTACCAGTTTTCAAATCTTGTACTAACCCTTTTCAAACAAACACTGTGACCACCCAGGTGAAGTTCATAAAAAAACATCTAAGTACCACCTATCAGCAAAGCAACGCCCTTATGGCCAAAAGGTATTTCGCACTGATATTGAAAGTACATTAATCTTACTTTGTCAGTTATTGACATAACTTTTCATTTCCTTCTTCCAATCCTCCTGAAGCCAAAGTTGAATTTGCCAAACTATGTTTTAAATTTTTTTGTTTATCTAAATTTTAACCCTCAAATGCCATCTTTACATTTCTAGTTATAAAATTAATTTTACTCTTACCAGTTTTCAAACCTTTTCAAACAAACACTTTGACGATCCAGGTGGAGCCACCTATCAACATACCAATCCCATTCTGTTCGAAAGGCATTTTGCACTGATATCTGCACTTGAAAATACATGAATCTTACTTTATCAGCTATTGACATAACTTCTCGTTTCCTTCTTCCAATTTCTGGTTCAGTTTTCGTGTCCTCCTGAAGCCAGAGTTGAATTTGCCAAACCATGTTTTAATTTTCTGTTTATTTAAATTTTAACCCTCAAATGCCATTTTTATTTATGAAGCACCAATTTCAGTGTTGTTACACATAATCAACCATACTGTATATTGGAATCTACAGAGTTGGGGGAGTTGGAACTGTTAATTACAACACAAGGTTCAAACTACAGCTAAAACAGTTGGTATTCATTATAACAATTTTACCCCCCCCCCAAAAAAAATATCTGATGTATTTTCTTTCTCTCCTTTAGAGACACAATCAGATACTTTAGAAGTTGGTAAGGACTGAATTGATAAATTGACAAAAATAGTCATAAGCAAATAGAAACAGACAAGAAAGAAAAGTAACGAATAGATTTGAAATTTTATGTTAATTTATTCAGAATTTTTTTTTCATTTTTTTCCGATAACCGATGAGAAATAACTATACCAAAAAAACTTTTTTCTTCCTTGGATCACAAAAATACAAGATCCTGTGCTATTACAAAATACGTTTTTTTTTTTTGTTTTTTTTTTTATTTAAATGTTATCTTTTTAATGCAAATAATCATTGTAACAATTTGTATTTTTTTCTTTTAAATTTTATTTTATCTAACACATGCTTGCTTTTTTTTTTCTTTTTAATTTTTTTTTTTTTCCTGAAGCAATAAAAACCCAGAGGTAAGTAATAAATTGTTAATTACTGTTTCAATATATCAAATAGTAAAATTAAAGTACATAAAAAGAGTTTGTTATACAAAAGAGAACAAACAAACATAATAATAATAGATAACAATAACTTTCGCTGACTTGTGTAAATTTATTAGATTTAATTAGACAGTGGGAAGGGGTAGACTCAAGTGATTTGTTAAGTGTTATTTCTGCTTGATGGTGAAATGACTAAGATGTATAATAGCAAATCTGTGTGTGTATATATATATATATATATATATATATATATATATATAATTATTTATTTTTAAAGAAAAAAAAAAAAAAAAAATTTATAACATAAATATGTTATAAAATCACTACAAAAATAGCCATTTTGTTTCAACACCTACGGTGTCTTATCAAGTGATGACGTTGAATGTAACATTCAACATCATCACTTGATAAGACACCGTAGGTGTTGAAACAAAATGGCTATTTTTGTAGTGATTTTATAACATATTTATGTTATAAATTTTTTTTTTTTTTTTTTTCTTTAAAAATAAATAATTATATCTGCTCTACTTTGTATTGAGCACTCTTTTAAGAATAGTAATTGTTGGTTATTAGAATTCATTCCATATACACCAATCATATACTTGTGTGTATATATATATATATATATATATATATATATATATATATATATAGTGATAATGCAAGAGTTTGCTGTATGTTGCTTTTGTATATCCATATTTTTTTGTGAGTGTATGTAAGATATATTTCTTTATATATATGTGTGTTGTAAGATATTATGTATATTTCTTATATATATATATTAAGAAATATACATAATCTCTTACTTTACTTTTATGTAACTCAGTCGTGCAGTTAATGTAAGATATGTATATTTCTTAATATATTAAATAGCTGTTATTTAATATTGAGCACTGTTTTTTCTTACACTATAGAGTACTTATGTATTTTTATATGATCCCTCACTCATATACCTACCTATATTCACCCATTCGTTTTTTTTATACATACATATATATATATATATATATATATATATATATATATGCACACACACACATGTGTGTATATATATATATAACATTTTGTGTATCTGTGAAATATGAAGCCTCAATTAAAGCCACAGTAATTGAGTTAATATTACAGACTATTATGTATTCTATTATGAACCTGTACTATATATATATATATATATATATATATATATATATATATAATGAAGAAAAATATGGAAAAACAAAAATCCGAATATGCAAGTATGCTGTTTTAATGTTGTTTCAATGTCGACGTCAGACGTTTTGGTCTAGTAGACCTTCTTCAGGACATAGTTATTAAAACATACTTAAAATTAGATGATATTCAAGTCAACATGAAAAGACTATAGACATAAGACTAATCAAAACAGAATAATTGAAATTTTTAAGATCAGCATTCCGTTTAAAAATTTCAGTTATTCTGTTTTGATTAGTCTATCGTCTTATTTTAATTATTAGACCGAAATGTCTGACATCGACATTGAAACAACGTTAAAACAGCATACTTGCATATTTGGATTTTTGTTTTTTTCATATTTTTCTTCATACTGTCGGATCTATATCCACATATTTGCTTACATACATACATACATGCATACATATATATACATATATATATATATATATATATATATATATATATATATATATATATAATGTGTGTGTAAAATTTCAGATATAATTAAAATTTATCTGTAAAAGGCAATATGAATAAAGAGAAAAGGAAAACTTTCCTTAGCTTGCACATTTTCTCCTCTGATAGACTTCATCAAGGCAAATGTAAAGACTTTATTTCATTTTATAAATACGTGTTGCAAAATAAAATCTTTACATTTGCCATCAGTAGACAAAACATGACAGCAAAGAGAAGTTCTCCTTTTGTCTTTATTCATGTGTGATAATATCGGTAAAGACAAAAAGAAAACTTCTTTACAGACATGTTTCATGGATATATTTTTTGCTTTAAATTTTTGTTACGATTTGTTTTATGTATACATGCTTCGGAATTATTGTTATTGATATTTTTGGTTCTGATCATATGTATATCTATGTCTATAATATCATATCTATAATAGAGGAAACTTGTAGAAATTAAAAAAAATATGTATCAATGAACACAAAATGGATCTTATACACAATTTATCAAATGCATTTGTCATATTTGAAAATAAATTCAACCATGACTTCGATCTAATGAATGCTAATTTTGACAACAAAGATATTTTTTACTTCTGTTTATAAATACATGTTGGAAAATAAAATCCTTGCTTTTGCCTTGATAAAGTCTATCAGAAGATGAAATGACTTGTCTAATACAAGTTTTTCTCTTGTGTTTATTCACACACACACACACACACAAATGCTAGCCACCAATACTAGCTTAGAATTTCTGCAAATAAGTACTCAATATAAAATTAGATCTAATTATTATTAAAATATAAATAAAAATATTCAATATATATCAAGTGTTAAAATGATGTTTGGAATATTTGAATCACTCATCAGGACTTTCAACAAAAATAAATGTGTTCATCATAGAAAATCTATTTAAAAAAACAATTTTCTGTCATTGATTCTTGTCAAAGGCCCCAATGATTGATTTGAATATTACACTCTGCTGACATTTAATATGTATTGATTGTTTTTACTTATATAATGTGTGTATGTTTTCTATGTATATTTCTTCAAGTAAATATTGGGGCTGCAGATTCTTAGTACTCTTAAATATAATTCTATAATTATTCCAGATTTTACTGTTGCAGTGGTGAGAATAGAAATTAATAAGGTCATTCTTGATGGTAGATTTTCTTTTAAACTTCCAATTGAAGGTCATTATTATTTCTATGTAGCATGATATCTAGGAGAGGTCAAAGTGTTGTTAGTCTCAGATTCAAAGGTAAAATCTGTTGTATAACACTAAAATTTAACAAGATTGAAGGAGAGGGTGTTGAAAATTGCTCAGACTCAGCCACTTCTCAAAAGTTTGCTATGCTTTTTTTTTTTTTTTTTTTTTTTTGGTCTGGCTGACAAATTTTTCAGCACTTCCTCATATTTATTGCATTAAAAATTCTATGTGAAAATGTCAAGTGATTAAAATGCTGATAAAATATGTATCTAAGACTTCCCCCGCTATTTAGGTGTTTAATGTCGTATTTTGCCAATACAGTGCTGTAATGTCTACAAACATGAAAGATGTAAACATTTAAGTTTTGAGTCAATATTAAATTATTCTTGAAGAGAATAAAAAAGTTAAAAAAAAAAAAAAAAAAAAATTTAAATAACAATTAAAAATTATTTTTTGGTGGGGAGGGGACGTTTTTATTATAGAAAAAAATTTGCCATTCAGGTACAAACATTGAAAAAGTTAAAAACAAAAAAAAAAATTTTTTTCTTTCTTTTTTTTTTTTTTTTTAAATTTTATTTTAGTAAGAAAATTTTTTTTTTAATTAGGAAAAATATGAAATTGAAGATACTATTTTTCTTTTCTCTTTGTATAAATAACTCCCATTTATACGAAATGTCTACATAAAGTGTTATCAGCTGATATGCTGTTTGTATTTTTAACTTAATTTTTAAATTAAAAATTTTTTTTTCATTTTTATATTTTTTTAAATTTTTTTTTATTTTTTTGGCAAAGTTCTAAACAGGTCTTCTCTTTATCATTTTTCAAAATAACTTTCCTTTGGAGTCTTTAAAATACTCCCTGTTTTATTATCAATATTGAGTGTTGTTGACAATACTCTAAAGATATTATTGGACATTGAAATATTGATAAAAATCAATTGGATTTCTTACGAGTTCAATCACATTGATTCCCAAGATGTATACATCTCAACAGAATAGCAATTTTTATTTTATTTGTTTTTTCAAAACAAATTAAATTTTGGTTTTAAAAAAAATCTTTTTACAATTTTAACAGATTTTATAAAGCCAACAATTCATTATTTTTTTTTTTAATTTTTTTTTTAAATTTTTTTAATTTTTTTTAATTTTTTTTTAGAAAATTCTATTTTAAAACATTTACAATTATTTTTTTTACAGAATAATGAAAGTAAATACTGAAAAAGAAAATTCCCAAAAACAAATTATTAATATAAATGTTTGTATTTTAATGTGAAGGAAGTTGTTAAAAAGTAAATTGTATATTGAATCATATTTTGCTGTTATGTGCAGGGGAAGGGTAGCAAACTTAAAATAAAAAAACCTGTTCAAAATGACAATTAGCTTTAAAAAATAATTTGACAATATTCTTCATACTTTATTTTCCAGTGTTGCAGAAGTAAGTCCTTGAAATATTTGCTTAAAAAAAATCTCGAGGCATTTTTGGTCAGTGTCCTCTGTCAACTTCAGTTTCTAGGTTGGCTGAATGCTGAAAAAGATTGCTGTGGTCAAGCCACTGGCTAAAATATGATTTCTCTTTAATGATCATAAAGGCAGACAGGCAGGTTTGACCCCTTTTAAATAGAGAGATATGGACAGTTTGAAAGAAAATACAATCTTCCAACCTGCCCTCACTTAAGATAACTTTTGAATATGAAATCAAAAAATATGAAAAAAAAAAAAAATTTGATATTCTTCGCCCACCCCCACAAGGCATGCATAATTTGACTGTTTACTCTGGCATAGGGAAGGATAAGGAAGATTGTGTTGCACCAGACTTTTTCTAAGTTAAGAGTGAGAATTTAATATATGTGTATGTGTGTCTATGTATATATATATACTTATATATATATACACACACACATTGAAATTACGTTACTCTGCAATTAATTAATAAGAAAATGTAAAGAATTAAAATTCATACTAAATGTTGGAAAAGAATCTTTGAATCTAATAATATATAAAAGAAAGTTGGTGATAATCAGCAACTAGTGAAAGATAAACAAAATGAACATAAAAACAAGAACAGACAAATGATTGTTACGTTTAGATATAAATAGATTAAAATTAATCATGCCACTACATAGTCTAACAAGTACAATACATTAAGTGTATGTATGTATATATATATATATATATATATATACATACACATGCGCAAATATGATGCATTCGTTTTTAATCTGAAATTTTTATTACATAATACCATTTATTTTACGTAGCTGTGTTTTGAATAGCCACCCCATTTTAAAAAGGTATTTATTATGACTACCTGCCTATATACTTCACAAAATTTTAAGAAACGGTGCTCTCTGGCAGAGTTTTGAACCTGCATGTCAGATGAGATTGAAGCCTCTCATACAAAGAGGAATGCAAGTTCGAAACCTGTCAGAAAGCACATTTCAAGTTTTTGGGAGTGCACAGACTAGTAGATGGAATATGTAGTATTGAAAAAACAGGGCTACTATTTAAACATCTGTATCCACTAAATTAACAACAATAAAAGAGAAAAAAAAAACACAGCAACTCTAGTCAAACATGGGCATTCACTAAAAATATTGTTTGAAGGTACATATATCTATCTCTTCATAATCCAACGAAATATATTAGCTCTATCTCTGATATTGAGCACTTTCTAATAAGTACTATGCATATAATATATAAATAATAATAATATTAATATATTACACACACACACACACACACATATATATATATATATATACACGCACTTTTCACATTTTATTTATATATATATATATATATATATAAAAGTAAATTGGTGATACCCTCTGATGAGTGGATGGATATGTACTCATAAGAACCTCTGATGGACCATATTTTTAAAACTGAGCGCACTTGCTAGAACCAAGAAAACTAATTTGTTAATTATTACTCAAGCATCTTTGACATGTCTTGGTAGTGTTATATCATCTTCAGGAACAATTAGATTCAGATTTAATGATCTGTGGGATCTTTATTTTTTAATTTTATTTTTTTCCTTTTTTTTTTTAATTACTATGTTTCTTCACAATCATGGCTCTCCACAGTTTCTTGTTTTTTCCTCTGAATATCCAAGACTTTTTGGGAAAGATTGTATAGTGGTTTCCTGTTGCTCTCTCTGTGGTAAGAAATTCAGTTTCCTTTCTCTTTTGATTGGTTGCTATTCAAGACTAGAGAGCCAAGTCTACCCTGTTATTTAACCTATATCTGGAAGGGGAAAAGATGGATTAATGTTTTTCCAAAGAGCATTGAATCCAACTCAATGACTTCACTTTCTTCATTGATATGTTAAACTATCTGCACATATGTGATTATTCCTTTTCTTCTATCTGTCTTGTCCCTTCAGGACATGGACGATCATGGCTCTCCACAGCTTTCAGACCATTGTAGTCCTTAAGTTTCTCTTTACCAAGCTTCTTGCTCCACATTTTGCTATTCATTCACTTAAGTTGATTAGGTAGGTGGCCCACTGTTTTCCCCTATCTCTTTTGCTCTATATATGCCTTGTGAGGATCAAGTTCTCTAAGCCCCCCCACCCCATTATATGATCTAATAGAATTTAACTGTCACTTTCTGATTCTAAATGTTCTTCTTGATCCCATTTTTCTCTAAGACTTCTTTGTTCCTTACTTGCTCCATCCATTGTATTCTTAGCATCCTTCTCTCTAGAACAGTGTTTCTCAACCGGGGTTTCCTGGAACTCTAAGGTTCTGCAAAAGGTCCCCAAGGGTTCCGCAATAACAGGTGAGATAAGCTAATGCACTTTTGACTTTTTATTTAATTTCATATACATAATATTACTAAACACACAATATATTCTTGGTTATTGTAATATGGACATCATCCTGTGAAAATTTCTCAGAGTTAACCATTTTTTTTTCTTTTTTATAAGCATTTCACCCCAAGCAAGGCGGGAAGCCACTAGGACAGTTTCGACAGTGAAGGGGTGAGAGCGGGATGCCAGCCTCGTATGGCGCTTGAACTCATGACGTCTGGGAAACAGCGAATACAGCTCCTCGGAGCAATTTCCGTGGAAGTATTTGTAGAACAGACAGAGGTTAGGTGACTGTGCGTCTGAGAAAGTGACTGAAGACGAGACACCAGGGCAGGGCCAACTACATTGCATATCCGCCTCTGGAGCCTATCAAGAACCCCGAGGCAAACAGAAGGAGCACCAGACCATATATGGCAGCAATACTCCATGCAAGGGTGAATTGTTGTTTTGTAGATCTGAAGGATCGTCTCCGGGGAGAAAAACTTCCTGGCACGGCTCAGGGAGCCAACTTTCCTTGCAGTGGACGAGGCAATGGACTCAATGTATTTATTCCATCTCAGGTCAGCAGTCAACGTGAGACCGAGAAGCCGCAGAGAGTTGCTCTCGAGAAGTTGAGAGTCAGACATTCTAATGGAGGGAAGGGAAGGACCTCTGTGGTGATTAATAGAGAGCAGTTTTGTCTTAGAAGCGTTGAAGTTGACCAGCCAATTCGTGCCCCAGTTCATAATCGATTGGTGGTCCTTTTCAAGACGCACGGCCAGGCGAGATTTGTCAGCGAGACTAGATTTGTTTTTGAGGCAGGAATAAATTGTGGTGTCATCCGCGTATATACCAACTTGGGAAGTTATTGCATCAGGGAGGTCATTTATGTAGATAAGGAATAGTGGGGATGGAGCCTTGAGGAATACCTGCATTCGTGGGATAGGAACTGGAGGAGAATCCATTGAGAAAAGACAATATTTATAAATACAAATGACAATAGGAAAACTGTAGTAGTTGCTGACATGTTTCATCCAATGTGAACTTCCTCAAAGCAAAAAACAAAATGAATTTATTTAAACAAAGTAACTAATAATAACAAAAACAAAATGTCCTTAGCAACTGGAAGAATTTAGAGAATGTTATTTTCATATTGTTAACTGAAAATTATGTCAATTACTATCATGTGTGGAGATATTGTTATTACTGCTGTGTTGATGGATTCAACCATTTTCTTTTGATTTTACGATATTGTTGTGTACATTTGTTTGGGAGAGCAGTAATTTTGTTAAGAAAGGTGAAATAGGGAAAAAGCCTGGGTGTAGATTAATATTTGGGTAATATTCAATGGCAACACTCAGAAGGAAAATTCTAGAGAGTGCCGCCAGTTTGTTTAAATAAATTCATTTTGTTTTTTGCTTTGAGAAAGTCCACATTGGATGAAACGTGTCAGCAACTACTACAGTTTTCCTATTGTCATTTGTATTTATAAACATCATCCTATCTAACCTATTATGTTATTAAAAAATATAACAATCAGTGGGAATATATTTAGTGATCTTTAGTGTACGGTGCCAGTGTGAAGCCACATTCACTAGTCACTGCCCACTCAGTGAATCGGACCTGTACTTAAAGTTACTTCTTTGTTTTTTCTTTATTTTTACAGAAATACCTATAAAAAACTGATGCAGCAATTATCTATTTTGTTCTGTTTACATTTATATTATAGGTATATGACATTGGTTACTTATGTTTATTTTTTACGTTTGAGTTTAGAATTTTGAGGGGGTGAATGAAAACTCCCTGATGAAATATTATAAGTGAACAGTATGAATTTTATTAGTATATTAGGATGCACGGTGGAGTTATGGATAGCGGCTCAGATTGAGAAATCGGAGAGCCAAGTTCAAATTCCAGTCAGATCCATTTCGTTCACTTACATGCTAATACCCTTCAGAAAGGTATGAATCCTCTTCTTCTCTCCCCAGCTATGGGTAAATAGCAGGACAGACCGGGTTCTATAGCCTTGGATGGCTACTGGTCTACTGCAGAAAGAAAAGGCAACCTACTGCATGAAAAAAAACTGCTACATCAGTCATGTATCGAAAGATACATGATTGCTTAAGCG
Source organism: Acanthosepion lycidas (assembly GCA_963932145.1). Taxonomy (NCBI): domain Eukaryota; kingdom Metazoa; phylum Mollusca; class Cephalopoda; order Sepiida; family Sepiidae; genus Acanthosepion; species Acanthosepion lycidas. Next base: position 2,177,843 of record OZ010615.1, read on the forward strand.
TGTATCACGCATGGCACATAACTGACTGATTGATGAATTTTATTTAGCATTACCAAAAAATTTGAAGTATAGGTTTTCCCGAAGCAAGTTATTCAAAAATATATACTATAATATTTACTATGTGAAGCACTATGAAAATAAAATAAGAAAGATATGGTATATAATTTTGTTTTTGCAAAGGGATTCCTTGAGACATGTAATTTATTTTAAGGGCTATGCAAGGGTAAAAAGGTTGAGAAACTCTGGATGAGACAGACAGCTCCTCTCTCTGTCTAGCTCTAACAAGGATTCTACTTAGAGCTACCTGCGGAAACATCTGGCTTCTGACAAAGTGCCACTTGATCCTCTTTGTCATTTATTTCTTTATTATTTTTCCCTTAGCTTAAGTTGGTTGTCAAACATTCCCTATAGTCCCCATATAAAACTGGGTTGGGTAGCTGTTTCCCAAGACAAGACTCTGCCCTTTGACATAGCCTCATCTGTGGAGACAAATCTCCAACTCCAGACTAATTCCTGAAGCAAGTTATTCAAAAATATATACTATATGAACTACGATGAAAATAAAACAAGATATAGTATATAATTTTTTTTTTGCGCAGGGGTTCTTTGAGACATGTAATTTATTTTAAGGGTTACACAAGGGTAAAAAGGTTGACAAAATGCTGAGTGGACAAATCGCCTTCCATATAATGTGGTTAAATTGTTCAGTCTGTGCATTCCTGGTTGGATGGTCTGGAATGGTTTTACTTGTTGTGGCCCCTTTGGGGAGAGATAGTTTTTCAGTTCCTTGGACATGAAGCACACCCCTCTGTCTGAGTGGTTATAGCCAGGCATCCCAGCTAAGCTGAACAATAGATCTAGGGATTTCATTACTGATGTCGTGCGAATGTTTGGATATGGGAATATGAATGGAAACTGTGAGTATTCATCAATTACTACAAGTAAATACATGTTACGCGTGAAAGAAGACACTGATCCGTTGAAGTTGATACTTAGTCGTTCTATAGGTTTAGTCAGTTTGATAAGAGTGCTTTCTGGTGGGCGATAGAAACAAGGTTTAATTTTTGCATAGACTCTGCAAGAAGGTGCAAAAAATTAAACCTTGTTTCTATCACCCACTTCCTCCATAGAGAAAAGAAGTTTTTAAGGTTTACGCAAGAGTAAAAAGGTTGAGAAAAGCTGCTCTAGAACAACATCTTTGCTACCTAATAAACTTTCTACCCTATTTTAAATACAAGAGATGGTTTATTCACTTTGAAAGCTTCATTACCTCGTATTTTATTTGCGCTCTGAAAGGGAAATCTTTAAGACAAAACATAACCTCCAGAGCTGTATACAGTTTTGAATTCATTGTTGTTCTAGACTGGTTGACAACCAGAGCTAGAGAGCCATCTCAGTACTGATGTTTAACTCATAGCTAAGGTGGGGAGAGGAAATAGTTGTATCTTTTCCAAGGCTATCCCTGTGTGAAACTGAATGTAACCAATGTGATCAGAATTCAATTGTTATTACACCACCAGCACATCCAACACATTTGTATTGTAGAAATACAACCATTTAAAAAATGTATTAAAGGAAACAAATTTTGTATATTGTTGATGACTATGAAATTCTTTTTAAAATCATTGCTTGGCACTATATGAATATTTAGAGGAATCAGTGTACCACAAAACCACATTCAAAATCAGAACCTTGGAGATATGATTAAAAACCGAGAATCTACTTAAAAATCCTTGTTTGGCATGACATGACCATTATATAGGAGTCAATGTGCCATAAACTTCATTCAGAATAAGAATATTTGAGATGTAAATATTGACTGAATATACGCTTAAATTCTTTCTTTAGCCCTACATGACTATTATATAGGAGTGAATGTGCATAAAACCACATTTGGAGTCAGAACCTTGAAGATGATTAAAAACTGAGAATCTAATTAAAAAATCTGTTTGTCTCTACATGACTGTTATAGAGGAGTCAGTGTGCCATACATTCACACTGAGAATTAGAACCTTGGAGATGTGATTAAAGACAGAATCTACATTAAAATGTCTGTTCGGCACTACTCAACCATTATATAATAGTCAATGTGACATAAAATTCAAATTCAACCTGGCAGTGAGTAAATTTTAATTTATTTAAAGAAAGTGAGAATCTGCTTAAATATTTTGTTTGAGTATATGACCATTATATAGGAGTTAATGTGCCATAAAATCATTCAGAATCAGAACCTTTGTGATGAGATTAAATATTGAGAATGTACTTGTTTAATTGTTTGATACTGTATAACCATTATAGAATGGTCAATGTGCCATAAAGCTAGTATAAGAATCGGGACCTTAGAGTTGTAATTAGACTGGGAATCTATTTAAAATCATTGTTTGGTACTTTGACCATTATATAATGGTCAATTATTTTAAAACATTTTTATATTTATATATCCTTTTTTTTAAATTTTTTTATAGATACAAATATTTAGTAAATGTTCTGTTTATAATAAACAGTATTAACAACATTTACTGGACTGAATGTCTGAGAAATTTTCATAGAAAATATTCGTCCTCCGACAGGAATCAAACCTGTATCCTATACGGAACTGGCATATAGCCTGACGTCCTTTTACCGATTTCGTCACAGAGGAGCGTTTCAGTTAGCAAGGTCAATTTTACTGTTTTTAAACTACAATTTTCTATGATTTTCTCACGTACATTCATATCTGCTCAATGCATATCCAAATGTAAACCAAAACACACCGAAACGCTCTTCTGTGGCGAAATTGGTAAAAGCACGTCAGGCTATATGACGGTTATAAACAGAGCATTTACTTAAATATTTGTATCTATAAAAAAAAAGGATGTATAAACATAAAAATGTCTTAAAATAATTGTCGGACTGTCCATTTCATATTGTATAATGGTCAATGTACTATAAAACCACATTGAGAATCTCTAGTCCAGTTGAAGTTTTCATCTGTTCTTTGCTAGTTTTATTATGTCTCCTGGTTTATATTTAGTTATAAGTTTTTGTCAACCTTCGTTCCTGGTTGCAAAATCAGAAAGTCATTGCATGATTGAAACTGTTTCCTTTCATCATAAAAAGAGGGGGAAATTTTTCCTAATTTTCTCGTTGCATAAGAATTCAAACAAAATAATTTCTAACCATCATGTTTGCTGAAGAAGAAAAAGTTACTTTCATGTTTCAGGATGTACATCGAAAACATTCATAATACAGCAATAAAATAAGCAATGGTAGGATTTGAACCTACAACTACCAGAGCAATGATTTTGTTCTTACCCAACAGAAAAGTGGACAAGATTTAAAACAAAAACACAACACCAAAAAAAAAAAAAAAAAAAAAGTCTCTTCTTGTGAAAGAGATGCAGATTGTATTGGGGAGTGGTGCCACCTGTTGGTATCTTAAAGAACCATTTTAAACAAATATTAGAAGTTTTTTTTCTTTGTATCAAAATATTTTGATATATATTTCAATGTACAAAACATTGTCAAAGACAATTTTTCAATATAAAGGATAAAAACAACATCAAATAACATTCACGTATGTATGTATGTATGTATGTATGTATGTATGTATGTATGTATGTATAAGCTTTTCGAAAGAACAAGCATTTTACAGAAAAATCCTTTTCTTCTTTCCCTAGATGGTTGGAAATAATTTTTCCATGTTTTTTTTTTTTTATAAGAATGATGTCTCTTTAATGAAGAAAACTTAACATTTACAGATTAATTTACGATTTTCATTAAAATTGTTTTCTTTAAACAATGAATACCAAAAATTTCACTTTCTATTTAATTTTTTTTTCTACTAATCGGTACCCCCCTATAGGGCAATGAATGCTGGACCATCTCATCACATGGAGAAGAGACTTGAGCTAACAAAAATGTAGTTCTACAGAACACAGGATCAACAGTTTTAAAGAAAATAGAAATAAAATAACTTATATTTAACATCAGGAAGATAGTTGAAATTTCTAGGTCACATAATGAGGAAAGAGGGCTTGGAAAATTTGACACTCACAGGACATATTTTAGCAAGATGGTCAGAGGATAGCAGTGTATAACCTAACAAGCATTTTTAAATGATTGACAGAACATGGATTAGGAGTTATAGCAAAAAAAGACAAACTTTATTAAGAAATGCAATGGACAGGAAGCTGTGTGGAACCATGATCACTGTAAAGTAGTATTAATATGATTTCACTGGACTTAAAATGGGAGATTGATTTTCTATTGCTATTAAGTAATAAATTGATTCCCCAAAATTACTAAATATTAAAATAATTGGGAAAAAAAAAAAACAGTAGAAGAGGAGTCATGTTCACTAGAAATTAAAAGATCATACTGAAAATAAAATGAAACCTATTTTTGAAACTCACAAATTCATTTTAAAATTTAGCTTTTTAATTTATATAGGAGTAGATAGGTTTGTCTGTCGTCCAGTTCAAACACCACCTTCTGTTTTATTGAACAGGAGTTGAGATTTATCCTTTATTTCTTGTTTAGGATTGGGAATTCTGGGTCATTCTAAAAATCTACTTCAACTCTATACTTCTAACCCACCTCAACACTGAAATTGTATTTATCTATCTATTTATTTATTTTTTCCTCAGTAAGAGTAGATAGGTTCATTTATCATCCAATTCACACTCTTCCATGGTTTTTTGAACAGGTGTAAAGGTTTATCCCTTGTTTTCTGTTCAGGATTGGGTTTCTGGTTCTTTCTAAAGTTTTTTTTCATTCTCTTTCACTCTCGTAACAACTTGTCTTATTGGCATTATTGCCATAGTTGGGATGAAAAGATTAAAAAAAACTTAAGATAAATAATCACTAAACCCATAATGTTGCAAAAAAAAAAAAAAAAACATTTTAAAGATTCCGAAAATTAAAAAAAAAATCAGTTTGTGGATATTAATGATATAAGCAGAGTTTCAAATGTGACATTTGTAAACAAAATTTCTCATTTCTGATAACTCTGTAAAAATAGGAGATTGATTTGACATTGTATTAAGAGAGGCATGGTGGAGTAATGGATAGCAGCTTGGTTTGAGGAGTTGGAGAACTGAGTTCAAATTCCAGTCAGATCCATTATGTTCACTTATATGTTAATACCCTTGGAAAAGGTATGAATCCTCTTTTTCTACCCCCAGCTATGGGTAAATAGCAAGACAGACCGGGTTCTATAGCCTTGGATGGCAACTGGTCTACCGTAGAAAGAAATGGCAACCTACTGCAGGAAGGTCATGTATCAAAAGATACATGATTGCCTAGTGTGTATCACACATGACACATAACTGACTGATTGCTATTATAAACAGACCCCCTTACCACCACTTGTATATCATTAAATAAGTTAATAAGTATATCTTTGGAGTGAAGTGATTCAAAAAAAAAAAAAAATGAAAAATTAATTTTTTTCAAAATAAAACCTTTTTTTTTTTTTTTTTTTTTTTCCAAATATATATATATATATATATATATATATATATATATATATATATATATATATATATATAATATCATATCTATAATAACCAGAAAGAAGTAAATGACAATACACAGGGTGTCCCAGAATTAACTATTTCAATGAAATCGGCAAAATTTAAAAAAAGAAAAAACTGTCATATATGAATGAAAAGTGTCACTGCTGACACCGGAGTTTGAACATGAATCTCTAGACAATGAAAATGTAGACCACCATTTAATATAAATAGAGATATCATGCCATTAGCTGGTGGTTACAATTATGTACTTGACTATTGTGTTAACCCACATGTTAAAGCCGAGTGTTCCATGTTTCAAGACGAATTAGTACTTTTCTTCACAGCTCTACGCAGTTGTGTAATAACTGATAAGTAATCAATAATCTTTCTGTTGATACTTTACATCTTTGTTGTTAATATATTTTAATTGCGTTTGGTAATTAAATAATTTATTATTTTACAGTGAAGTCTTTCTGTTATTACTTGTATTAAGTACGTGTGATAGATTACAAAAATAGGCAATAAGTATATAGATGGCCACTCGTATAGGGTGGCTAGCCAATTTCTGAATCGACAAAAATGTGTTCTTGTGCATTCATTATTAATAAGGTTCTACTAAAAGCGAATGAAAATTAAATTAGAAAAATATATAAAGTTATGGACAAAATTAGAAATGAAATTTTTTCGGAATGAAAATTTGCTGAATAAACTGAATTACGATAAAAAAAATAACATATTCACTTTTTAATGCTATTTTTCATTGTATTTATTTATTGATTTCTAAATTTCTTTAGCCACACTAATGACATTAGTAGGGTTGCTTAATATGAGGTATCCAGAATAAACTATTTCAATGAAATCAGGTAGATTAAAAAAAAAAAAAAAAAAAAAAAAAAAAAAGACACAATTTTATGTTAAATAATTAATACAAAAAAAAAAAATAATTAACAGAAAATATATTAAAATAATCTCATAATATACATGTATATAATTTTTTTTTTCTTAAAAGCACTTCACCCCAAGCAAAGGGGCCACTAGCATGCAATGGGGTTATAGAGGATTGAGAACAAGAGGCATATTTGGGGAAAGGTTACAGAGAAGGATGGGATATATATATATATTAGGTTGGTGCAAAAATAATGTCGTTTTCTCACATAGTAACATATGTGAGAAAACGACATTATTTTTGCACCAACCTAATATAATGCATGTGTGTACATATGCAATCCCTCCCCACTTTTAAAAAAGTCCAACTTCATTTTACTTGCAAAAGGACACCGGTGTGACCAAAAATTCTGATTTTTAATATTTTTTCTCATGTTTCTATTTGGTCTAAAAATTTTTCATCAGCTTAATAAAGATTTCATAATTAATAATTAGCTTAGATTAAATAGGCCAGTTAATGAAATTCGAGGAATTAAAAAAAAAAAAAAAAATGATAAAAATATTGTCAATAATACTAATAATATTTATTTTATATTAGTAGACCTAACAGAAGCACAAGGTGAAAGATTTTAAAGTCAAATTTTTCAGACATGCCTGTATCCTTTATCAACAACACAAGAAATAAACAATGAAATGGGACTCTCTTTTCTGGGGAGAATTTTTTTTTTTTTTTTTTGTTCATCATCACCCCCCCCCCCAGCTACCCCCCGGGCCTTCTGTTGTTGTATTACTGTACTGATAGTTTTGTCTTAGTAGTTTGCCACAGTTACGGTTGTGGAGGGTTTGTAGACGGTTTTCTGTGGAAACTGTATTCTCTGTATTACAACTTTCCATGGCAGTGTGTTTTGGTGATATGTTATTGCTCATTACTTATATATAGATGCATATTTACTGATTCAGGATAATAAGTCTGTATTATTTATTGTTTTAGGCCTTTTTTAACCTTATCATGAAACAATAAAAAACTTGTTTGGAAGCATTAATGATTGCTTTATCTCTTGTTTTAAGCTTTGATGACATGGCAACATATATGTGGAATGAGCTGGCATGACTATATTTACGTAGGATCTTTTTAGGGGTAACTTCTGTCATCCACCATGTTTTGTGCTCCAACAGTGTGCTGCTCTCAAGGGTTCTGTATTAATGAGGTTGGACTGTATTTAGAAATTTCCTTGTAGGCTTTATATATTATCTTTTTGGTTTTAGGCTTTTTTTTTTTTTGCCTTTGGATTGCATGAAACAATAAAAACCTTGTTTGGGAGCCTTAATGATTGTTTTATTTCTTCTTTTAAACTTTGTTCTACCTTTGATAACAGACAAATATATATATATGTGGAATGGGCTATCATCTAGCATTCTCTGTGATCTAGCAGTGGTCTAGTTGAGAAGGTGCTTGATTACAGATCAGACTGTACTGCATTTTGTTTTCAAATCTAAGTTTTAGTAAAAAAATAGAATTCACATACTGCTGGAGTTGGACAAAGGTATGTCTAGCAACCCTACATGCAAGCTGCCAATCTGACACTGGATGGCATGCCAGCACTGTTCATCACTGGTGGCCCGCTGTTGGACTGCGGGTGTGTTCGTCTCGGCAAGGTTACCACTGGCGAACTGCTAGAGGCCCATCTGTGGCTGCCACTAGATGACTGCTGGCATTGCCATTGGTGGCTGGCCAGTGGTTTGTGTGTAGGGGAGTTTTAAGCAATTTGTTTAGCAATATTCCTATTTTATTAATGACGTAAAGACTGGTTTCTTGTTTAGGTGATTTTTTTTGTTTTAAGTGTAAAATGTCAAGTTAAATGCAATAATTAAAAGTTGTCATGTAGTCATACAGGCATTCTGTGTTTAAAATTCTGAGTTTATGCTGTTTTAGTTATCTCTCTTGATTGGGAAAATTTTGCTCATTAATTTACAGATCATAACATCTATCAGAGAGATGAAATTTTTATCATTGCATTATTCCCAAATTTTAACACATCAGGAGATATTAGGTTGGTGCAAAAATAATGTCGTTTTATCACATAGTAACTTATGTGAGAAAACGACATTATTTTTGCACCAACCTAATAGCTATTAATGTCAACAACTGAGCACAAATAGTTATTCATTAGAAAAAAATTAGTAATTAATGTATAATATTATCCATAGCTACATGTACAATAATGTCATTTTTGATAAAAGTTAAAAAAAAATAACCATAAATACATAAAAAATGTGTATAGTGTCAAAAATTCCTTTGTCCATAATATAGCTATTTGTGCTATGTTCTAGTGCTTATTACTGTTGTAACCTAGGGAAGGTTACTGAATAGAATAATCAAATGAAGGTTGGTAATGAATGATAATACTTAGGACAAGAACAACACGTATAAGAGTCATCAACTGCATGTAGAAGTAGTCAAGTGAATTCCACAATGAATCTCCAACTGCAGACCAGCATACAGTATTTACTATTGTATTTATGTGAATGAGGACATACCCATTATCGTCTGTAGGTATGCTACAACAATTACCAAAACAATAATAATACTCAATAATTTTTTTAAACATTAAAGTATATTTAATCACATCTCCCTAATAGCTGTCGTGATTTGTTAAAAAAAAAATAAATAAAATAAAATAATTTCACCCCAAGCAAGGTGTTAATGCCACTAGAACACAGGGTTTTACAGGGAGTGAAAGAGAAAACTGAGAATAGTGAGGATTGAAGAAAGGACAAAAAAGAAAAATGAACAGGATTCAAGAAGATAAGATAGTGGTTGATGTTGCATTTAAATTTTTGAAGATTGTCGTTATTATGGAAGCAAGAAAAACAAAGAGTTCCACGGATGGGAAGTATGAGAAAAGAAACTGTTGGAGTAGAAGTGGCAGTTACATTTAGCTATTTCAATTTTTTTAATTGCCTTATCCCTTCAGGACACAAGTGGTCATGGCTCACTCCAGTTTACTTTTCTTTAAAACCCATTTAAGACTATAATTAAGACCACCTGCAACAAGTTGGGTGTCATGGGTAAATGGTTTGTGAAATGCCATGACTTTTTGGGAAAAGACAGGGGAATGGTTTTCCATTGCTGCCTTTATGGGTTTGAATTCAGTATTCTTGTTCCTCTAGACTAATTGCTTTATCAGTCTATAATACTGTTTACTAATCACTAAGCAAATAGAACAGTTTGGGCCAGAATTTAAACACAGTGCTAAATTGGCAATTCTGTCTCATCATTTTACAGTTAGAATTGCTAGATATCTTACGGCAACATCATGTTGAAACACCAGTTCCTGTATGATTGCTAAAGTTAAGCAGAATTAAGCCTGTTCAGTACCTAAATGGGTGAATGCTTTGGAATGTAAGTGGTGTAATGGATAATGGCTCGGAATTGTTAATTGGGGAGCGTTCTAATTTTTTATATTCATTTATGTGCAAATACTCTTGGGGGGAAAGGCATGAATCCACCACTTCTAACCAAAGCTATGAGTGAGTTACTAAGACTTGTATTATTATCTTAAAAAAAATAAATTCTCACAGTCTAAAACTATTAAGGGATTAAGTTGTAGAAAATGAATCAACACATCAAATTGCAAGATATAGCCATAAGTTCTATATTAAGTTTCTTGTTTCAAGCTCCATGCTTTTCAGTCAAATTTGATCTTAAAATTTTTTAATGTAATGTCAATCGTTATCTTTTGTCTTAATTCTTGGATTTTTATCATTTTCTCTGCTTGATAATATTTTTCCTTTTTTTTTTTATATTCATTCAGATTCAATAACTCTTTGCATCTTAATGGCTTTATTGCCTTGCTTGGGGTGAAATCATTAAGTAATTTGTATTTTTTTTTTTTTTGCACTGAAAATCATATTATACCAGCTGTGAATCCTGTTTCATCATGTAAAAGATTTGTCTTTAAACATTGTTTGGAAACTATAGGACACAAAAGTTCTATGGTAGTTAATGGATGACAACAAAGAGCGTTGTAAGCAGTGATCTAAGTGGAAAAAAAGTGGGGGATCAATAAGATAATGAATGGCAAAAGAGCATTCCAAACCAGATATGGTCTAAGGGACACAAGGTAGAGGGGATCAATAAGATAATGAATGGCAAAAGAGCATTCCAAACCAGATATGGTCTAAGGGACACAAGGTAGAGGGGATCAATAAGATAATGAATGGCAAAAGAGCATTCCAAACCAGATATGGTCTAAGGGACACAAGATAATGAATGGGGAAAGAGAGCTCCAAACCAGATGTGGTCTAAGCAACATAAAGTAGGGGGCAGTATCAATAAGATGATGAATGGTGAAAGAGCTTTCTAAACCAGATGTGGTCTAAGGGACACAAAGGGAAGGATTAGTAAGATACTGAATGGCGAAGGAGTTTTCCAAACCAGATGTGGTCTAAGGGAAACAAGGTAGAGGGGATCAATAAGATTTTGAATGGCAAAAAAGCTTTCAAAACCAGATGTGGTCTAAGGGATACAAAATGGTGAGGCATCAATAAGATAATGGCAAAAGAGCTTTCCAAACCAGATGTGGTCTAAGGGATATAAAATGGTGGAGGATCAATAAGATAATGGCAAAAGAGCTTTCTAAGGGACACAAAGGGGGTGGATCCATAAGATAATGAATGGTGAAATAGAGCTCCTAACCAGATGTGGTCTAAGGAACATAAAGTCAGGGAAAAGTTTGACACTTCATTCCTCAAATGCTGATTATTATTATCTATAATGATAAATATTTTTTTTTTTTCATATAAAAGATTTCCCTAATTTATTTTCTGAAAAACTTTAATATTTGATAAAAAAAAAAATGAACAACTGTTTGTTTGCCTCTTCATAATACCAGTTATCTGTAAGAAGGATTTTTATGTATACAAGATATCAGAAAAGCAAAGCTCCCTAATCTTTCACAAACTTATAAAAGGAAAGATTTGGTATTTATATTACCTCAATCCTCTTGTAGGGATTAAATATTAAATTGCAACCATCAGTTACTGTTTTGTTAATCAAAGAACTTGCATAATATTTAACTCTTGTGATTTCACAAATCAAACGAGTATCTTCATTTTTGTTGTTTTGAGCCTTCAATGGTTTTCCTTGTATTGCCTGAACTTTGAGTATTGTCATTATTCCATGAATTAACTGAACTAATATCCTCCTCTACTTTCTTCAGGTGAATGTTTCATTTAGTAGCCTTTTAGCGAAATTTGTTCAGTTCTTTTTTTCTTGCTTTTTTTTTTATTTTGGAGACTAAAAAACATATTTGTTGGTTAACATTAAAAAAAATGAAAGAAAAAACATCTTGAGCTGAATGTTTTTATCAAAATAGTAAAAATGAGTATTCTAGTTTGAATAATTCGTGGAATTATGGTTTTAAAAAGTGACATTTTTAAAAGTATAATAATATATACAAATATATTAAAACAAAGCCAGATAATGTGCAAGTATAAAAAGAAAATATTACTTATTATAAAATAATAATACTAATAAAATAATAAAATCACTTATTATAAGATGATGATGATAAAATCACTTATTATAAGATGATGATGATAAAATCACTTATTTTACGATGATGATAAAATCACTTATTATAAGATGATGATAAAATCACTTATTATATGATGATGATGATAAAATCACATAAGATGATGATGATAATAAAATCACATAAGATGATGATGATGATAAAATCACTTATTATATGATGATGATGATGATAAAATCACTTATTATATGATGATGATAAAATCACTTATTATATGATGATGATGATGATAAAATCACTTATTATATGATGATGATGATGATAAAATCACTTATATCTTATTATTACTATCTTATATTTTATCTTATAAGATAACATTAAAATAATAATACAATATAAGATAATAATAAAATATCACTTATTATAAGATGATGATAAGTAATATTTTATTATTATAAAGCAAAAATAAAATATTATAAAATAATGAAATATTACTAACTGGAGGACTGAAAAATATAACAAAAATAGAAGAAAAATGTTAATCCTTGTTACAGTTTCTTCATTTTTGTTATATTATTTGAATCAATATTTTACAGTAATAAATATTTTTCTTGTCTTTGTATACACTGGCAGGCAAAGGTTTGAGAAGACCACCTAAAACTGATTAGACACATTTAAGAAGTTTGTTTAGAAATAGTTTGTGCAACATTGACCATTGGAAAATTAAGTTGTGTTTCTGTAGCTAAGCAGCTTTCAAGTGATAAAAAAGCCATGCAAAATTATTAGGTGAATGTAAGATCCGAGATGATAGACACAATAATATGCAAGTTTCTAAATAGGAATTGTTCTATCTTATTAATGAGTGTATGGGTGACTATGCAAGTCATTGTAATTGAACATTAACTTGCTTTTTTTCTTTCTTTTTTTTTTCTCCACACACTAAATAAGAGCTAAAATCTCTACTGAAACAATGATAAAGGTTGTCACTTTGAAGGGGGGGGATGTAGGGAGAGAGAGAGAGATAGATAGACAGCCAGCCAGCCAAGTGGCTGGGAATTATCACAAAGCATTGTGTGTGTGTGTATATATATATATATATATATATATATATATATATATATATATAATAAATCCTAATGAGCTACATATTACCTACCTAGGTTTCACCCCATGATATCATCAGGGTGAACTGGATATCCAGGTTTTTTTCACCCACCGAGTTTAAACAGATTTACATTTATATATATATATATATATATATATATATATATATAATACTTGGGATCATGCAGGTTAGTTGTTATTGTTGACAATGAGGTTAGCAGTTTTAAATATTTTATAGTAGATAATTTAATTTTCCCTTACAGACATTATAAAGAAATATAAAACTGCAGTCAGCAAAAACAAGAAAATTAAATTATCTACTATAAAAAAACGTAAAACTGCTAACCTCATTGTCAACAAATTTATATATATATATATAATATGATGAGGTCGAAAACAGTTTCCACACAACCTTTATTAACATTTAGCACTTTGCACAATTTATAAATATGACTTCCTGCATATGGAATCTCCTACAAAATATAGTGTTTTATATATTAGTTCTATATATTTGAAATTGCAGTAGCCTGGCTCTCAATTTCAGTCAAAATTGTTTTATGTGTTGACACAGAGGGATATGACTACACAAACAAGAAATTCAAATTTAACATTGGCAGGACTAATATTTTGGTTCGAGAGAAAAAGTCACCTACAGAGTGCTAATGGTTTTAACAATGATATACCAAGTTGTGTGGGAAATTTGTTTCCAAACATATATATGGTTGGAAACAGTTCCCACACAACTTTATATATTGTTGTTGTTATATAGTGTGTGTGTGTTTGTGTACAATGGGTACATGGCCGAGTGGTTAGAATGTTCACTTTCTGACCATGAGACCCAAGTTCAAATCTCACCATCTTCAATTTCTTAAGAAAGTCTGGAGTAGGGACAATCTTAGCATGCGGCACCTTTGGAAAGTGTCTGAAAACCCATACCCCATGGGCTGACCCAAGGCCTTGTGAGTAAAATTAGGTAGATGGAACCCTCTTGGTTTGTTGATGTCTGTGCTAGCATGGTCACAAGTCATCATGATCAAAGGTTTGAGCATACTGGCCCTGTTCAGATTGTTGATCATGCTAGATACATGCTCTCTCCTAGAAACTGTAACTAAGGTCTTCTCAGCATAGTTGCAGTATAAACCACAAGTAGATTCTGTGCATGTTGAGCAAACACAAAATGTGCCTAAGCAAGTGTCTGCAATAGGGATTAGCTAGCTACCCTAGTTGATGGGTATTCTCGAATATGAGTGGCCAAACATTAACGTTAATATATTGTCTATACACTGGCATGCAAAAGTTTTGGGTCAACTACATTAAAATGATTATACATCTTTATTTTATTAAGTTAAGATTTTTTAGAAGTAGGCTTTTATCAATAGTGTCTTTGGACCTCGATGATTGGAAAATAAGTGGAGTTTTTGTAGGCACTGCATAACAGAAGGTAAACAGTTTTAAGCAACTTGAAAAAAGGTCATGCAAAACTTTTGGGCCAATGAAAGATCTGAGATGACATTATGTAAATTTCTAACCAGGAACGGATCTGTCTTACTAATATGAATGTAAGTTGCCTTGTCATTACCTTGCTTGCTTTATTTTTTTCTTTACAATACTTTACCACGGTCACCCAAATGTTTTGCATGCCAGTGTATATATACTTTTAGAATGTTTGTTTTGGAAGCCACAATAAAATCTTGTACCCACTCCCAATATTTTAGGATAATAAGACTTCATCTGAGAACATACACTTCAAACTGTAGTGATCAAAGCAGCAAAGATGAGGATACTAGCCTGAATAATTCAAAGAATTCCTGGAATTTCAAACATGAAAGAAGGTCAGTGTACATTGTTTTTATAATGTTTTAACTAATATGCACACTGACATTCCCAAGTGTTGTCTAAAGTTCTGAAACTATTCATTACACTGTGTATCCTGATATTTGTTGTTTTGATCACTGTTTTATCCAAGAATGATGATATTTGTCTCAATAAATTTGAATATTACACTTTTTGAAAAGGCATAAAAAAAAGGATTAGTTTAATACCTGAATGAAAAAAAAAAAAAAACGAAATTGTTCACAGATGACGAGACGTCTTAAAAACAAATGTTGCATATTACAAATGTCAAATAATAGTCTATCATGAATTTTCATATTTGGAGAACGTACAAAGTTTGGGTCAGGGGTGGGGGGAGTATAAATTGGCTGGGAATCATCATCATCATCATCATCATAAAACTGATCCCATTTCTTGTGTACACAGAATTACAAATACCAATTTAAAAAAAAAAAAAAAAAATACAACAATAAGGATATTATGATAAATTTCAGAATTCGTTCAGCCATTGGCTGTCGTCAACCAAGTCAGATAACAATTGCTCTTTAGTCTTTTATAAAACTGTTCTTTGATTGAAGAAAAATGTTGTTTTTTTTTTTGTTTGTATAATCCTCTGTTCATAGATAAATTGTGGTCCTCTTCTGAGAAAGAGTACGAGTTGTTTATCTGTCTGCCTGCCTGCCTGTCTGTCTGTAAACAACAACAACAACAACAACAAAGAAAAGCTCAAATATACATTCAGTGAAAAATCATTAACTTCACAGCCATCTTACTTTCAAAGTAATTTTTTTTGCCTAGTTCCAAGCAATAAAAAGACAAAAAAAAACAAAAAAAAAAAAAACGATTGTTTATCAGGGATAGAAATGATATATACGTGTTAACTTTCACATTATCCCTCTTTAGATTTTGAGACCAAAACAGTTTCTTTTGACGGGACAGTTTAATTTTTTTTTTTTTTTTTTTATCAGTTCTTATTGTTAAAATAAATTTTACTGAAGAGTTGGAAGTTTAATATAATGCTAGAGTAGAATTATACAAAGAAATTGAAACCTTTTAAATAGAAACCTCCATCAAAAAAAAAAAAAATTACTTATGTAATTTTGTGCAATGACATTGTTTCTTCCAATGGCTTCTAAAACAGATTTGCTGTCACAGAGACATGAACTTTTCACTAGGTAAACCTTTAGAAATCTTTGGATCTTTTCAATGGAAAAGCTTAAATTTTATAGATATTATTGGTTGGGGAATTTCTTTGAGTGCATATTTTTTTTTGTTTTGGATGAAAAATGGTGTTTCCATAGAAATGCACTTCTCCCAGAAATAATCATTTCTTTGTTTTTTTCATCATATTATTGTCAGTTAAGCACTCAGAATCATGAATATCAAAAAAAAAAAAAAATTATTTTTTAATTTTCTAAATTTTAAGAGATGGGGGGTGGGCAATTTCAAACCTTTTCACTAGGTAAGCCTTTAAAAGACTTTGGATATTTTCACTAGAAAAGCTTAAATATGGCTTTATTTTTTATAGATATTATTGGATGAGGAATTTCTTTGAGTGGGGTTTTTTTTTTTTTTTTTTTTTTTTTGTATGAAAAAATGCTGGTGCAATTTGTAATGTAAATTCATTGTAATTTGCTTCTCTTATATAAGTCCAAAAAATAAAGTTCAATTGAAAAAAAAAAAAAAAAAAATAACAGCAGTCATATTAGTCCTAAAATATGTGAATTGCAAAAAAAAAATGCATACTAATGGTTACTTATTATATCTTGCATAGACTTCTCTCCATACATAAAATACAAGGACCTTGCGAGAGAAATTGGTTGAATGTTGCATCTGAAGACAACAACATTGCCTGTTGTTATGGAGGTCTGGGACTGATATCAAAAGAAATGAACAAATATATGGATTAAATTCCAGGAAGCCCTAAAATAAATGAATTGCAAAAAATTGCCTAGATTTCTCACATTGCCATGACAACAATTACATTTTTTTCTCTCTCTGGTTACATCATCGCATATCTATTTTAATCTTCTGTTACAAAACACTTATCTTTTGAAGTCTCTTGTTGAGACTAGATGCATACTACCTTTGAACCCCTGACTGGAGAGGGGTTATACCTAATTGGAGGTGGGGAGCCCAGATAGTGCTTTGTGACTCTCACTATCTTATCAATACTTTTTTTTCTACCTAAATTTATCTACATTACAAATTAAACTAAGCACAACTAACTATTAAAGGATAAAAAAATTTTTGCATGTCATTCTGGGGTTTTTTTTTTTTTTTTTTTTTTGTGTGTAAGTCTGTTATTTTGCTCGTGCTAAA
This sequence comes from Acanthosepion lycidas, assembly GCA_963932145.1. Lineage (NCBI taxonomy): Eukaryota > Metazoa > Mollusca > Cephalopoda > Sepiida > Sepiidae > Acanthosepion > Acanthosepion lycidas. The sequence goes on from OZ010615.1 coordinate 2,195,022, forward strand.
TCTTAAAAAAAATATATATATAAAATTCGCTGTTTTTTATCTGTAACATTGAATGTGTTAAATTTATTCAACTTTTTAACAAGAAAAATCTCCAGTTGATGTTAAAAATTACTGCAAAACATTGATTTATTTAAGATGGAATGATCTATTATGACATGTCTCTAATTTGTATTTACATACATTGTATTTATTTTCAATTTTTCTAGTTGAATTGTTCACCTATATTGCATATGATCCATTATTGTACATAATTAGGTTACAATAAAATCTGTATTTTATATGAATATGGCCTTATGAAAACTGTGGGGGAGAGGGGCATATCATAGATTTGGTAGGGGAGCAAAGGATCCTTGCATCAGCCTTACCTTTCAAATTTTACTACACAAAGCAAAATTAATAATAATAATAAGTAATTAAGAAATTCTATCTAAATTCCTGGGATGAGGTATTTTCCCTTACACTGTTTATATTTGACTATTGTTGTTGCTATTACATTATTTTAATGGATAGGGAAAAGGTAAGTAAGAATAGGCTTTAAATAAATATTAGCTTTACTTTTATTTTAACTTAAAATTATTTATATTTTTGTAAAGTAAGAAACAATCTGCTTTATCACATGTCATGGGTATCTTCCTTTTGGATTGCATTGGGGGGGGGGATCATTTTACATAGCAAATTACCTCCGCACTTAAGATTTTCAATATTAAAAATAAAAAACCTTTTCTGATATTTACGATCTGGAGTGCTTAATTGATAGTAATATGAAAATAATTTTTAAATAAAATGATTATTTCTTGGCGAGGTAGGTTTCTGTAGAAACGCCTGAAAAAGTTTTTTCAGTTATCAAGAATTTTAATCAGCAGGTAGAAAATAATAGAAAACAATAATTTCAAACGGTCTTAGACTTTTTTTTTTCTTTCATGTTAACAAATCCTGGTGGATGACAAATATAAGTTAAAAGAAAATAAGCCTCTATTTCATTAGGGAAAGCCTTATTTCAATAGGAAAGACTCAAGAACCACACAACATCTATAGTAGTAATAGCTAAATATTGGCTAAAGGTCGGGGAGGGCCTCATTTTTACATTCAGTTGGTAGAGAAATTTAAGAATCAAAAAATACATTTGATTATATCATTTTTTTTTTTTTTTTTTGAAAAAGTACATTTGATATGCTATCAAATAAGGTATATATTTTGATGAAAGATTATTCTGAGATGTAATTGATTTTTCCATCTGGTTTCTGAAGGAGCTTCACCACCCTACGCTAAACAAAACCTAAAATGAAAGTTAGTTCATCTTTTTGAATCTACCAGAGATTACTTGATCATAAATAGTTCCATCAATAATTAAAGGCTAAAACTATAATTGCAAAATTAGTAAGCTGAATTTTGAGGTCTAGCAAGAAATCCAGGTATGCTCATTTTATATCTCTGAGATAAATACAGCAGACTTTTTTTTTTTATCAAACTAGACAACTCATATATATTTCTCTCTTCGGAGATATATATATATACACACACACACACACACACACACAAAAATGAAGGACTGTTGTTCAGACTGTTGTCCTCATCTTTGATACCATATTCATGATATTTCGGCCGTTGTATACTCTGGCCTTCTTAAGGTGATTGGAATTTCAAACTGAACCCTTTATTTAATCAACTGGGATAAGTTGTTCTAGTTCCACATGCCATGCCTCTTCCAGCTGTCTCGGTTATCTCCCTTTAACTCAACTTTTTTACTACTGCAGTATTAACCTCACAACTTTGAGTCAAGTCACTGGATCCAACCAATGCTTTTATCCTCTGGGCCATGTATCCTCAAGGACATCAGTGTATGAATTTTGGGGACTTATAAACTTAATGTCTTGGTAACCTTTTTTTTTTTTTTTTTAACCAAAGCTCATATTGCTATTTTTGTTATTATTACTTTTCTCTAGCACTCTGTATTACTGGTGCCCATATTGTATTCATTTCTATGCTTGGACAGCTTAGATATTTGTAGCCTAGCATATGTGCTGATTCTTTAAGTTTTTGTATTTTCCAGTGATCTTCTTTGTCTATTATTTCAACCTCATCCCACATCCTGTGATCTCCCTTTTTCCTTCATATGTGGTCAGCTATGCCTGATTTTTCTATTTCCTCTGGTGTTATGGCTTTATGATGTTCTTGCGGTCTTACCTTAAGGGGGTTGCATATTTCTCCTTTATATTTCTTACCACAGAGAGAAATATCACACAGGATTGCAAGAGAGGGGGTTATCTATTTCTTATTTCTGACTTAGTTTCTCTCTAACTTCCCTAATGGAATTATCAACCCCTGCCACCCACACCCCACACACACTTGAGAAATGCATGAATCAGTCTCTTCACTCTCTCCAACACCAACTATGTATTAAATAATAGTGTAGGCTGGTCCCTCTCTCTCTCTCACCTTTGATGGCAATCAGTCAAAGAGAAAGCAAACTGAATTCCAGATCATGGAAAAGGCAATGACAAACCATTCCATAGTCTTTTTCCAAAAATTCATGCCAATTTACAGATTATAAACGAAAAGAAACTATTACAACTATCCGATCCTATTCAATCTGTCACTTGATAAGCCTGTTATAAGCCTATGTCTTTCTTTCTTTCTTCTCTATCCTTTCTTCTTCTCTATTTCTTTTCTCTCTATTTTTTTTTCTTTCATGCTTTTCTCTACCTTTATCCAATTGCTTCCCACTTATAATTTTCAGGTTCTTTATTTTCTTACTTTTTTTTTTTTTTTTAATCATTTCACCCCAAGCAAGGCAATAAAGCCACTAAGATGCAAGATTGTACTGAGATTGAAGGAGACCAAGAAAACCATACTGAGAAAAAGAATCCTGTATTTTTTTTATTATCCTACGATACAGATGATTAAATTTTTGAAAATCATAACTGACAGGAAAGTAAGAAGTTGGAAGAGAGTTCCACAAGTGAGAACAATAAAATTAGACCTACCTGCCAATCTAGTACTGCCCTTAAATTTGTGAAATCAAGGTACCAAAGAGGATAGCTTATCAGAACAATTGCCACGAAAATATTTATAGAAAAGGCAAGGAAGCTACGTTATGGTGGCAAGGAAATGATTGAAGCCGAGATGCTAGGTCAAGACTAATAACATTGAAGATTCTTGTTTAGATTTTGTCAAAAATCTCTAGATATATAGCAGAAGCACCAAACCAGTTGTGGCAATAATATCCAATACATGAATGAATGGTAGGCTTATAAAAATACAAGACAGATCTAGGTGAGAAAAACTGTCTAGCATGATACAGTGAACTGACTTTCTTAGCTGCAGAATAGTTTGGGATCAGACATATACTACACTATGATCCCAAGGTGGGAAGGTAAGCAGTAGACTGTGATCCTATGGGGGAAAGCTTAGTAGTTTGGTCATTCAAGCAGAATATGAATTGAGATTGTATTTGTTGCTTTATTAAAAAAAAAAATAATACTCATTTTCTCTTATCAAAAAATATCTAAAATTTAGACTGTAGCTAATACACTGGTATGACAGATAGGAAACTGATCACAGAAGATTTATGTTGTTTGGTCTCATTTCTAAATTTGACATTTGAATACATTATGCAAAAAGTTGTTTCTTCGTAAAATCAAAAATTAGTTTGATTGAAATAAAAGTAAATTTTTTTTTCTTATATAAAAAAGTGTGGTATAGAAAATTTGAGGTTTTTAAAACATTCCAATTAATTCTTTTGCTGCTATGATATTTTCACATTCTATAAGACTGCTTCAAAATTATCTAAAATGTGTAATAAAACTTGTAAAACTAATGCTTCTCACAGTAGTTCATTCTTTAAAAGCTCTTTCTTCTGATAGAAGCCTATATTAAACTTATTGCTGACTTAGAGCAGCAGTTTTTAAGAATATCACTACCATCAGCAGCCTGCTAATAGCTCTCCTTTTTAATATTATATTATTTATTATTTACTAAACAGCATATTTATTTTCATCTACCAATCTGAATATTTGAGAAATCTACTTCAAGAAAAATATGCACTCTGGCAGGATTGAAACTTGCATCCATTAGATTCAACATGCTTTACACCTCTCAGCCACAAAGTGTGTTGATGATCAAGCAATGTTGAATGGTGCCTTTAAATGCAAATATTTCTTACACGATCAAAATATACATATTTGCTCTGTTCCGTATCCTAACGTAAACAAATATATAACCTGATTGTGAATCAAAATTTTATATAATGTTATCGAAAATTTATTTCATATCTAACTATAGACATTTTGATATTTGTTATCACCCTGATTATAATGTTAACTTTCAAATAAAACCTTTAAAAGAAAGTAAAAAGCCAATGCAGAGTTGATGGAGTATTTGTATAATTAAGGATAGGGATTTCTATTGGCTTCAAGCAAATTGCCAAAGAAAAGTAGATATATTTTCCCAAATTCAGTGAAATATAAGAGCTTGTTGATAATTGAAATAGCAGTGTAAAAAAAGCAGTGATTCTTTTTTTTTTTTTTTTTTTTTTTAAAAAAAAGGGATCCACTCAATGTACCATGAAAGGACTAAAAAAAAAAAAAAAACACTTCATAACTGAATCAGTCAAAAGAAACTATATCAGTCAACAAAAAAAAAAAAAAAAGTGTTTCCATTGTTGGATGTTTAAAGAAGGAAGAAAGCACAAAAATGGTTTTAGAATTCAGTTGTTACAAACAGGAATGCTGTTCTGGATTACATTTATTATGTAAATATTTTCTGAATTTTCATTGTAATGGAGTTGTACTTAAAAAATATTAATGTTGTTTTTTTTTCATCAACACTCAGACTTTTTAAAAAACATTAGTAGTTTAATAGATAATAAAAGCTTATCTATACAAAAATATGTCATTTATGTAGTTAACTTAGAGAATTCAGTGGGGATTAATAAGAGAGGCTAACTGTAAAATATGGGACCAGTAAGTCTGTATCAACATCTGTTTAATATGGATGTTCATTCTTAATGATAATCTGTTATTAAGAAAATAAGATACAAGATTTTTTTTTTTTTTAATTAACAACTGTACTCAAATTTGTCTAAATCTTAAGCCACTCTGCTATTGACATAAGTGTGGGTTAATCTTTTGGCATTCAACCCACCTTGTAAATATCAGCTCTCAATGTTCAACCTGCTGTAACATCCCCCCCCCATGTAAATTCTACCATAATATAGGATAACAGCATTGCAGATAACGCAGGGAGTCACGCAAACAGACTTTGAAAGCCAATATTTACGGGGTGGGTTTCTTGAATGTTAAAATGTTAAATTAAACTAAGAGTTTCTGAATGTTATATTATACTGTTCAAGAAATCTACTATTCTCATATGATCATTGAAGTTAAGCAATGTCAAGCCTGCTCAGTAGCTAGATGGGTGACTGTTTGGGAATACCAGGTGCTGTAAGCTTGGATGTGTGGGTGGTCAAATGGATAATGGCTTGGAATTGGAAACCTAGTTTAGTTACAGGTTCTTGTATGATCATTGAAGTTAAGCAACACTGAGCCTGATCAGTATCTAGAAGGGTGACTGTTTGGGAATATCAGGTGATATTAGTTTGGATGTGTGGATGGCATAATGGATAACAACTTGGAATTGGAAATTGGATAGCTAGTTTCGTTACAGGGTCTCATATGATTACTGAAGTTAAGCAATGTCAAGCCTGGTCATGATCCCTAGTTGCTTATAAAAAATAAATCATATAATAATCAATCAGAACTCTGACAAAATGATGCATAAACCAGATAGATAAGATTTCCAATAAGCTTTTTTCAGAAGTACAAAAATGACCATTACACAGGTACTGACTGGTTCAGTATTTATAGCAGGTTTTTTTTTTTTTTTTTATCTAACTTTGAATTTATCTATAGGAATTGAAGGTGTAGAAGTAGCTAAAGCAGTAAATAGCTTCCTAGCAGGGAGATTAGAAATCTGGAAAATGCATTGGTTGAAACTTAGGTATTAGATTAACAAGGATGACAATATTAGTACAATTAAGATAATTCACTTGTCAGCTGTGAGTCAATATGCGAACGTGTATAAACACAAGAAATGGTTAAAATATTTACATAATACTTTTTACATTTATCTAACATGTTACCTTGCTACCCAATGATCCACAAGTGTTTTTGGGGGTGGTTGCGGGATAAGTGTTATTTAATGAAAATAAAGCCAAATTCCTGAAAGGGGAATATACTTGGTTATAGCAAATATTTATTCAAAGTTTAATTTTTAAGAAAAGTACTTTCTAAACTTGTTAAATATTTAAAACTTTTAAATTTTAAAAAAAGGGAATTTTTTTAAATAATTAAAAATTTTTGAAAATGATTTAAAATTAAAAAAGATTAAATTTAATAAATTTAAAAAAAAAAAATTCTGAAATTTAGATTAAAAAAAATATGTAAGTTATAATTGGAAACCTTTAACAAAATTAACAGTATACACATCTGTTTTGAATGATCATGTTTTCATGCACACAGATTACCCCAAAGTTTTGTGCAGACAATTGAATCTGTTATTGTGAATTTAATATTAAAATTTAATCAAATGCCAAAACTCGAAAAGCAAAATCCCTATTTAATTAATATTTAATCTCAATAGTTGTGGTAGCATGAATGTTAGAAAACCCCGTCAGCATGGAATTCTAACAGTGTTGTCTTGCCTTTGTTTAGGTTTTTATGTAAGATTAAAAAGGTGTGTAGATCTGGAGTTGACCACAAAATTTAAAGAGTTGACATGTTTCCTATACTTGTTCCTCACTGAAGCTAGCCAGCCCTGACAAAAGTTTGACATGTATTCTCTTCATCATATCTCTCCAAATACCTCCTAGAACAATGCTACAAGTACTGACCTTCATATAATAAAGTGAGATAAGAAAACGGAAACTGTCCATCATTGATGCAATCTATAACGTAACATTGGGATCTGCAGAACTTAAGCCGAAGACAATATATGCAACATAGTCACCAATCCTTACCTAATGTGCAGATATATCGCCAACCAAGATTAAAAAGCTAGCTATCTTGTGATGGTGTCTCAATAAAATCACCTATGCCCCAGCAGACGAGCCACTTGTAAGTGGAAATAGTGATGAATTGTTCCTATAAATTGTTATTCAGCCTTCAAATAATGTTCTCCAGTATATATATATATATATATATATATATATATAAGAGAGAGAGAGAGAGACAATGAATGTCTATTATGTCTGATCATGAGCTTTCATATGTTTGCTTTAATTTCGGGTGAAAAAATTGTCCAACATTTGGATATTTTTTTTTTTTATTAAGTTGGTCCTTGATCTAAGCTTTCGGCTCACATGAGCCATCTTCAGAGTGGTTATATGGACATTTTAACTAAGATATTCACCATCAAAGCTAATATTTTGTTATGTTGACATAGAAGATAATGGTCATGGAATAGCAGACACAGGTTGTGTGAGTTCAAGATGTGGTTCTATGACGTCATACCACGTGAGAGAACAGAATATTAACAACAGAACCATATGTCGAGATGCAATGAAATGTATTGTGCCTAGTTTGAAATGTAATTTTGTTGAGTGCAGGTTGCTTTCTTTTAATGTAGATGGCCTCCAATATCTGAAAGTTCTTTTTACTGCATGTATGCATGAGTATTGTATTATCAACTAATATCTCTCTAATATTATGTACATGGCTATGTTTTTCTATGAAATGTTATTTAGAAGAACTAAGATCAGAAAGGAGACACAAGTTTATGGGAGAGTGTAGCTGTAGTGTGTGTGTATGTATGTATGTATATATATATATAATTTTTTTTTCAGTGTTTATTTGTCTATAAGGGAAATAATGAATACATCAGTTCAAAAGTTTTATTATGGCAATAAAAGAGGACATATTAAAAATCAAATCATAACAAAAATGAGGGGGTACTGTCAGACACTTCAAATTAATCATCATCAATGATAGCAGAATCAATGAATCTTTGTTGATGATCAATCTGCTCTCAACCACAGCTTTTTATTGTGGACCAACTACTAAAAACCTTAATTACAGATTCTTCTATGGACTAACTACCCAAAGATTTTAACTAAAACTATTTTTACTCCTTTTTGACCTTCACTGAATTCATGTACATAGGTTTATAAATACAAATGATTTATAAGAGGTGTACGCATTTTCTTTATTTTTATTTTATTATTGTTTGGAATTTGTTCAGATTTTTAATATAAAAAAAACCCTGGACAACAGAATATCCTACAGTATCAAAAATATATTACCATAAAATATCAATACTGAAATATAAGTGATTTTTAAAATAACAAAAAAAAAAATAAGTTCCCTCTAATCAGAATAAAAATAGAGGAGAAAAAAAATATGTGCACAGCAACTTACACATATCCCCAAACTGCTGCTAGACGAAAAAAAGATCTAATGTTCAAGGCTAATTTCCTTTAAGCCCACTAACCACTTCTACTCATGGGATGATGGCTGGTAGGGCTTAATGTACATGGATACCCAAACTTTAAAGTGATAATCACTATTAACCCTGCTGATTTTAATCAAATATTCAGCTATCATTGAACCTGATGCATTAATGTACTTATGTAAATTGTTCCTGTGAATATTAGCTGGTACTTCTTGATTGATCCATGCTTCTAGTCTTTGACTTGTTCTGACTATATAGTCAGCATCATACTGATGTTTGAATTTGTAAATTATGAAACTAATAGGCAGAATGTCCTTCCAAATTGGTCTCAATATAGGTGGGTACCAAATACAATATAGATTGGAGGAAAAATAACAGCTTATGTGAAATGAAAAATTGGGTTTTTGTTGGAAACATTTGCAAATGTAATGTGAATTTGATGTTAAAATTTAGTTTGATAACGAAACTCAAGGGCAAAAATTACTATTTGATTAACCTTTAACTTTTGTATCGTATATAATTTAAGTGTAACTGATGTTTTACATTGGTCATTTCAGGAATTAAGGAGAAACTAGTATCACTTAATGAGAACAGATTACCTCAGACCAACATCTTACCAATATATATCCATTCCAAATGACGAGTTAACACGCCTTCTAAAAAATAAAATTCTTGCTTCTTAGTCAATTTTGATCTTCAAAAATTTAAATGCAATGTCAGTTGTTATCTTCTGTCTTCTTAATTCTTGTTCTTTTATTGTTCTCTCTATTTAATAGTATATTTTTCTCAGAGTCTCTCACACTCAGTAACCTCTTATTTTTCTCGTGTTCTCTAGCACTCAGTACCCCCACCCCCCTCTTAGTGGCCTTGCTTGGTGTGAAATGATTTTTTAAAAAAAATCATAGACTAATCTGCATGTAAATAACTCGTAATTATTCAGACAGAAACGAGTTAATAATGGTTTGATTTGAAACCTAACAACCATATTAGCTTAAATTTAATCATAAAATCTGTAAGTTCTATGCTAAGAGTTTTTTTTCTCATGCACTTCTTGCTTGTGGAACTCTTTTCTGGCTTCTTGCTTCCCAGTTAAGCTTGATCTTCAAAAATTTAAATGTAACATCAATCATTATCTTGTCTTCTTAATTGTTGTTCTTTTATTGTCCTCCCTCCTTAATAGTAAATCTTCCCATATTCTCTAACACTCTTGTCTTTATTGCCTTGCTTGAAGTAAAACGATTTAAAAAAAAAAAAAAAATCTTTGAAGGTTTTATCTTAGTTTTCATTCTAATCTAATAGATTAAATTTGATATTTCCAGTCTTTAGAAAATGTTGAATGCTTTTAAATCCCACATACTCTTAATTTAACTTTATACTTCAAACATTTCCACTTAAACTCTGAAATTTCTTTTTACTAATTTTTTGTTTAATTTATTCTCTTACTTATTTCTATTTATTTATTTTTTTCAATAGGAGTAGATAAGTTCATTTATCATCCAGTTCGCACTCCTCCCACGTTGTTTGAACAGGAGTAGAGGTTTATCCCTTGTTTTCTGTTTAGGATTGGGTTTCCAGTTCCTTCTAAAGTCTTCTGTCTTTCACACCGAATAACCCATTTCATATTAGTGGCATTATCATCGGTCTTTTGAACAGGAGTAGAAGGCTTATCTCTTGTTTAGGATTGGGTTTCCAGATCCTTCTAAAGTCTGTTTCATTTCTGTACTCCTAACATCTGTGCCTTTTATTCACTATTTATTTAATTTTTTTTTTTTTTTTTTTTTCTCTACTCGACCCATAGTAGAAGATATGTTTACCTATTACACAGTTCACACTCCTTTCCCATCATTTGAACAGGAGTAGATGTTTATCCCTTATTTCCTTTTTAGGATTGTGTTTCCAGTTCCTAAATTATTTTTACTCTCTTTCACTCCCATTAGCGTCTTAGTGGCATTATCGCCTTGCTTGGGGTAAAATGGTTAAATGAATGAATCCAAATTTAATCTGAAGATCTTGCATCATTTATAGAATTATTTCAAAACATCTTATTTATGAAAATAATGTTTATTCTTTAAAAAATAATACAATCTGTACATAAATAACTTTAAATATGCAGATAAAAAAGAAATGTGTGAGTTATAAATGGAGACCTTTCACTAAATTAACTATTTTGAACATCAGTGATTTGCTACCCATGAAACACCTCAGTGCTTATCAAAAATTGGATCAGATATTGTGAATTTAAGATTAAAATTTAATCAAATACCAAAACTGTAAAAGGAAAATAACTGTCCTGAATGGTAGTTTAGTTTTCCCCTCCATTTTTTTTCTTTTTTTAGAAGAACACAACTTAATGTTAAAATCTAAATATATCTATATATATATATACAGTGTAACCCGGATATAAGAGAGTTGTCGGGTCTGGAGAAGAAGTCTCTTATATCCGGGTTTTGTCTAATTTATATACATTAACACAGGCTCTAATTTGGGACCAGAGAAAATCTCTCTTATATCCGGGTTGCACTGTACCATATATTTCCATGTATAAGGTGACCTTTACATAAGACAAAGTCCAAAATATAGCAAATTTTCATAAATCTATCCTATACCTCTAGTATAAGACAACTGCTTATTGATTATATAAAGTTTTATTGGAAATGTTGTTACTGTATCATTAGGAATTCAAAATAAACAAAATAACAAAACTGATATAATGTTTTTCAAACACATGTCATTGAAAAGGGAAACCATTTTTTTTGTTTATGATTCATCAACATTTTATTATTCATTCTAAATTTTATTACTACCATAATTATGACCTTGATGATTATTGAAAGTTTAGCAAAAAATAAAGGTTGCTGTGAACGCAATCATAATTTAATGTTTATATTTTCTCAGCTGATCTCAGCATGGATACAGGTTGATTTCATTGATATGGAATTATTCCTCAAACAGGCAATTTATTATAAAGTTATGCCAGTAAGGTAGAAATGTTTTTATTACTTTTATTATCAGTTTATCTATGTTATTGGTTATTGCACCGAGGTTAGCCTACTAACAAACATCATTCAGATTTTCTTTTTTCAGAATTGTAGTTTAAGAAGACAACCAATTTTTAAGGGTGAATTTTAGGATTTAAAGGTTGTCTTATATGCAAAATATATGGTAGTTAAAACTTATTAAGGAACAGCAATTATATAATTAATTGTCCTGACTAGAATACATGCACGTCAATTGCACATGCTGTTAACCCTATACTTGTAATGTCTTTGTCTACACTACGAAATTTATTTTTTTAGAATAGGAGTAGATAGGTATGCCTATCACCTAGTTCACACTTCTTTCTTGTCTTTTGAATAGTTGAGGTTTTATCCCTTGTTTTCACTTCCTTCTAAAGTTTCTCATTTTCTTTCACCCCCAGTAACTCTTTGCACCTTAGTGGCATTATATACTTGAGGTAAAATGATTTAAATATTTTTTTTTAATCATTTCACCCTTCCCCACAAAGAAATTGTTTATAGTAATAAAAGGAATTAAAAATTACTATATATATATATATATATAATTACATGAATCATTCATGCAAAAAACAAATATAGAGGTTAATGATTTAAATGGCGAGAATACATCTTCACAAACAATTTCAATAAGGTACACTAACCCCGAACCTGTATATGAATGATATGATCCCTGTTTATAAATTCCAGTTGCATAAGGTCTTTTTAGTTTGTACAAGCTTTCGTCTGTTCCTACAGACATCCTCAGGTATGGAAATAGATTTGTTCTTGTTTTTCTAGAACAAATCTATTTCCATACCTTTTTCTTTCTTCCTCTTTTAATATAAAAATTTTTCCTTTTTTTTTTTTTTCCTCGCCCTTTTCCTTTTGTCTGGACAAATTGATTTAATTTCTAAAAAACAAACCTTTAGTCAGAAGAAATGAATACTTGAATATATTCATAAAATAAATTATAACAGAAGTAGATTTTTAAGGATTGTCTTTACTTATTATTATATTGCTTTGTTACTTTCGTTGAGCTCTCATTAAATTAATGTCCTCCTTGGAATTATCCCTACTAATTACCAATTGGTGTTATATGTATGTATATATATATATATATATATATATATATATATATATATATATATATATATAAATTATATTTTTTTCCAGTCTTGATTTAGCTCTTATAAGCTGGTTGAGTTGGTATGTTTTGGTAATCATTTTACATTTCACTATTACCAGTCTATAGTAATTTTTTTTTACCTTTCTTTTTTATTAATTTTTCTTGGCACTTTTTATTGCTTTAATAAAATTTTGTACTCCTGTAAAAATATTTTCTATTTAAAATTATGACTGAATAAATTCAAAATTTTACCTTAAACAGTAGTCTTACATTATTTTGAGAATTACTTTAAAAATATCTTATGTCATTAGAAAATTTTTGTTTTTGTTGACAGAACCCCCCACCCCCCCAAAAAAACAGAAAAATACAGTATGTCTATAACTTTAAATCAGTAAGACCTCTGCTGAAGAAAGGTATCCAGAAAACTTGAAGTTTGGATAAATGAATTATAATAATATTTAATAAACCAAAAATTCAATGGACTTACCTTGTTGACTAACTCCAGAGCTTCATTTCAAAATAAGATTTTGGCATGAAACTTTGTTGGCCAATGTGCTAAGTTCATTGAATGATTATTGATTTATAGAATATTATCAATCTATTGAGCATTTTTGGTAGGAGATCTGCTAGTCTAAAAAGTAATTAAATTCTAGCAATTTTTTTTATTTTATTTGAGTTGTATTATTACTTGTTAATTATATAATATATATATATATATATATATATGATGCATTCACTAAAAAAAGAGCATACCACGATGAAGAAAGGTCCCTAAACGTGATAAAAATAAAGGTTTATTGTCAAAATGTTTGTTATTATTAAGAGGTGAGGCCAAAGTATTTTTTTCCATTATTTTATTAAATATTTTAATCATTTCTAGCACATTCTTTTCTTAGCAGTCGGGCCAAAGATTAGTATGAGAAATTTAGCATCTTTTTGCGGTAAAAAAGATATTGTTTTGGAAATTCTTGCAAAAATGAAGTAATTGTCAGATTTTAATGAAATTTTCAGGGCTTATTCATAAATGAATGAAATTATTTTTTAATTTTTTTTTTTTTTTAAACACCCTTACTTAATTTTATGAAATTTCAATAGATTAAAATGCCAGAATTTGGGGAATTTAAATCTTCAATTTGTTTTTGTCAAACAGAAAAAAACATTTACCAAAACTCTACTCTGAATTGTAAAATAAAAAAATGAAATAAAACTATGACATTATTTAATTAGAAAAGCTTTTAATTGCTTTTCTAAATAAGATATATCAAGGACGCTATTGTCTTGCAAAAAACATTTTTTCGATAAATAATAAAAGGAAATGGATGGCATGACAAAAAAAGGTGATGAAAACAACACAAGACAGAAAGTTGCGGAGAACCGTCACTTGGCCCATGTCCTCCTGACACCAATTTAAACTCTCAGCATTTTTTTTCCAAATATTTAAACTAATTGTAAATTGTAATTTTGCAAAGTGAAAATTTCACAAAAATATGTTGGAAAATTTTCAAGTTTTTGAAATCATAAAAATATATTTGGACAAAATCGAATCTATGGAAAAATAAAAAGCATTAGATTAAACTGATGACAGGAAGATATGAGTTTATTTCTGAGAATGTTATGATATCAGACAGTTACAATCTCTCTATGAATAATAGCAACATCATTTATTTTACCTTTCATTCTGCTTATATCAGTGAGGTAACAATTCTGATGATATAGGTATTCATAGTTGGGATAGGAATAATCTTGAACAGAAAATCCTCTACCATGTGTTCCAAGAAATAGGACTCATGATAAGCCTTGCTAAAACAGAAACTATGATCTGGAATTGGAATGAAAGCAGTGATGGCACCTCAACTGAATCCATCATGAAAATGAAAACATCCTCTAGCAAATGTTCCAAGAAATAGGATTCAAAATAAACCTTTCCAAAAGAGAAACTCTGATCAGGAATTGGCATGAAAGCAGTGATGGCACCTCAACTGAATCCATCATGAAAATGAAAACATCCTCTAGCAAATGTTCCAAGAAATAGGATTCAAAATAAACCTTTCCAAAAGAGAAACTCTGATCAGGAATTGGCATGAAAGCAGTGATGGCACCACAACTGAATCCATCATGAAAATGAAAACATCCTCTAGCAAATGTTCCAAGAAATAGGATTCAAAATAAACCTTTCCAAAAGAGAAACTCTGTTCAGGAATTGGCATGAAAGCAGTGATGGCACCTCAACTGAATCCATCATGAAAATGAAAACATCCTCTAGCAAATGTTCCAAGAAATAGGATTCAAAATAAACCTTTCCAAAAGAGAAACTCTGATCAGGAATTGGCATGAAAGCAGTGATGGCACCTCAACTGAATCCATCATGAAAATGAAAACATCCTCTAGCAAATGTTCCAAGAAATAGGATTCAAAATAAGCTTTCCAAAAGAGAAACTCTGATCAGGAATTGGCATGAAAGCAGTGATGGCACCTCAACTGAATCCATCATGAAAATGAAAACATCCTCTAGCAAATGTTCCAAGAAATAGGATTCAAAATAAGCTTTCCAAAAGAGAAACTCTGATCAGGAATTGGCATGAAAGCAGTGATGGTACCTAGAGTGAATCCATCATGAAAATGAAAACATCCTCTACCAAATGTTCTAAGAAATAGGACTCAAAATAAACAGTTGCAAAACAGAATTTATGATGTGGAATTGGAATGAAAGTATTGATGGCATCTACCCTAAATGATGTGGATTTAGTGAATACCAAACACTTCAAATACCTCAGTATATGGATCATTTATAACAAATTTAGTAGGAGATAAGGAAACTGAATATAGAATAGGCTGTGCTAAATGTAGTTTCGGCCATTACTGCAAATTGCTACAAAACCTGAAACCTTGAGTCATATTTTTAAATAGCCTTGTGAGATTGAAACTTTCCTATGCATAGTGTCAAACCCATTCTGAAATATCTAAACTGTCAGCTGTATACGACTGCTTTCTAAGACCAATATTTAAAAATGGCTTTGAGCAAGTGAAGTCTTGGCGAAGACTATACTTCTTTGAACCTTGTGGACTGGTGCTACAGAATCACAAAGAACTGTAACAATAGAAACCACATCACCTGAGGACTTTGAACATCAGCAACAACTAAAACAATTAGTACATATAACATGAAGAGAAAATGACATAATAGAGATGATATCCCATAGAAGTTTAAACAAAAAGAAAGGAAATCTCCATCAATACTAGAATGAGTGATAATATCTCTGAACTTGAGAAACCTATTTTCTGGAAAAATTGTTTTATAAGAAAGATTACAAAAAAAAAAAAAATAAACAATCAATTCATTCCAAGTAAGGCAATAATGCCACTAAGACGCAAGAGGCTACTAGGAGTGAAGAAGAATGAAAACTTTAGAAAGAACAGGAAACCCTAACCTAAACAGGAAACATGGGATAAACGTAAATTTCAACCAAAAGTAGCACTGTCTGCTCGGTCAATATGTTTTCTTATAAGGAAACAGATATTATTATTGCCATTTAAATATCTTCCTCCCTTTTGTAATTCGCTACTGATGAAGCCAACTGTATATTCTTGTTGTTTACATGGATATTAACTCTTTATCAGAGAAGGAAAGACTGACTGAAATTTCTTGACACAGTTACCAAAAGCTATTTTACAAGGTTCATAGAATTGTTATTATTTGCTAAAGCTTGCCTTATGACATACCCAACAGAGGAAAAGGAAGAAAGCATGTATTACGTCAACAAAACCTTTTAAAGAAAGAAAGAAAGAATCTAACTTCTTTACCAATATTCAAAATACAGACATTTTAATTGAACTAAATTAATTGTTATAACATTTAAAAATTATATAGGAAACACTGACAGTGGAAAAGTTTTTGTGTCATGCATTTCATCCTTTAGAACTTCATCAAACAAAAGAATTAGTCTTCAGACCTAAAGAAAAAAATTTGTCACACAAATTTTTTTTCCATATTTTTTGTCATAGTTTTCCCCAATATATAATATCTGAGTATGTATGTGTGTGTGTGTGTGTGTATATATATATATATATATATATATATATATATATATATAAAAAAATGCACGTGTATTTGTGTGTATGTATTACAGTAAATCCATGATTAATGTCCTTTGATTTAAGGAACCACTTGTGGATCACATGGGCCATGATAAACTGATTTTTTATTTTTACTGAACAAAGTTTTATAAATGCTAGAACAAATCATTTGAATCCATGTTAAGTTACTTAGGTACATGTTAAACTTGTTAGCCATATAGTTGGAAATTAAAAATCTTGCCAATTTCAGCTATTTGTAAAGACAGTTTTCACTATAAGTAACAAACCCCACTTGGCAAATGTGTGTGTGTGTGTGTGTGAGCGAGAAAGATCCATCTCAACATTGTTTAATGAGTAGCCAAGATTGCACCTACAGCACCACTTCCCAAAATCCTCCCAATATGAGCAAAGGAAATTATGATTGTTTAATTTAATATTTTTATACAGTTTGTGTCATTAATTATTTGCATGCTGTCTTGGATCTAACAAAATGTTGTTTATTAAATGTGGTGACCTATAAAATTGGCTTTTTCTTTATGAAATGAGGGATTTATCAGAATTAAGGAACCCACCCTCCTCAACCCTAATTAGTCCTTAAATTTAGGTTTTACTGTATGTAGTATATTACATTTTATATATATATATATATATATATATATATATAGTCAACAGATGAAGAAAAGTTTAAAGGACTTATCCTGTGATCGATTTTCAGTTCCAAACATAGATATGTCCTTTGATCTGTTGACTATTGTTGCTCTATTTTTTCTTGCGTCTTTATTTACAGAATTTATTTGGTCATCTTTCAACGCATTCACTTCTAGTAATCTTACATATTATGTCAGGCGTTATTGATAATATATACGTGTTTCATTGAACAAGACTATCAAAGTACTTTAGTTCTTTTTATGTTTTTCTTATATGATTACGAATATGCCTTCCTTTCTGGACTTTATGGGTAAAAATTGTCTAAAAGTTTGATTCCAAGCACATTTGGTCAAACTATTAGCCATTTTCAAGGATTATTTTTTGTTATATTACTACAATGTGTCAGTTACCTTTTCAGTCTTGTTCAAGTAAACATGTATTAAAGAGTGACTGTTGCCCAAATATACAGTATGTGTATAATTTTTGTTATATTTTTTTCTTGAATATTATCAATAATAGAATTCTAAGCAATAACAAATTATTCACCTTGATTTAAAAAGTGTTTGAAAGAATAAATAAATAACATTGAGTACAGCTGAAAAAGCAGATAAAGAAAAATATGTCAAAAGAAAACCTTTGAAAAAAACAAACAAACAATTAGCTGATTCTGCAAGTCTTCATCCAAGACTTACAATGAAGGAAATGTCCAAAGATTTTCCTTCCATTTGTTCTTGAAAGAGAATTTAACAATCTTGAACCTTTGTATCCACAAAATGGTGTATCAAAAGACTGTTTTTTTTTCCCTTGACACTGCTATTATTTTAACTACCTTCACTCCTTAGTAATGTTTGTTTTAAAAAGCAATGATTAAAATTTTAATAAAACCTAAACACATGAAAGGGAATGTATACATTTCCTTTGTTCTTCAGAATTGACAACAAAAATAATAAACACTATTTATTAGATTGTTTATTGGAATGGTTGGCAAAATATCAGCTAATTGTTAACTGATTCAAACTTTATAAAATGGTAAACAATAAGGATTTCTTTATAGTTCACATATTTTAATTTAATAAATGTTTATAAATTTATGAAGAAAAATTGTTTTCATGTTTAGTTCTTTATAAATTGGTAAATGATACATATTACATTGCATTACTTCATTTTGTACAATTTTATTAGTTTTTAGAATGCTGTGAATATAAAATTATTTATTAGATTGTTTCTTTTCAAGAATAGTGCTTAATATTTTTGTAAATTCTCAAGAACAAAATAATGTATAAATTTACTTTTGTCATATGTTTTTAAAAGTGATGTTTAGAATTGTAATAAAACACAAACATTGCTGATGAGTGACGGTAGTTAAAATAATAGTAGTGTCAAAGAGAACACCATCCTCCTGAAATGCCATTTTTTTTTGTGGTTATGAAGGTCCAAGTTTGCCAAGAATTTCACAAAAATTAAAGTAAATCCTTGAAAAACTGCATAATTATTAATGGCATTGACTGAGAATATCTTTGTAAAAACACAGCAAAATATATTTCAGTGATATAAGACCTCATATATTTTCATGGCAGATTAAAAAGAGTATGTATTTAACGGCTGTTGAGAAAAAATATTGAATTGGTATGGGAAATATTTATAAAGAGTTTCAATGCAAAAAAAAAATTTAAAAAAATGAAGCATTGCTTTTTGGTATTTAAACCCCTCTCTGTTGTTATAATAAAAAAAAAAAAAAAAAAATCAATTTTGAAAAGTCAGAAGACATGCTTAACAAATTTTTGTTTCATTATATTAGGATTTAGTCAAGTTCTATTGTTCTCCTCTGTGGTCATTATGGCTGAAATGTTTTTCATAATAATAAAATCCAAGTCCACCCTCTAGTCATTTTCAGATGTCCAATGTTCTCATGGAAACAAAAAAGATGCTTACACTTAGAATCAGAAAGGCAGTTGGAATTTCTAGGATACATAATGAGGAAAAAGGGCCAGGAGAATGTTACACTCACAGGGCATATTGAAGGCAAGAAGGACAGAGAAAAGCAGTGAGTAATCTACCTAACAGGCTTGTGTAAATGTCTGGGAGAACAGGGATTCGGAGAAATAACAAAAAGACAAAATTTACTAGCTACAAAAAATAGGAGATTGTGGAGAGCCATAATCGCACAAATCTTGAAGGGACATGGCACATAGAAAATGAATTAATTTGCTACTTTTTGTACCTGTGATGCTGTTACTCAGTGCCAGTGCACATTACACCAGAAGCGCACTGACCAGGGAGGGGTTCAAACCTGATTGGGAGCCCCAAGCAGTGCTTAGTGACTCTTGCTACCTTATCAAAATTTGCTTTTTTTTTTTTTCTACTTACATTTATATGTTACAAATTAAACTAAGCACAACTGACTCTTAAAAGATTAAACATTTTTGTGGATTTTGACGTCATTCTGTGGTTTGTTTGTTTTTTTTTTTTTTCATTCAAATCCATGAATTTGTTTTGCTCATGCTAAGTTTAAAAAAATCACTGTATGTAATTCACTATTTTTTTTTTTAATCCATAATGTTGAATGTATAAAAATTATTCCCATTTTTAACAAAAAAATCTCGAGTTGCTATTAAAAATTACCATAAAACACTTGGTTTATTTAAGATGGAATAATCTATTATGACATGTCTCTAATTTGTATTTACATACATTGTATTTATTTTTAAATTTTCAAGTTGAATTGTTCACCTATATTGCATATGATCCATTATTGTACATAATTAGGTTACAATGAAATTTGTATTTTATATGAATGCAACCTTATGAAAAATCAAGATATTAGATTGGGGAGAGGGGCATATCATAGATGGCGGGATGACACTGTTGCACCAGCTCTGCACACATACACACATAAATAACCAACTCTATATATAAAATTCACTATTTTTTTCATTCGTAATTTTGAAAGTGTTAAAATTATTCAACTTTTTTAACAAGAACAAACTCAAGTTGATGTTAAAAATTGCTGCAAAACAGTGTTAATTTATTTAAGATGGAATGATCTATTATGATATGTCTCTAATTTGTATTTAGATACACTGTATTTATTTTCAATTTTTCTAGTTGAATTATTCACCTATGTTGCATATGATCCATTATTGTACATAATTAGGTTAAATTAAAATTTGTATTTTATATGAATACTACCTTATGAAGGAGTAGTAACACTTGTTAGGGACCCAGCTATGGGCAAATAGTGAACTCCCAAACAAAACAAACATTATGAAAGTATAAAAATATATTTTTATAGTAAAATTACCAACAATAGCTATTTAAAGTAAAATGACCAACAGTAGATTTTATCTGTAGTTGAAGGCATACAATTGTGTTCAAAATATTTAGATTTCGACATTAAATAACCTATAGAGGTAGATATGCCGCTAAATAAAATCAACCAAACCAACTATCTTATGAAAATTGAGATGTAGTAGAGTGGGGTGCCTTGTATCATCGATTCGTGTGTGTGTGGAGGTACAAGACCTTTGCATGGGTCCTGCTACCCCACCACCCTGAAGAGCATCAAAAATAGCATAATAATCAGCAAAGTCCCCTATTAAGCAAAAAGAAAAACTGAAATATGGCTGCCAAAATGTCTTAATAACAACTGAAGGTTTGAATGGTAGTTTCAATGAATACAATGCCTTGTTAATCTAGGGCTTGATCTCTGTGTCCAGCCCCTCAATGAAAGTGGATAACATTAATCCTGCACAAAGAAGTTCATAACCACATGATGTAAAATAGTGAAAATTATATCTGTTTATATTTCCGAGATGACATATTATGTACACTATTTACATTATTTGTACTATTGTCCTCATCTTTGTTGCCAGCAAGTGAAATAAAGGGTTCAGTTTGACATTCCAACCACCTGAAGAAAGCTGGAGCATACAACGGCCGAAACATATGGCGACAAAGATGAGGACAATCGTCTGAATAATGTAAATAGTGAAAATTATATCCGTACTTCAAATCAGATAAGCTAGAAAGCAATATATTGAGATCAATATGAAAACAAAAATTCTTGGCTAGCCACTGCTGGGGCATGTACAACCATCCCCTTGATCTAGGGCTTGGCCAACCCTGTCCAACAACACCTCCATGGAGGTGATGGCATTGACCTTGTGCAAAGAAGTAGAACAGCATGACAGAACCTTTGTTGTTCAACATCTCGGACTAAAAATGACAAACTCTGGCCACCACTGTTTGGGGTTCATGCAAACCTATGTATTGTTTGTCCTGTTCACTTTCTCTACAAGCAGGATCAGATTATCGTTTAGGCTTATATAGACTGCAGTGTAGGTCCCCTCAAGCTTTTATATGTCTTTAAAGAAGTCTTAACAGAAATATTTTAATTTTATTAAAAATAGTTAAAGCAGACAAAACTTTTATCTCTCTCTCTTTATATTAATATATCAAGTACTTGTTTCTACAAAGATATTTGATTTATATACAGGTGTGTGTTGCTAAAAGGTACTGTTTATAGTAAAAAGCAAGTTCTTATTTGAGTTGATGTTCCTGTTATTCTAAACAGTGAAATTAATGTCAACTGGCCTAGAGATTGAAAGTCTTAAAGAATAATGTACCTCCAAACAGGAATTGCACCTGTATTCCCTTTTCCTTTAAAAAAAAAAAAAAAAAACATTTCTGAAGCAAATTCCAAAAGAGAAGAGAATAAAGTGTTGTGAGATAGTATTTAACAAAATAGTTTCATTTCTGTTTGAATTTCTGAGATAAGGCATTGACATTGTTTATGCTATTTACATTTCGGCTGTTGTTTTCATCTTTATCACGTTTCGGCCATTGTATCTCCCACCTTCATCAGATGTATATCGATGAAGGTAACTTACAGGGAATTTCGAACTGAACCTATTATTTAATCTACGGAGGTAGACTGCCCATGTCTAGGGATATCTCATCTAGTTGTCATTTTCATTACTGCTCTCTTTTGCCCAGAGTCTAAATACCCAAGAATTGAATTTAGAATTACTGTCACCAAATTCATAAACTAATGTAGGACAATTCTCTGTGGAGAACTTGGAGCTTTAAATCTAACCTGCCTATCTGATGGGTGCTGCTGCATCTGTTTATCATGATTAACTGCACTTACCGAAGCTTTCTCTTTTGTTATAGATACTGTTGAAGACTTACTGGCATTTGTCTTTCTTTAGCCTAAGCGTTCCCTACTAATTACATCACAGGAAATTACCATAATAAAGCACATGTTTTATAATTAGTTATCATAATAAAGCACATGTTTTATTTTTTTAAAGTTAATTTTCCATTTCTGGTATATATATATATATATATAAAATCTAGTTTTAAGGTATGCTATATTTATAGGTTAAGGTGCTCAATATTAGTGATAGAGCATATGTAAATATAAAGGTGGACATTGAAGTCTACACCTAGAGGCAACAGTCTGTTTCATGCTAAATGCAATTGTCAGGACAGGCCTGATGATTGCATTTAGCATGAAACAGACTGTCACTGCTGGGTGTTGGCTTTAATGTTCACTTTTATATATATATATATATATATATATATATATTAGTGATGGGACGACTAATTGGAAATATCAGAACTTTTGGGGATATCAGAATTTTTAACCTAACTTCCAAATCCCAAATCAATTCTTTGGACATTTTATTTTTTTTAAACTTAATTTTCCATTTCTGGTATTAATAATAAAAAGATATAAGTATTTACTGATTTACTTAACTATCAGTAAAATTAAAATCTATAGATCATAATAACACCTAAATTAAGTATGATTTAAATTTATTTTAAAAGTTTTTTGTGTAATAAAAAAAAAAAAAAAAATGAAATGTGCAAGTTTCTACTCAGTTCTCGAAGTTTCTATACAGTTTACTAGTTTAAAGTCTTTTTCAGTCTAAAATAAAACTTATTTTTAAACATTGTTAATTCACCCTTAAATTGTTAATTGAATAATTATAATCAAAATGATATATAAACAAAAAATGAATTCACATTGTTGTTCTCTTTTAAGACAATTTTAAATATTTTTTAATTTATAAAAAAGAAAAAAAAATGAATCTATGAAATTCCCACCTGTGTCACATTTGATTACTTCACATAAAAAATTTACCTTGTGTCACAAATTGTCCTTGTGATGACATTGGCAGGAATTCCATAGATTCATTTTTTATTGGTTTTTTTTTTTTTTGTTAAATTACAATAATTTGTTTTAGTCTTGGTTAATGAAAAGATTTATTTTTGTCAATGTAGCATATGACATAAAATAACCAAGACTTAAAAAAGTAAACATTCTTTTTAAGAAACTTGAATAAATTTGTTTCTACAAAATTCATGACTTTTGAAATGGATTTTCATCTTTTATTTACTTAAAAATAAACAAACTTTTATTTGAAGTTTTCTAAAAAAAAAAAAAGCCTTTTCACACAAATATTTGTATTGAAAAAACCTAAAATTTAATTTCCATCAAAAATTGTATTTTTAATTTTATCTTACTAATATTTTCTTTGGCATAACTGAATTTTCTTGTGCTAAATTATGGCATTTTAAATATTTTGAACTTTTTTTTTTCTCATTTATTCCTCATTGGAGCCAAACAAGATGCAAATTTTATGAGTAGAAGTTATAAAAAAAAAAGTTAAAAATGAGTATTTTTATCTGGTGTGATTAAGCTATAGATTTTCCATTTTTAATATGATTTGTTTTGATATTTTAAAAATAAAACTAGTAAAATCTCATCTAATAAATAACTGAAAAAAATTGATCCCCTACAAAACCTACACATTTACATTTGTTCTCATCCTTATGAAGATTTTAATCATGTTTAATCTTATTTTTATTTTAATGTTTTGTAACATTTGAGAATCTCATACCTTATAAAATGATCAAATTAGATATCAGTGTTATTTAATTTTAAACTTCCTAATATTTAAAAAAATTTATTGTAAAGTTTGCAAAAATTGCTTATGTCACTTTAAAAAAAAAAAATCAAGGGATATGTTTTTAATGTCTTACACTTTTACTCTTTTCTTTTAATAAAAATAAAAACATTTTTTGATTCGTTTTAGAAATTATTAAATTTTTTATTTCTGAGAAATTTATTTCAGACAGTAAAACTTAAATTTTTTTAGATAAGATTGAAGACCTCTTATTTATCTATTCAGTGGGTGTGATAATTCATATTTGATTCTTATTAAATGCCTGTAAGCACATTTAAAATTTTCCTGCAGGATTAGGTACACCTTATACTTTATCAAAATATATGCAGGAGTTAAATCATAATACATAGGATGATGACTTTCTGCTTAGAGTATTATTGCCACAATATCATATATATATATATATATATATATATATAATTTATTTGGTTGGATTGATGTGAGTTTGTGACCCTGGGTTTCACGCTTTTGCGATCATCAGAGTTTGTCTGACAATCGCAAAAGCGTGAAACCCAGGGTCACAAACTCACATCAATCCAACCAAATATGTTAGCTCTATCTTTGATATTGAGCACTTATTAATAAGTACCGCGCATATAATATATAAATAATTATATATATATATATATTTATTTATATTCACACACACACACATATATATATATATATATGTGTGTGTATGTATGTATGTATATATATATATATATATTATATATATATTTTTTTTTTTTTTTTTAAGAATAAAAAATATTAAAAAATTAAAATCTTCAGACACGCTGCCAGATTGTATATTAATATTCTTTCATCTTTATTATTATTTCATTTAGTTCCTCATATTCAGGGTTGACAATTCAATTTTTGCATGTGCTTTAAAAATAAGAGACACCCTTATATATATATATATATATATTTGTTCCATTCATTCAAAAATGCCACATAAAATTTTAAGGAGATTGCATAATATTTAGAGGGTGCCTTTGTTAAAACTTAAAAGGTAGACAAAAAAAAAAACAATCTTTTTTTATTTTACAATTAATAGCAAACCATTATTATTTGAATCCTTAGAAATTATACTAGAAACATTTTTTTATCTGATATTTATTTTCAGACCCCAATTATGGCAAATGTATCCAATGCCAAGCAGGAATGTGTAGTTTGGTTATCTTCAGATACATTAAAAAACTTCCAAAGTAAAGCAATATGTAAAATGGAGTTGACATAAGTGATTTACGTAAAGAAATTGTTCTTTTTATTGTTTAAACTCTTACCCAATATTTTAAATAAAAAGTATATCTAACTTTATTTCATAAGATTTTGTATTCATTTTTCTACTAAATGTTTTATTAATAAATGTACTTTGTTCATTAAATTTTCCCCAAACCAACTGTAGGTCTTGAAAATAAGGAATTTTAATCATTGTATGTATCGGAATTGAAAATTTAGAAAAGTATCAGGAATTGTATTGGAATCAATAAAAATATTGGTATTGTCCCATCACTTTTATATATATCTTCATTTAAGCATGTTTGATTGAATAATCTATACATATTATGTCTATTTTCATTTTAATCCTTTCAAATTAACAGATCAATTTCTTAATGCTGCCATTAAACACATTAAGACAGGTGCCATAGTTTTTCCTCATGCCTTTTATTTTCCCAAGTACTTTCAATCTCAGCAATTCACCCTTGAAGATAATCTTGGGTCAGACAAAAACTAATGGTTTTTGTAAATGCACATAAAATGCACTCTGTTGATTTAAAAAAAAAAAAATGAACATTATCAAGGGAGGTAATGTAATTTATATTTGTAAAAATTAAAAGAAATATTACAATTTAAGTACTTTAGAATATTGCTGTTATACTCATAATTAATCCTATTCAGTGTTGGCTGTAATTTTCTTATATAGAGGGCTTCAAGAATTTGAAGTATTTGTTTTTTTATTTTCATGGTGGTGTATACTTAAATTGCCAATTACTAGTTCTCTAAATCATGAATGTGGACAGGAATATGTGCAATGTAAGCATCCTTGATAATGTTGTGAAATCAATATATATATTTACTCTTTTGTCAGAGATACAATCTTTCAAAGGACATTTAAACTGATATACAATGTTGGTCTTTTGTGAATGATTAAGATGGATGTATTAAATTTAGTATATTATATAATTAGTTTAATTTTTTTTACTGGGGTCAGTGGGGGGATATATTTAGTATTTATGGAGTTTTTTTTAGGATTTTTTTTTTCATTTTGTTTGTAGTTAGTGTATTTGATTGTAGTGTAGTAAATTAATGTTTGGGGTTATTTGAGGAAGTATTTTTGAGTTATGTTAATATTTTTAATAGCTCGTCTAATTTGTTCATCAACAATGTAATTAGGAAAGTCGTTATAAATGAGTTTGTTTCATGTTTTTTAATTTAGTGTTGTAATTTTTTTTTTTTTTGTGGTAGAATTAACTTTTGTACAGTGTGTGTGTGTATATAACTAAAATAAATCCTAAAGTCAGAAAAACCTGCCTAGGTTTCACCTAAACTTATCTTCAGAGTAAGCTGACTAGAAAGGAAATGATGAGACACTATTTATTTATAAAATGATTAAAAACTAATAAGCATAAAACCACCCAAGCCTCTATTTCAATAACCAGGATTTCCTATGCTTAAACCTATTTAGAATCTCAGATATTTGATTTAGTAAATTCATTATAGGTGGCGATTGCTAATTTTTCCTCCATAAATAATGAACAAAATTTGTCCCCTGGTTTATATTTGTGGCATTTTTTAAAAATATTTCCCATTTTAAAAAAGGGATCACTACCATCTTCTGGTTTCTTATCCATATGTATGTAAGTTGAGCTATCTTAGGTTTTTTTACCAAACAAGTATTACTATGTGTGTGCGTATATATATATATATATATATATATATATATATGCAACGTGTTTTTGTGGACAGCAATTTTCAATGTGCTTGTTTGAATCATCTTCAAGAAACGAGAGTAAGATCTAAAAGGTCAGCCAATCTAACAGTGATCTCATCTCACAATCCTCACTCTTGCTCCATATGTGGCCTCCTTTGTAAATCACTAGCGGGTCTTAAATGCCACTTAAGAATTTCATAACTGAATCAACTAAGCTGTCAGATCCTCATATGTCAAAACCGACGGGAGAGTCCATTATTATTATTATAAAATCCTTCATTGGTAGCATGACTAGTAGTTTCATGCACAATGCAATCTTTAGGTACAGAACAGAAACTAACTGTTATGTAATTTAAATTTTAATAAAAATATCTGGTTAATGTAATGTTAGTGCAGTCCATATATTATATAGGGATTACTGTTTTTAAATTATACTTCGCACATTAAGCATAAAGGGAGAGTACTCTTTTTAAAAAAAAAATCAAGAGGTAAGTCATAATTTACATTAAAAATTAATTTGAATTAAGATATGTTTACAGATGTTTATTTTTATGTTTACATGTAAATTTTAAATGCAAAATATATTTAAAAAAAAACGAAAAAACTGTAAGCCTTGTATAATATATGGACTGCACCAACATTATTAAATCTTAATAAAAATATCTTGTTAAATTATGTAACGATCACTCTATACTCAGTACCTGAAGATTGTGTTAGGCATGAAACTCCGAGTCATACTACAGTTATGGATAATATGTATATTTATTAATATATGTTTAATAGCATTGTTATATTACATCAAGCACTATATGTGTGATATATATATACACACAAACATTATATATGCTTCTTCCTGTGAACTACTGCCCTGTGGAACTGACTAACAACAGGATGTTTCACTGATCCCTAAAATCTTAACCTGTTCAAGGCTAGGGTTAACCATTATCTTCCATTCCTATACATGCATCAATGGCCTCCATATGTAACCCTGTACCACAGACCATATAAGGGATAACCTCATAAAAATACACAACATGCACACATGTAAAAAATATATATGCACACATTATCATTGATATATAATCCAGGTGGATCCTAGTAATATTAATTATTAAAACTGATCCACAGAGAGCTCAATGTATTTATTATAACACAGCATATGTATTTTTTTTTTTTTTTTTTATAACAAAGAAAAAAAAAAGATTACCTCAACATGAGAATAGTCTATTTCAAGCTGGTCTGTACACAGCTATCATCAGCCCCTAAGTGTCTGTTTTGAAGTATTGTTTTAAATTTAATTTCAATGTCAGGCCTCGTTTGGTAGACACCTTGTCAATGAGGATGGGCTTGTATTAGTGACTGGTGGTGAGTGTAAGGTACGTTATTCTGGGGAAGTGGTCTGGGGCTGGAGTTTATTTATGGCTAGAGTCTTTTGTTGTTTATAGCTAAATTTCAGTTCCTACTATGTGGCATTTCATATACGAGCACTAAATGTGTTTTCCTGGGATTCACAGTAAATAGTTTTTATACTACAAGGGTCCAATATTATTAATAAGTGATGGGGGATTTAAACTTAAACCAATTAAGATTAATGCAAATTAGTTGAATGATAGATTTATAGATTGTGGGTAATACAAGAGCATCCAATGGAATAAATCATGCTGTCCAACACACTTGTATATGTGTACATATCTTCACACATACATTTACATACATATATGCCACTATATGCACACATACATCCCCACATATATATATACATATATATATATAAAGATGTATTCTTATGTAATTTTGAATCTATTTCTATGTCTACATTTCATGATTAGTTCTCTCCATTGTTTTAACAGTTTGCATTGATCTTTATATTTTATTATCTTGATTTTTCTCTTCTAAACATGGCTAAAATTTTCCGATTTATTTGAGGATTCAGACCCTTTTCCTTCAATCCCTGAAATTTTTTTCAAAAGCAATGTTTGGTGTTTAATTTTGGATTGGTGAATGAATGTCTATATATATTGATTCTTTTTTTAAATTCTCCTGCAGAAATGCCGATATAAAACATTATGGTTAGTTGTATTTTCTTTAAGGGTAATGATTGCCTGGTATACTACCTTAGTGGTTCTGCATTTGCTCTTTACTGGGAAGTTTTTCTTATTTCTACAATTACAGGGGGGTTCTCATGTTAGATTTATTTTTTTTTTTTTTCTCATGGAATTTACTTAAAATGTAATTGTTGAGTAAATTTTATATATATATATATATATATATATATATATAATGTGTGTGTTACTTGCCTGGTTTTGCAAGAGTCTTTCATAATGGAGATGTGCTATTTACAATGTATTTTCTTTATTGATGTCTCTTAAAAAAATCAGGCCAGTAGACATCAATTATTCTGTTAGTAAAAATACATCTCTTTCTCTATATTTTTTGATACTTGTAAATGTATGTATGCATTATATATATATATATATATATATATATAATGTGTGTACCTATACATTAATTTTTTTTAATATATAACTCCTCTGTGTACACTGGCACTCGCTTGCTCTCTCTCATATACACCCGCTCACACTTACGGCTTGTTGAGGATGTGAACCTATCTTTATGTCTTCTGTATGTGAAGGGATTGTGTATTTTTTTTTTGTTATGTTTGTTGAAGTTAAATGGTCAAAGTTTTTTTTCGTTTTATTGGCCTTGTGTATAACAAACAAACAGCCCTATATATGAGATTCTGTTAAAAATTTCAAGGAATTTAAACAGATTGCTAAAACTTTTTGTTTGTTAGATTTTCCAATAATGTTTTGTCTGCCTCTCCTGTGAAATACTTTGCTATCTGGTGATCTACTAAGGTACTAAACAAACTCTTAGGATAGAATATTAATCTGCTGTGTTCTAAGATACATAATGATAAAAAAAAGTTACTATTAAAAAGGACCTACTATATTGATACCTAGAAGATGAAATATAAAACTCACAATTCTTCAAAAATTTAAATTACCTCAGATTTCCCATGTCTTTCTGAATGTATTAGAGATCACTCCACCAGAAAATGAAGAATTTAACTTTCCATTATTTTTTTTTTTTTCTTTGAAGAAATTATTTCATACCTTAAATTTAGGTTGCACCAAGATGTGCGTCTGTGCGCATAAGTAATTAAGAGAAAAGAAGAAAAAAATAAATAAACAAAAGACAAATTTGACAGAAATGAAAATTTTTTTCTTTTTAAACAAAATTAAAAAAAACAACAAAAAAAGAAACAGAATTAAACAAAAAAATACAAAAGAAAATTAAACACAAAAAAAATGATTCTTTTCCAAAAAATAACTTTCATTTGATGTTGAAGATTTTTTTTTTTTTTTTTTTTTTTTTTTTGAGAGGTTTCTATGATTCTCCTTTTTTTAAAATAATCAATATAAAAACAATTGATCTGTGCATAATAATGATAGCAGTGTGTCAAACAAAAACTGCAAATTTTTTTTTATTTTTTAAACTTTTCTTTGTTACTAAGCTATTTCCTATTGCCTTTTAGAGCTGCAGGGAGAGAAAGATCCTCTGTATAGAGGACTGTGGGACCGTGATTTCACCCCTGGACTCCCACCCCCCCAAATACAAAAGAAATATATTTTTTCTTTTGAAGCTGGTGTATGGGTTGGGCTAGACAAGGTTAAATTATTATTTTTCTTTTACTTCTTGATTATGTGCTGAGATTTAAAAAAAGAAATTACTTTTTTCCGTTTAAAAAATTAAAAATTAAAAAAGGAAAACAATAACTGGAAAATAAAAAAATAAAAAAATTGACAAAATCAAAAAAATTAAAACTTTTTTTTTTACCTTGGAGGGTTTCCACCTCCATGCCAACTTTTTTCCATCCCTATCACGTTTCTTTTTTTTTTTTTTTTTCTTGAGGTGGAGGAAAAACAAATCCTCCAAATTTTCTTTTTCATAAAAATTTTTTTTTTTTTTCTATAAAATTTTTATATGCACCCTTTCCCCAAATAAGAAAAAAAAATATATAAGAAAAAATATCAAAAGTTATCCAATAGACATAAACGAGTCTGTGTGTTTGCGTATGTTTGTGTGAATATATAAAGAAAGGGGGTAAAATTATTTTTGAAAATGATTTTTTTTTTTTTTTTTTTTTTTTTGACAAGGATAGGAAAAAGGAAAGTTAGTGTTAAAAAAAAAAAAAAGACTCAGTCATAGTACAGGAGATAATAATATTCAGATAAATTTAACAACAATAACAAAAAAAAAAAAAAAAATTATCCTCAGCAATGCCCAAGCAAATAAGAATTCACTATATATATATATATATATATATATATATTAGTTTTCCTCAGTTCGTAATTTTAACTTAGACCTAAAAATAGGTTCAGAAAACTGCTCAGACAATGTGTAAATATCCAAGCAAATAGGCATATATATATATATATATATATATAAAGATGAGAGGAAAACTTATGCCAATGCATTTTGTTCCTTGTGGAAGTTTATCAAGGCAAGTGTAGAATCTTATTTTTCTACTTAGCATTCTCTATATTTTAACTTTACTTACACAGTAAGCTTTTAGAATATTATAGAGCATTCTGCATTCCAACATTTAATATTTGTTTTTTTACCATATTACTCCTGTGTATAAATACAGGTTATCAAATAAAATTTCCATCTTTCCTTGATAAAGTTCCTCAATGAAATACATTGCCATAAAAAGTTTTCCTTTTGTTTTTTATATATATATATATATATATAAAGACATTTTTATGTTTAACATTCTTTTTATAGATACAAATATTTAAGTAAATCTCTGTTTATAATAAACAGTATTAAATAACATTTACCAGCCTGAATGTCCGAGAAATTTTCATATACATATTTGTATCTATAAAAAGAATGTTAAATGTAAAAATGTCTTAAAATAATTGTTGGACTTTATCCATTTCATAATATATATATATATATTATATAAAAGGAAGGAGCCTGTTTTAGGGAGAGCTTCAATTTTTTTTTTTTTTTCCCCCCCCACACAAAATTTCTTTTCGGCAAATTGTTTTAAAACCCAGACACACTCACATATCTTGACTCTTATACTGATATTGTCAGTCATACTAAAAAAGTTAGACTATATATATATATATATATATATATATATATATATATATATATATATATATAGACATGCACACATTTATAGGTTTTACATAACATACAAAACTATTTCTTTCATCTTGTAAACTTTGCTATTTTATGTATAAAAAATTATTGTTTCATTTATTTATTTATTTAATTTTTTTTTTTTTTTTTTTTTCACTGAAAATTTATATTTGAAAATGTCAACAATTTTATGAAATTCAGTGCATCCCCCCCCCACTCTTCATCACAGGACTCTTCGAGCAGACCGGGGTAAACAGAATAATAATAATAATAATAATAAGTTTTCTAAAAGAACTAGAATGTGTGTCAAATGTATTTTTTTCGCGTTAAAAAATTTCGATTGTCATCCATTGTTTTTGGGTTTTTGCTATTTTCATGCCTTTTTTATTTTTTTTTAAATTTGAAGTTTTTTTTTCTTTTCTGATAAAAAAAAGAAAAAAATCAATCTTTTTCATTTTTTTTTTTAAAGGCCAAATATGATATTGTTTTTTTTTTTTTTTCATTTTTCAATAACAACAAAAAAAAAAAATAATTTTTGTTTTTTAACGTTTGTTCCTTTCTTTCGTTCATTTCTTTTACATTCTTTTGCTCTGTCTAAATAATGAAGAATTTCTTCAGTAGCAATTTTTGAGTTGAAAACCCAAAGAGAGAGAGAGAGAAAAAAAAAAAAAGAGAAAATCCTTGAAACCAGACTGGTAGCAAATTCATCAGCCTGTACAAATTCTGCTTCTGGATTCTATCCAAAGGAATTGTTCCTTGCACAATTCTTTGACAGTTTTGGTTGGTCTCTGAGATTTTTCTTCTTCAGCACCAACTTGCAGTTGATTCAGGGCCTTACATGACCCCCCCCAAATTGCAATATAAAAGAAGCAGGAAGGCAAGCAAGGGTGGAGCGTTAGGGTACCTAAATAGGCATGTGGGCCAGTTGGTAAAAATCAGGTTCATCTTCTTCTTCTTCACTATCTTCTTCTTCTTTGTCTAACTGCAAGAACACACACAAAAGGAAATTCATTGGGGGTGTCAAATTTAATTGAGGCTATAAAAACTGACATTTATTAAAATGAGAAAAATGGAAATAAAGAAAATATAAATAAGAGAAAATTTTTAAAAGCTGACCAGTTCTTGTTCCTCTCTTCTGAGCAATTGTTTCCTTTTAGGCTAATGTTGTACTTGATTTTTTTTTTTTTTGGCAAATGTTTTGTCTACATACAGAATAAACCAAAAGATGTAAGATAAAATATATCTACATATAATTACACATGGATCATGTCCCTTGACATTTTACTTAGGACATGGACAGTAAGATCTATTTGGCCACTTTTAGCTAAGATCAAAATGTAGTATCTGTTCTCTCATTTTGGAGAAGGTGGTTGGTGTAATATCAACATCAGTGTGAAAGTGAGCAATTTTTGTCTTTGGTCCATAAGCATGTGTATGGGCATATGTAAAAAAAAAAACAATCTGCCTTAATGGAGAGATCAGTGTGCTTTAAAAATACTTTTCTAATTGTATTGCTTTGGAAAAATAGTCTACATTAATTCAGCCTAAGTCAAATATTCCTTTGGCAATGTTTAGCCTTTGTGTCTGCAATAAAATGGTGCGTCAAATTGAGTTATTCCTTTGAGACCACTTTGACTCCCTCCTCAGCAATGTTTATATACAAGATTATAAAAAATGTGAACCAAATATAATGCAAAATTATTTACCATTTTATAAATAACTATGAAAACAAGTTTTTATTCATAATTTGGCAAATTCTGTACTCGCAAAAAAATGGACTGTCAAAAGGAAGGTTTTTCCCTTGACACTGCTATTATTTTAACTACCTTCACTCCTCAGAAATATTTGTTGTTTCTATTTGATGATTGGAATTGTAATAAAACTTAAATATATAATGAAAGGTGTGTGGTGGGGAACATTAGTTTGCTGCAATGTCATTTTATTTCATTCATTCTGCCTAGAAAAAAGTATATTTGAAATCTAAAGCGTGTATTTTCACAGCAACCTCACAAGCTTTTACCAAGGGACGTAATTTACGAGTCATACTTACTTCATGGAGTTCTTTCTCAGTGAAAATAAAGGTGAGAAGCTTTAATCGGAGGGGCACTAAAAGAATAAGCAGGAATGGAAAGGCAAGAGCAGCCTCCGTGGACTTGACGACCCACAGGACAACTAATAAGGACAGTTGTGTGAAGGTATAAAGATGCATCCGTAATGTACGCACCTGTCAAGTAAAATGAGAAAACAATTTACAGTAATTAATAAAACAATTAGGAAGACAGATGTCATAAAAGTTAATCAAAAGTATGAAGGGAAAAAAAAAAAAGCACAGAACATATTTAATCACATCTCAAGGTTTTAATTCTGAATGCAATTTAATGGCACATTGATTCCTCTATAATGGTCATATAATGCAAAACGAGGATTTTTGAAGTAGTTTCTCATTGTCTTTAAATTTTGTGGAACAGATTCCTGCCTGGTGTTTGGAAAACTTTCATATTTACATTGTTTGGACAGTTGTCATTTTATTGCTATATTCACAATGTTTCGGCCATTGTATGCTCTGGCCTTCTTCAGGATCGTTCTTATCTTTATTGTCATATTCATGATGTTTCAGCTTCTTTAGGATCTGTCTGTAATTCTGAGATGAGGTATTTTTAGGATCTGTCTGTAATTCTGAGATGAGGTATTGTAACTATTTACATTATTCAGACAGTTGTCCTCATCTTTATTGCCATATTCACAATGTTTTGGTGACCATACACTTATTGTATATATGAAAGAAAAATTTACACTAACCGTTTTTAATTACACATACAACCAATGAAAATACTCTATAAAATATGTGTAACAAGACATAAAATATAAAGTTTAGAACATTTCTAAAAACAGAACTGATGATGATGTCCCCTAGACTTAGCATAAGCCTTTTTTAAGATCCCAGCCATTAACAAAAAACAAAGCCCAAGCACTATGCATGTTTTTACATTTTTTTTTTTCCAATGAAGATGTGCAATTCTGCCAATTTTTACTATAAAAATGGACAGTTATATGTGTTAAGTTAATTAAATAACAGGAAAATAATATAAGAATATTTTAAATTGAAAAAATACGCGAATCAAAGAAGTTCTCAGCAAATAATTTGTACATATATTGTTCAGAAAAACACATGAATATTTGGTGTTTCCTTGAATGTATGAAGCCACGAATGCTGAAACGCAAATAGGCAGGGGCTCACTGTTATGACACGAAATGACTTGACATTGAGCAAATGCTGCCATAAGTGGTATTTATGTGGATGTTGAAAAGGTTTTACATAAAAATTTGTATTGAAAAACTGTATGAGAAGTGTTTATTTATGTTACAGAAGATGAATTTTATAAATCCTTATCCAGTTGTTAAAAGGAGAAATAAAAGTACTTACTCTTCGAACGTAACCAACTGAGGGGTGGTGTTTGACAGGCATCAAAAGCAATTTGGTTCGCTCATACATCTGTACACCACTCATTGAGGACACCCCAAGGTAAAGGAAGACACCAAATAAGACAGTGAGGGGAATTTCTCGAAAGAGGGGACCCCATGATAAAGATGCACCTGTAAAAATGAAGTTTAGGTCTTGTCAGAATTTTGCATTTTATTAAATATTTGGTTAAATGCTACAAATTTCCTCAATCTTTAAAATACTGTAGCAGAAGGATGTTGAGAATGCCATAGGCAGAAAATGTGAGCAATGAGGAAGTTTTAAGGAAAATGGGATCAAGGAAGACCCTTGCAGGAATAGTGAAGATGTCTTACAAAAGTTAAGCAATGTATTAAGAAGGAAAATTTCATTAGAAACAGAGAAAAGATTGCTGAACTGTGATATAATACCAATTCACAATGTGGCAACAAACACTGAACAGATGAAAAGGAAATTTGAGGCAACAGATGTATGTTTCATCCTTCTATAGAATCATAAGTGAGAAGGAAGTTTTAAGGAAAATGGATACAAAAAAGACTTAGTATCAGAAAAGAGACGGCATTTCTGGAATACATGAGAAAAGAGGGCTTGGAGAATTTGACACTCATAGAACATACTGAAGGCAAGAGGGGAACATCAAGTAACCTACTTAGTCAGTGTGTAAATGGAGGGCAGAACAGGCACTAGGAGGCATAGAACTATAAAGGAGATGTGGAGAGCCATGATTGTCCATGTCCTGGAGAGACATGACACATACAAGGATTCAGTAGTTTCAGATGAGATGAAAATCCATCTTCTACCATAAGTGTTTGTTATGTCATGTATACTATCTATGCTATAAATCTGCCAGATAGTATTTTTTTTTCTGTCTTTGTTTCTTCTTTATCCATTTTGCTTCTGTTTGTGTAATTTCGTATCCCTTCAGCACATATGCGATCATGGCTTTCCACAGGGCCCATTTCGCTTCTCCTGACTGTTTGTGTAATTTCGTATCCCTTCAGCACATATGCGATCATGGCTTTCCACAGAGTCCATTTTCATGACTTCTTGTGAAAGATAATGGTGTAATTTCCTATATATGCTTTTGATTTTAGTTTTATTTCTCTTAGACTTGTTGCCAACTGAGGTTAGAGATCTCAATTGATTTTAACTATTTTCCCCTGTTTTATTGCCATTTCTCTTCAGAGCATAGATGATCATGGCCCTTGACAATGTCCTTTTCTTTATTATCCGTGAATTGCCATATATTCATAAAACAGATGGTTTCTTATTGGCTTCTCTGGTTTTGTAATTAGTTTTTTCTTTCTCTTAGACTAGTTGCCAACCAGGGCTAGAGATGTCAGTCTATTTAAACCCTAGCTCTTTTCGATTAAACATATTTTTTCTTTTAATGCTATATCTCTTAAAATAGGTGATCATGGCTCTTCAGGTATCCATTGCTTCATCTGTGAATTGTCATGAATTTTGGGAAAGATAGTGGAGTCGTTTTCCATTGCCTTTTGCATAGCTTTGTATTCAGAGTTTTCCTTCTCTTAGACTTGGTTACTGCTCAAGATGAGAGAATCTAGTCTATTTAAATTATAGCTAGGCATCGGGGGAGTTCCTGGCTTTTTTTTTTTTTTTTAAATACCTGATTTTTAGGGAAAGAAACTTCATGAAGCCATTAACTAGAGGAAGACACCATTGTCCCTAATGTTTACCATTATGTGGGAGGTATTATCATTTTTAATCTTTTCATCTCAAGCAAGGCAATAAAGCCACTAAGATGCAAGGGATTACTAAATGTTACAGAGTATGAGAAAGAAAAAGAATTAAGAAGAGAGAAGCTAACAATTGACATTACATGAAAATTTTTGAAGATCAATGTTAGCTGGTTTGGTTAGGATAGATTCATATGAATAGAGCGTCCTGGGTATGATGATAAACTACATCCGTGTCCTGGGTATGACGATAAACTACGTCCAACAGTAAGGCTTCAGATAATGTTTTCGGAAAAATAATGTTGCCAGCTATATGTTTTGGAAACAATAATGCTGCCAGCTATACGTTTTTTTGGAAAAAATAATGTTGCCATCTATATGTTTAATAGTACTGTATATTTAATATATGTATAGGTAGGTATGTGTGTGTGCATATATATATATATATATATATATATATATATATATATGCCTTAATTTGGCATTAAATGACCCACAGTGGTTGATATGCCATAAAAACCAACCATCATATGAATAGAATATGTATTCTTTGTAGATCAGGTTTCATTGAAATATTTTTTGGAAGCTAGAATCTGGAAGAGAGTTCCACAAGCAAGAAGTATGATTGAAGAAACTGTTAGCATAGAACTTACAGTCCCCTCTAGCCATTTCAACTCTTAACTGGTGAGACCTTGCTGCCAATCTAGTACTGCACTTATATTCATAAAGTCTAGGTACATCAATGTTCATCAGAGCACATACCATGAGAGTGTTTATAGAAAAGGCACAAGGAAGCTACATAGTAGGAAAGTGACTGAAAGCAAGATACTAGGTCAGGACCAATAACATTGCAGATACTTCTTTGAATTTTATCAAGAATCTCTAAATCCATAGCAGGAGCACCAGACCAGGTGTGGCAGCAATATTCAATGCATAGATGAATGCAAGAGAGGTTTATCGTAAAAGAGAATACTCAGGTAGCAGGCCAGTAATTTCCAAAGCAAGCCCCCAGGTATATCCTGTGCTCACTATATATAGCTACTGATATAGGCAATAGGGAGTGTGGGGCATTTCATTAAGACACTATATTAAGCAGAAAGCTAACTTTCTTACAATAAGATAAAGGAGAAAAATATAAATTTCCCAACAAGTTAGTGGAAGAAAAAATTGACATGAACAATCTAGCCTGTTGATTAAATAAAGGGTCCAGTTGGAAATTCCTTTAACTATTACCACACCATGGTGACAATAGTTGCTGTAGAATTCTCTCCCTTTGCTACTCTAGGTGCATTCTGTCACCTTGAGACAGTTGCTATAAATAAACACTTGTCAACTGTTATTTCCGGTATTTTAAGCTGGAAATTGCCTACTATTGTTTTGGAACAAGTTTAAACTTCTGTTTTCCAACACCATTTTGAATTCTTCTAGGCTCTACATGAAGTGTAACATTCATTAAACCCACGTTAATTTTTTTTGAGTTTTTGTGAACAAAAATGGCCATGTCAGTATCCAACAAAGCCTTTATTCAGGAGTTTTTCTTTGATTAGGACTCCGATGATGATTTTGAAGGCTGAGTAATTTTATGGAAGCTACTGACAAGCATTGATATATGATAGACAAAATAATTTGCCTTCAGAAAGGCTAATTATTTTGTCTATTCATAAGCGATGTTTGTCAACAAGACAAATTCTTCTTGTATGTAAACATGAGGAAATGTATCACTTTTTTGACGAAATGAAAGCCTTTTTAGTGATTTTGCTTCTTATTGCACCTCTCCCCCCACCAGATCTCTGAAAGGAGTCAGAAAAGTTAAAGTATGTTGAATTATCTATGTATATTTTAATTTCACATTTTTTATTCTACATTACAATTTTTTGTTTTCAACGTCAAAACATGCATGCAAAACATACTGCATTACATCAAAATATTACTCTTTTATTTGTGTATAAAAATTAAAATCTATACACACAATAGAAAGAAAGTTACAATTTTAAAACAGTAGCACCCTCAAAAAATACAGTGGCAGGGGGAACAATTCTAGAAAGAAATTAGCATGATGAAGGTTAAGGTTACCCAGATTGACAATCACCTGATGAATAAGGGTACAATGGTCAAAGAACAAAGATAGGGACAATAGTCCATGTGCAAATAATGTAAATAAATTGATAAAGGAAGTTACAGATTTTTACTGCTTCCTCCTGGACAGTTATGAAAAGGTGGGGGGTGTTGATCACAATCTTTCATCGTGGCATGCCAGTGATGGGACAGAGTGCAGAGAGAATATAATATGTTTATGTGCCAGAAATGAAAATTTGAAGCAAAAGGTTTTACTTACCTATCAAAATGCTGACTAATATACTTGTAAGTCGTTGTTCTTGGACATAAAGTAACTTTGGCTTTTCTCCTGGGGCATGTGTGCGGCTGAAAACACTGAGAGAAGATTTGTGGGCAACTGACCTGACAGTGGCTGCACACATCCAAGGCAGACCAAATAATGCACAAACACTAACCATTATACTGACCAGCATCATGTCCAGATGGTAACCAGAGCCTTTGCGCATTTTCTTGGACATAATTGTTCTACAGAAAAAAAAGGAAAGAAAGAAACATAAACTACATAAAAAGCAGCATATTTAAAAAAAAATAAAAAATAAAAATAAATCATCTATTTATATAGCAAATGGCTTGGGAACCCCAGGTAATGTAATGGAATAACCTATCACCCCCCCCCACCATGAGTGATTACACTATAAGTAGTAACTACCTATAAGTATTTGTAAGTCAATGGACTACAGATACTAGCTGAGATTTGTTGAGTACAACTCAGACTTATGTGAGAACTACTGACATTCCAATAGTAGCACTCATTACTAATTTGACTTTCAACAACGTGGTTCATAACTGGTACTTTTATTCTTATTGTACTAGTTTTTTTTACAATAAACATTTACTTATTTTCCCCACCTTATTTTTCAAGTATATACTCTTATTAGCATGAAATATAACAAGGACCATTTGAGAACACTGGATACTATAAGCATCCTACTACAATCCTAAGTAGGTGTTGGCTTTAAATAACTCAAAAAAGGGTTGATAGACAATAAAGAATAAATCAATCAATCAATCCAAAGCAAATGTTTAGATAAACTCCATTTTCTTTTTCTACCATTTTAGACCTTTACAGGTAGGACATGCCATGGTATGTCCATGAAATCAAAACAGCCTCGTTTCCCCATATTCCAAATATAAGAAATCTTTACTCATTTGACTTTGTCTAAAAAAAAGCCCTACTTTGTGCAACACACTATCATGTGGTTGCTTCTCTGAACACTAAAATCTTTACTTCTTCAAGTCAAGGGTCAATTGTTATCTATCCTCCCTATCTTGATAATGTTCACTTCCTACCACTACATCTTTCACTCATAATTTTAACAGTAACCCTCTACCTTCAGTTGCTCTCGAGCCATGTACTAGATGAACTTTAGTAAATAGAATATAGAAAAAAATAGTTTTCAAAACAAACACTAACCATAAAACTGACAAGTTATAAGCTACGTCTAGACAGCTATACATATCTGGAGAACCGGTTGTGTTGTTTTGACTTAATAATCAAAGGGGACCTTAGTGCACATGCAGAAACAGGTACTTTTCCAAATAGTTAAAGTGAGCTTGTGTACTGTGGGACTATCACCTTCACAAACATGTAAGTAAAATAAAGCTGTCTATATAAGAAAATTTATACTAGCCATAGGACTGGTATACCAAAAAGAATTGTATAGCCTAACATGGAAATAGAAGAAGGTTGTGGATATTATCAGCAAAGCTGGCAGCTGCTCTCAAAAATGACTTTCAATTAATGGGTAACTGGGGCAAGAAATAGTTTCATTTTGGATGGGGGGGTGTTGAAATTAAAGTTATCCTTTAATCCTCATAGAGAAAGCATTTTTGCCTTTTGTCAGGCATGGTTGATGCTAAACTGCAGGAGAACAACTCATTGCAACTTTGTGTGATCTCAAGTTTTCTACCGACATGAAGTGATTATACTGAAGCAAGTTCTAGATCTGCTGCTAAGATGGTAGTTCTCTATCTTGTGCCAGACCACTTTTTGCATCAGAATCTGTCATGCACATTTATAAATCTGCCATTTGTCTGTGTACTGAATATTGCTGCCATATCTTGACAAAATCCAAAAATGGCTTTGTAATGTTATCAGTCATGACCTGGCATATCGACATCAGTCACTTTCCTACCACAGTAACATGAATTCCAATTAACTTTTCTATAAATAAATATTCTAATGAGTTTTCTTCTCTGGTACCTTGACCACATGAATTCAAGTGTACTACTAAATTAGCAATTAGGTCTCACCATTTTACTGTTAAAATAGCTAGATGTAACTGTTAGTTCTACTTTAATAGTTTCTTTTCTTGCACTTCTCACCTGTGGAACCCCCTTCTGATCTCTTGCTCCCCTGCCACCTATACTCTTCAAAAATTTAAACGCAATGCCAATTGTCATTTTGTCTTCCTGAAACTTGCACTTTTATTGTTCTTTCACTAAAATCTTCTCATTTTCTATCAATCCTAGTAACCCTTTGTGTCTTAGTGGCATTATTGCCTTACTTGAGGTGAAAATAAAAAAAAAAACAATTTCTTATAACGAATAATCTCATATTAAACAAAAATTTAGTAACGATGGAATTTTAATCACATTAATGATGAGCAATAAATTGAAATAAATGAAAAATCTTTTGCATGGCAGCTAACCTTGTCGGTTAATTAAAAAACTTGAATCTGTTTTACTTACTCTGTGATTTGCACTTCCATGAAAAGAAGAATGAAGATAAGAAAAGCAGGAATAATAGAAGCAAATATCAACCAAACTTGAAAATTATCCTTAATACCCATCGGGTTGATAAACCAACCTCGCTTCTCAGGGGCTGTTGGAGCAAATTGATCAGACATTTCAAGTTTCTGAAATAAAAAACAGACAAAACTGAAATAAATAAAATATATGTATAAGGTTTCCTCTCTCTGCCTTTTCTATAAATACTTTCATGATAACTGTTCAGATGAGAATCTTCACTATGGTACCTAGGGTTTTTGAATTTAAGTAGATTATTAGACTGGTGACAAGATCTCATCAATTTACACTTGAGCTAGCTAGAGATGTAGCCGTAAATTCAGTTTCTTTTCTTGCACTTCTCACTTGTGGAACTCCCTTCCAATTCCATGTTTTCCAGCCAACTTTAATCTGCAAAAATTTAAATGCAATGTCAGTCACTATCTACTTGTCCTGATTACTCTTTTCTCTTCCTGCTCATTATTAATATTTTTGTTCCGAATTCTTCTACACCCAGTAATCCCTTGTGTCTTAGTGGCATATGAAATATCCAGACAAAAGTAGGTAATTTCAGATGATGTAACTCATGTTCATTTAGC
This sequence comes from Acanthosepion lycidas, assembly GCA_963932145.1. Taxonomy (NCBI): domain Eukaryota; kingdom Metazoa; phylum Mollusca; class Cephalopoda; order Sepiida; family Sepiidae; genus Acanthosepion; species Acanthosepion lycidas. The sequence goes on from OZ010615.1 coordinate 2,237,963, forward strand.
TGTAATAACTTTGGGAAAGGCATGTACCAACTTCTTCCTGCACTCAGTATCATCATTTGCATATGAGAATGGTTGACGGATGATAGTGGGCACCTTATTCAATCACACAACCTTAACTATGTTTATACACACAATAATACAACTTGAAAAATGTTAAAATGACAAGAATTTAATGTTTTTTAGGCCAGTAGAACTGGAACTATAAATCCAAAATTCAAAAGTTTCATATCGAAATGCTCATCAGAGCCAGATGTTTGATAAATCTATTGAACTTATCAGATGTCATATATATATATATATATATATATATATATATATAGCTGGCCACTCATATTCGATGATATCCATCTACAAGGGTGGTTAGCCAATCCCTATTGCAGACTCACGGTCAGACACATCACAGAGCGAACCTGTGGTATAGGCACATTGGGCTAAACAGTGGCTTTCTCTACCCTGAGGGATGTGGGTTCAGTTCATACTGAAGACTGCAAATTTTTCTTTAATAAAATTTTTCAATATTTCATGCTGGTAGGTGAATATAAATTGTAGAAAAAAGAAGAGAGAAAAACAAAAAAAAAAAAAAAAAAAAAAAAAAAGGGGGACGAGAGGGTTCGCCGACAAACCAGCTGTTCTTCTTTGCCATCGGTCGCCTCAAAGAAATGAATTATGAGACTCCTTTTCTCTGCCGTTACACTGGGCAGTCGTGAAATGGACACCCAAATCAGACGTGCCTACTTCAACTGCCTCTTGGTTCACCAGTCTATTCGCACGTCCAACTCTGTTTCACGAAGTCTGCCGAATGACTCGCCTGCTGCTAGCGCCTCGCCTTTTTATGCTAGTCCGACACTGCTGAAATTTGCATGTGTACTGGTACAATCTCGTTTTGGACGAGACTGGTGCATATAAATTGCATCTTCGACAGTGGCCATGTTTCCTTTCAGATTTATCATGCAAGCAAGACATGTTCGCACACGTTTTGAGCTCCGAGCTAAGTCATCACACTCCTCCCTGATCTCATGATCACAAAGGTGGCAGCCCAGCAGCGGTTGTTTTCGAGGGGGGGGGGGTTCTTCATAAAGGCAGGGCGGGGGGGATCTGATCTTGCTCCCCCTTCGGGTGGATTGTCAGAGGGGGGGGCTCTGCTTCTATTCCCTCTTCAGGTGGATTGACGCATTCCACGCTTTCTTCGTCAAACAGCAAACTTTCCGCCCCGCTCTCAGATGTGTCGTCGGAATTTTCCTTGGACGCGCCATAACTGTGGCATGGGTGTAGATCCTTAATGTGGCGGGGTATTCACCTGACCCTTGTTGAACCTGGTGCACCGATTTATTGGCGCCTTGACCCACATGTGATCTCCGACCTGGTAGGAGCCGTGCCCAGGGTCTAAAGACATTCACTCTCAGTTCGTATCGGTGGATCCTATTGGCAGGCACAGTCTGGGGTGATGTACTGTCTTTTGGTGTGACGTTGTATCAGTAGACGCCTTCCTGTATGGAACAGCGCATTCTGGCCGCAATTCGTTTTACTGTGTGGTGGCATCACTCCGCTATACCATTCTCAGCTGGGGCATATGCACAGCAAAATCGCAAGTTGACTCCCCACTCATGCGCAAAGGCTCTGAATTCCCTCCTGCAGAAAGCTGGGTCGTTGTCCATGGTGGGCCCCGCTCAAGGAACACTTCTTTCAGCTGACGAATGACAGCTGCCGAGTCTCGTCTTGCCAACTGCTTCCAGATTGAAAAACACAACAGGCCACAGTCAGTCAGCATTAAGAAATGATGGGCACCATAGTGGGTGATATCCATCCCCAGTCTCTGCCAGTTTCTTCTTACCTTAAGCTTTCCTTTTTGCCAGTGAGTTGGTGCAGGGTCGATGGACTGACATTCCTCACACGTTCGTATAGCTAATCTAACGGCTGCTTTTGTTGTTAATGGGCAGACTCTCCTAGTGAAGTAGGTAGTACGCTGCACTCCTGGGTGGCCACTGTTCCTGTGGATGGACATGATTTGATCTGCATCTAGTTCGTCCACATGGGTGGTGCCAATCATTGGCCTGGGTCCATTGCTTCTCTTCATTGTGTCAAACCATTGCTGTGGTACCCTTGTCAGCCGATCAGCTACGTTCCGAGCTGATGGAACCAGTGTCACGTCTATGGTCAGCAGATACTCTTCCATGAGCTCCTTAAGAGTTGTCAACCGCCTCCTGATGAGCATTTTGTTTGCCAACTTGGTGTGCAGTCACACTCTCTCAGTCAGAGTATCAGATACCAAATGGTACACGCAAACAGAATCTGTTTTTAGGTGTAGCGTCTTGCTCTGCCACTGGAGTGCTAGATTGACGCCTTTCAACACGGCATCCAGCTTGGCCAGGTTGATGTGCTGAGCATCATCTTTAGGTCGCAACCAGCAAGCATCCTCCAGCACCATCTTGTGGCTCTCTAATGCTACTCCAGTCACCAGGGAACTTGCATTGAGCCACACATTCAGCTCCCAAGCATCCACGCACCACTCCCCACGGGGTGGATCGTCCCACTGCACAGAATTCACGGTCTCAGACAACATGCACTGGAGAAGGGCATCCTTTGTTGTTTCCTCATCCCAGCCCATCATAACTGTACTTGCTCTCCTCTTGAGCACTCCACATGCCACACGGAGCCAACCACACACTGGGAGGTACCCAACAAGCCTTACACACAGAGAGAACACCTTCCATCGCGTAATGACATCGGTGACGTTAGGAACCATGCTTCCTCGTCTCCACCATGGTCTTCATTGTTCCATCGTGACCGCCAATTCTAGTACCCGTGCACCATCCTCCAACCGTTCTGGGTCCATGCATTCCAGCCCAAACTGGGCCAGATGTTCTCTAACGTGGGTCGTGGGAACGACATCTTCATTGACATAGACATCATCAATGTAGGTAGATGCCGCACGACCCACAGCTTCTTCCTGAGCCAGCACCATACTGATGATCGCCTTCAGGACGAGGGGAGCCACATTTAATCCAAATCCTAAACATGTCGGGCAATATCTTCTCCCATCAATTTCCATGGTCTGGTAGGCCAGAGTGACTCGTGGACACATATTTGGAAGTATGCCCTCCTGAGATCCAACAAGGACACGTTGTATCCCTTCTGCTGCCATTCACGCAGTTTAGCGGCACAGACGTCTGCATCAGCTCTGAAAGCGTCAACATGATGGTTGAGCTCCCGGAAGTCCATCACTGGGTGTACCTTCAACTTGTTCTGCTGTAGTACAGCCATCAGGGGAATTAGCCCCTTGGGAGGCTACGGTATGAGCCAGCCACTGCTGATCCACGTGCGGAGCTCCTGTTCATAGCCCTCCCTGATCTCTGCTGCTACCAGGTACACGGAAACCTGGTAGCAGCAGAAAAACACGGAAACCCCATTGTGCAGTATTTCAGGCACGCGGTTTTCTGACCACTTCCATGCCACAGTCCATGATTGCCTCCGGTGGTCAAAGGTGGCAGTGAAGTCGGGTTCATTCACAGTAATGGATGCACATTTGGCTACTCGCCCATTGCCAATCTGTGCTTGTCCCATAGGCCCAACAGTAATGCCTCCCAATGCTGTTATGGCATCAATCCCCAATAGCAGGTCAAATCCCAGTAGTTTGCCGCGCACCACCAGCATGTCAATCTTAGCAGAACCGCCTTCCTCCATGGCTACAGTTACTACCCCACGCCGCAACCTTCACTTTCTTCCAAGACCGGCATCGATCTGCATCCACAATTGTCTGTGAAAACGCATTGTCCGCAAATGCCTGCTTCAGTCTGGCTTCGATTTGATTGATGTCTCCTTGATATTCCTCCTCCATTTCCATGTAGAGGGCTAGTGCGTCCCCCTCCAGTTATAATGGTAGCAGACTAGCCACATCGTCCACCTGCTGAAATCTCGCCACCAGCTTAACCTTTTTTTAGCCATGCCACCACATCACCCTGGCCGGAAAATGGTTCTATAATGTTGCTGCTTATGCGAACCTTTGCCATATTCCACCAAAATAGCTTGTAGAAAAAAGAAGAGAGAAAAACAAAAAAAATAAAAGTGATGAGAGAGTTCGCCAGCAAACCAGCTGTTCTTCTTTGCTGTAGGTCGCCTCAAAGAAATGAATTGCAAGACCGTTACACCAGGCAGTCGTGAAACGGACACCCAAATCAGACGCGCCTGCTTCAACTGCCTCTTGGTCCACCAGTATATTCACACGTCTGACTCTGTTTCACGAAGTCCGCCGAATTACTCACCGTCTGCTGTGTCGCTGATGCCTCACCTTTTTATGCTAGTCTGACATCTGCTGAAATTTGCATGTGTACTGGTACAATCTCGTTTTGGACGAGACCAGCGCGTACAAAATCGTGTAGCAGCCATGTTTCCTTTCAGATTTATCATGCAAGCAAGACACGTTCGCACACGTTTCAAGCTCCAAGATAAGTCATCACATAAATAAATATACTTTTTAATCTACTCAGATTTGAGTATCCACTAATAATAGCTTTTAAAGTGATACAAATCAATTGGTTAATAAACATCTGTATTAATAAATTCTATATGTATGTATATCTTTCAAAACAAACACTAATTCTAATTTTCACATTTGACGCTCTTAGCCTGCTAGAGTTTTACTATAAATGTCACAGCCTTTTAAATTTAGAACTTGGGCCCAGTGGATAAAAGTGTTGGTTGATTAATCCAAAAAATGACTTAACCCAAACAGTTGTCAGTTCAATCCTTGTCCACAGCAGAGAGAACAAAGACCTGGAAAATTATCAAGGTAAATTAAGTAAGTAAAATTGAGATATCCAAAGGCATGGTAGATGGAATTAAAACAATCTACTTCCTTGGACTAAATAAAGGGTTTCCAACAAATATCTCCTGAAGAAGGCCATAGCATACAACAGTTGAAACATGAAAGTGACAGTAAAAATGAGGACAATAGTTTGAATAATGTAACAAGTGACAATGAGTCTTTTTCATACTCTTACTGAGTTTAGGAATGCTGATGCACAATTTTTTTTAATGTTTAACTTTACAAGTCTTTTAATTCTTTTACAGAGTTCTTTAAGATTGATCCAGGTGCCCCAGTAATAATCAGTGCCACTGTCACATTTATAGGCCACTTTTTGTTCTCAGTCAAGGGACCGATATTTTAAAATATTTTTGTACTAAATTTTCCATCTACCATCTTACCTTTCTTGTTTCTGGTATACTGATATACACTAAATTAGTTCTTTTTTTCTTATCTGCAGGAACCTGTATGTTAAGGCATTTCTGCCATTACTTAAAGTGACTGGTACACTTGCAAAAAATAACAGAAAAGAAATTTTTTTTTTTGTAGATTAGCATTCATTAGACTTTTCCTGATCTGCAACATTTTTTACTGCCATATCTGGTTTGGTGCTCCCGCTGTATATTTAAAGGTTCTTGATAAAATTCAAAGAAGAATCTGCAATGTTATTGGTCCTCACTCCGCATTGCAGCTTCATTTACTTTCCCACTGCCATAGTGTAGCTTCCCTCTGCCTTTTCTATAAATATTTTCACGGTAATTGTTCTGATGAACTTTCCTCTATGTTAGGGGTAGTAAGAATGTGTTGTTTTGGGGTAAGGAATACAGTGGTATATTTGGGTCAGTAATTGTAGCTAGCTAAGTTTAAGATAGATTGAAGACCAGCTCTCCTGATTTTTTTTCCTTTCAAAATAAATATTACTTTCATAAAATTTAGATATCATCGAGGAATGTTAGTACATTGCAAGATTGGCAGCAAGGTTTCATCATTTTATGGTTAAATGTAACCGTAAGTTCTATGCTAATAGTTTCTTCTATTGTTCTTCTTTTTTACAGAACTCTCTTCTAGCTTCCCTTTCAACTTTGATCTTCAAAAATTTAAATGCAATATCAATCGTTACTTTCTGTTTTTTAATTCTTGTTCTTTTATTGTCGTCTCTCCTTAATAGTATATTTTTCTCTTATTCTTTTGCATCTTAGTGGCTTTTTTGCTTTGCTTGTGGTGAAATGAAAAAAAAAAAAAAAAAAAATGATATTGATTTAAACATTTTTTTTTAAACATTTTAGAAGTGATATCCTGACTATTTTAAAGAGGTATCTGAACTTTGTTTTTATTTACAAATGTCAAGTTTGAAACTGTATTTATGTCATTGCTATGTCCTATTATAAATTGAGAAAAAGACATCAGTAATATGCAATGATCAATCACAGTTTCAAACATGACATAAATAAAAAAGAAAAGTCAGTAATCAGTATAATTCAGATACTGTATTTATATTATGAGCAGGACCCCTTTTTATTCAATTATCACATTTTTGTGCTGCTGTGGTCACCACACCCCTCCATTGCACAATTGTGGTACACGATGACATTTAAGGTAGAATAGTGCAATGGCTTGCATCAGGTATATTGAGGTTACCCAGTCCCTCCTCTCAGAAATCTACAAGGAAATAAAACCCAATTTGTCCTAATACTTACCCATAGTTGGAGGGAGAAGAGATGGATTGATACCTTTTCCAAGGTTATTAGTACATAAGTAAATGCAAAGAACTCAACTGGAATTCAAAGTTTGATGAAGCTCTAATGAATGCTGAATTACAAAAATTTATTCCCTCCACTCAAAATTTCTTATGGTTTGATTGGAACAAATTTCATGGCTTGATGAAGCTCTAATGAATGCTAAATTACAAAAAATTATTCCCCCCCTCATAGGTCAAGCAATTGTAGGAATTTTACTTTTTCCTTTAATACTAGATTAATTTTACATTTTTTATATAGTCATACCTGTGCAATAAACTCTTACCTGTGTACAGGTGTCCTTTATTAAAACATCAAGGAGAACCATCACAACAAGAGCAATTAAAACTCCAAAATCACCAAGAGCTCGTCTGGCCTGAAAAATGTAAAAAAAAAAAAAAGTAGAAAAATGGAGTGAAAAAGCAAAGGTGATACTTGGGTAAAAATAAATGAGCTTCACTCAAGAAAATGAATTAAATCACCAGTCTTAGTTACATTTAGACTTATCTTCATCTTTATTATTATTAATTATATTTCGGCTGTTGGTACTTCTTCAGGTATCTGTTGATGATCAAAGTAACCTTCAGGGAATTTTGAACTGAACTCTTTATTTGATCTGTGGGTTAGCAGACACCTGAATAAGGTGGAGGACACAGCAGCTTTCTCTCATATAATATATATGCATGCTTGTAAAATGCATAATAGCATCTGAGACAAAATTGGAGATGATGAAAAGCTTTTAGACAAGGCATCATATTGATGTGACGTATTAGCTTTGACTTTTTCACGTTGGAATAAAAGACAGAACTTTGTGTAAGGAAAATGTATTGGGATTTTTGAGGATAAGAGGAGCAATAAATGGTTGTCGGATCTGATAAGGTACTTAAATTCAATCTAACATACCTGACCTGGAAACTTAACCATTCACTTTCCCACCATGATGATGTGGATTCCCTCTGAATTTTCTATAAATAATTTCATAGCAATTTCTTTAATGAGTTTTCTTTCTTGGTGCAGTGCTTCAACTGTATGAATTTAAGTGTACTTGTACTACTAGATTAGCAGTTAGGTCTCACTGTTTTAATGTTGAATTAGCTAGATGTAACCCTAAGTTCTCTTCTAATAGTTTCTTGGCTCATCTGTGGAGCTCCCTTCTGATTTCTTGCTTCCCTGCTCCCGACGATCTTCAAAAATTTAAATGCAATAACAATCACCATCTTTTGTCTTCCTGAATCCTTTCTCCTCACTAAAGTTTTCTCATTCACTTTTATTCCCAGTAACCCCTTGCATTTTAGTGGCTGTATTGCCTTGCTTGGCATGGAATGATTTAAAAAAAAAAAAAAAAAAAAAAGTCAAAAGATTGATATTTTTTTTTCTTCTCGCCCAATAAGAGTAGATATGTTCACCTGTCGTTGGCTTCACACTCCTTCCCAGTTTTTTTTTTTGAACAGGAGTAGAGGTTTAACCCATATTTCCAATTTTGGATTGGGTTTCTAATTCTTTCTAAAGTCTACTTTAAACATTTCCACCTGAACTAAGAAGTTTTATTTACTAATTATTTTTTTTTCCTCAACAGAAGATAGGTGTCCCTATCATCCAGTTCAAACTCTTCCTTGGTCTTTTGAACAGGAGTAGAGGTTTATCCCTTGTTTCCTGTTTAGGACTGGGTTTCCATTTCCTTCTAAAGTCTGTTCATTTGCTTATGTTTTCCCAATCAGAACACTCTTGACTTCTTCAAGTTTAGAGGCCTAGCCATATCATGTTGAAACACTGGTTCTTGCAAGATTACCAATGTTAAGCAATGTTGAGCTTAATCAGTGTGTGTATACACACACACATTATATATATATATATATATGCATATGCATGACTGTTTGGGATAACCAGGTGTTGTGAGAATTACCATGGAGAACAGCTTGGAATTTATGTGAAAATACTTTTGAGAAAGGTATGAATTCACCTCTTCTCCTCCTTGCTATGGGTTAATAAGAAGAACTTGTATTCATAAATAATTATTATCTCCAAAAAATTCTGACAATCTAAAAATATTTTCTGGTTTTAAATAACCTGCAAAAGTTTGACAACCCATAAAACAAATAAATCAATCAAGTCTAGAGTCAGCCATTATCTTTTCTGCATAGCACAAAGAACTTCTTGTCTTTTCTTATGCTCATACAACACCCTCTACCTTGAGTAGCTCTTTGGCCTTAAAAAAGTGAGACAACAAAACATGAATAAATTGAAAAGAAACCTTAAATACTTACACTTCTTCCAAGAAATTTGCTATTTCTAAAAATCCTGAGGAAATATGCAATAAAAAAGGTTCCTAGGGCCAATATGGTGGACAACAGAGCCGTGTTTGGTTGGTTTGCAGCCTTTGTATAACGTTCACGGGCTTTTGTCCCGACACTAGCCTCTGTTGTGCTGTGGCTATGACCCCCATTGGAATTAATTGTTGAATTAAACAATGAATAAGAAATTTCGGAAGCTGACGTTGTGGAATTACTACTGTTTAGGCTTGGTAAGACGACGCTTGGACAACAAGATGCACAGTCCGCGATTAGTGGGTATTTTTGGTAAATCTGGAATTAAAAAGCAAAAATAATTTTCATTGGCATCAATATTGGTGTCATTTAGAATTTCAAATCTTGTTATTCAAATTTTGAGTGTGCATTTGAGTGAAAGTGAACACAAAGAATCAGAACCTTGGGAAAGGCTTGAAACCATTTATTCCCCTCACAGCTATAGCTTAACCAGCAAGGTCTAGTGGACTTTCCAGTTTGGGATATCAGCCACTCATGGAGAAGGCAACAGGAAACCACTCCAGGTTTATAATTTATAAAATTTATAAAAAGATTTGGAATTTATGGCAATCCATAACTGCCCTCATCCTGAAGGGATATGGCCTTAAAAAAAAAAAAAAAATTGTTAATACTTAGAGTAAAGGTTTATTAACTACTAATTACAGAGTTCTTTCTTTATAAGAAAATGATAGGAATAAGCAGGAAAGAATCCTTGACTAGTATGCACCAAATTTCCATCAGCCATAGTGGCACGGAGATGGATAATAAAAATATTAAATATTTAAGCTTACTTAGGTACCTCCATGAAATCGCTAAAAAAAAAGAGCATAGTCTGATGAAAAAGACATCAAACTATATGAAAACAAAATTTTATCGTCTAAATGCTTATGTTTTTATGAAGAAGATAGACCAAATTTTTTTTTAATTATTTAAAAAAAATTTTTTCATCTTTTTAGAATATTCTAAATTTTGATTTAAAAACTTTGTTTATCTTTGTTGCAACAAGGGGTAGTAAATAACATAGATAATTTTTAGCGCGTTTTTTTGTATTACACACATTAATTTAGAAAATCTTGCAAAAATAAAAATAATTGTCAGATGTTAATGAAACTTTCAGAAACTATTCACAGATGATCGAAATTATTATAAATATGTTGTTTTTTATAAAAGTCATGGCAGAAAGATTTTTTTTTCATATTTATTAACACCCCATAACTAATTTTATGAAAAACTAGAAATTCGATCGCGCCGCCCCTTACAGATTGCAATAGTTAAAAGCACAAGGCTTTGAAGAATGCAAATCATGTATTTTTTTTTTTTTTAATTGTGGCCAACGTACCTGAAAATCAGCTCTGAATTGTAACATACAAAACTCAATAAAACAAATATATTATTTAATTTCAAATGCTTTTATTTGTTTTTATGAATATGGACAATATTTTCTGAAAGCAAAAAATTTTTTCAATGAAAATTGAATTTTTAATACAATTATTTGTTATTTCTTTTAATTATAATAGATTTTTACATTAAGTTTTTAAAAATATTATAAAATTAGTTAAAAGCAACACCGAGCTTTCAATTGTGTCCAGATGAGATCGTCATTGTCTATCGCTTTGAAAATTGTATCGTTTGGACCAATCGGATTAGCCAACGTAATTAAAAAATGTAACTTTTGTGCTTATAATCGAGCAGTAATTATAAAGTACGGAAGATCAACCAGGATACAATTTAGTTGCATTATTTGAGTTCAGCATTGTTCTCCGCTCTTAAGGCCTTTACTTTTGCGAAACACGTATGGAGAAGTTAATTTGATTTTTCAATTTCAACTGAGAAGGGTACCTATAAGTATCAGTATCATCTTATGAAATTTAACTACTGCTAAACTTTAATTTATATGATCTTATTTTTATATTAATTTATATGATCTTATTTTTATATTAATTTATATGATCTTATTTTTATATTAATCTCAGTTATGACATTTTTCCATAAATGAAATATCAAAATTAATAATAAAATGAATGAAAATACAAATAACACAGTAAAATGTAATAAATGTACATAAAATTATAGTATTTTATGTACACTTCTGATAAAAATTCATAAGGTACGTATAAATAATAGATACCTCTTTCTTATGAAATTTAATCTCACTCTTAACAGTCTTATTTTTTAATTTCTTTATATTTTCCATAAAGCATCGTAAACGTAAAGATGAAAGCTAAGTACAAAAAAAAAAAATGAAAAATTAGAGCGCTGAAAGTTTTCCTTAAAAGTAACGAGGTAAATAATTTGTTCATTTAAATCTAAATAATTTCACTTCCTTCCATCCGTAGAAAGAATTATCTTCCCGTAAGTTGTCTAAATGTCATGAATCACAGCTGTCCAAAGACGCAAAAGGTTATGACCTTCTTTGTTTTATTTTCAAATTACATTTTTTCAGCGCAGAAGTTAAGCTTGGTTCAAAATATTTTAAATAAACATTATAATTTCTGATTTTATTAAAATCAGTTTTGAAAAAATGATAATTGATTTTTAAAAGAATATCAAAGTCAGATTTTCATCTTTATATCAAATGATTGAAAATGATTGATTATCTGTCTTTTTTTTTTTTTTTGACAAAAAAAAAAAAATTTTGGACGTGCTAGGAACAATTAAAAAAATGTAAAAAAATACCCCCAAAATACTTTGATCTTTCCTCTTTAATAATAATATGAACATTAGACGATAAAAACTTGTTTTCGTCAAGTTCGGCGTCTTTTTCATCATGCTATCTCTGTTTGTTTACATTTTCGTGGAGGTACCTAAGCTTACTGATAATACGATGAGGCTTGACATCAAATAGAGATCACAGAAGGTAACATTTAAGTGTATAGAAAGATGTTTGTGAATTACAGATGGTTTTGGAGAGAAACTGGTATTTAAATTAAAATACACAAAAGTTGACTGGATGAAACAAGTCTTGTTGGTTGGAATTTGAGACCATATCTAATATTTATAGTGTTGTACAGGCTAAAGAAAGATCTCTGGACATTTTTGGTTACTGTCATTTAGTTGTGCATGTATAGGCACATCCAAATACAGATTCTACATTCTGATGTGTGATGTAATAGTTTCTTTCTTCTCTCTGAGTGGATGTCAATAGAGAGTGTGGCAGAAATACTTCCTATATAAGGGTAAGACATTAGCTAGATGAAAGCACCATTACCATATGGCAAAAATACTTCCCATATAATATCTTACCATTATGTGGGAGGTATTTCTGCCGCACATAAGTGGCTTTTTCATGTGTACACATGGTCACATGTTGGGGCAGCTACTGACATTATATGAATTGTGGATCTCCACCTCCTGAGCAGGTCATCACTTAAGTTAAACCCAGTTTCTCTGTAGAACACTGAGTGCAAAGTCCATTCTGAAATGATCTAAGGGTGGGATTCCCAATCATTTCTGTGTCATCACCCACTCTCACATGGAAAAATTTTTCATTGCCCATGTAGTAAATATTCAAAAGCATAATAAAATTGTTTAGTAAAAGTTTGTTACTGCTTCATAAACTGACTTCAGTAAAAGATATGAAAGGGAGGTGACTTATGCAATGGCTGCTGCTATTATCATATTAAAGAACTTGAATGTTCAAAACTTTTATTTATATATATATATATATATTATGAAATGGATTAAATTCGACAATTATTTTAATGTCTGTCTATATATGCCAGGCCACAGAAATCTCCTGAGCCGACCAAGCATAGAAATAAATACAATATGGGAACCAGTAATAAGTGCCAGAGAAAAGCAATGATAACAACAAAGTTGCAATATGAGCACTGGTAAAAATAATTCATGCCCAGATGTCCTCAAGGACACATGGCACAGTGGATAAAGGCGTTGGTTAGATCCAGTGACAGGACCCAAAGAGTGTGAGTTCAATACCCGGTTAAGGCAGTGGAGAACTTTCAGAGGGAAATTAACAAAAGATAACTGATATCCATTAAACATGGCACATGGAACTAGAACAGTCTACCCCAGTGAACAAAATAAAGGGTTCAGTTCAACATTCCAACCATCTGAAGAAGGCCAGAGCGTACAATGGCTGAAACGTTGATAAATATGGCGACAAAGATGAGGACAATAGTCTGAATAATGTAAATAATTATTTTAATATATTTTCTTTTTATATAGATATAATTTATTTAAAAAAATGCTCTGTTTTTTTTATTAAACTGTATTAATTACATTTACTGGACAGAATGTTTTATATATATATATATATATATATATATAAAAATTTTTTAGTTTTATGGTTACATTAGTGTTGCAAAGGCTGACAAAAAAATTTTTGTACATAATTATAAAATTAAAAAGAATATATGCAACTAGCAACTAATAAAGATTCAGCAAATATTTTTGTTGTTCTTGGTCTTCCTTAACCTTAAACACTAACCATCAATTACAGTTACACCCCTACTAACCATGGGTATATCGTACCTGATTTTGAAAATATCAAAAAAAAAATATTAAATATAAATCTTTATTTGAAATATTTTACATGCAGGCACTTCAAACTTTGTACTTTGAGTTAACATTAATAGGAACTGAAAAACATTATTTAGGTAAGAAAATCAGGTATGGAAAATTGTAATTAAAAATAGGAAAATTTGCGCTGGGTACTATATGCCCATGGTTAGTGTTGTAGGTTTAATCTGATTTATACCCCCCTCCCACTAAAAAACAAATTATTTTGTCTGAAGAACGATTTGAATGGTAATGGCCCTTCTCAAAACTAGAAAATACCAAAATATTCCTAGTCTGTGAGGATGTTTATATTTTATCTAGGAATGTGAGCCATTTATTTTCCTGTTTTTATTGCTCTTTTACACGGGTTCTTTGCAGATCTTCTTTGAATATTTTTTTCAGGTAACATATGTTGAAATACCTTTTTAATGTTCAAAATCCTATATTGTCCACCAAAATTTTCAATTGACCATCATTTTCTGTTTAGTTGCTCAGCACCCATTGAACAGTTGAAATAGCTCACTGGCGGGTGATATTGCCCAGGGCATACTACAGGAAGCTAATGATATTTAGTTTGATTTATTTCAAAGAGAACAGAATAATATTCATGGAGTAGGAGGAATTGCTAAGTATAACTCTAAGTTCTATTTTAACAGTTCATTATTTTGCACTTCTTGTTTCCCTCGCCCCCTCACTCCCAGTTGTGGAGTCATGCAAATGCAAAGGAGTGTTATGATAGTGTAAGTATTAATAAACTTGGCTTAGTGTCTATGAAAAGGCCAGAAAGAGGGAGAACTCTCAGTGTGATCTCAACCCATTAGTCATGTTGATCTGCTAGATGAGCTTGTTAACCATTACTTCATAATCAGCTTTCCTGTTTCCTAGTTTCTTCAAAAATTTAAATGCAATGTCAATCATCATCTTTTTTTCTCCCTGAATCCTGAGTAATGTTTTCTCAGGTTCCTTCATGCTCAGTAATCTCTAATGTCTTAGTGGCTTTATTGCCTTCTTGGGTTGAAAAGATAAAAGAAACTGCAATAAATGAAGTAAGGGAAAAAAAAAACTCACATTTGTTAATTGTTTGGTAAAAGTTTGTTACTGGTTTATAAACTGACTTTATAATGGAATAAAAAAATACCAAAAAGGAAGTAACAAATAATACTGATGTTTGTCTCCTTCAATCCTGTTCTTTTTATTATTTTTTCTCCTCAGTAATGTTTTCTCAGGTTCTATCATACTCAGTAACCTCCAAACGTCTTAGTGGCTTTATTGCCTTGCTTGGAATGAAAAGACTAAAAAAATGGAATAAATGGAGCAGGCAGGAAAAAAAATAAAAAAAAACCTTTTTATACTTACATCTGTTAATTTTTTTATCACTTCGTAGATAAAAATGAGTGAAATTAGAATGGCAAAAATTTCCTCAGTGAATCTTGTGACAAAACGGACAAGAAAGCTTCCTTCGAGTGCCACAACCACACCTGCTATCACAGTGACCCAAAAACCAATCCAGCAACGCATTGGCAAGAATTCAATTTCATTGCTTTCACAGAACTGAACCAAAACAGAGAATGAAAGAAAGAAAGAAAAAAAAAATTTAAATATTTTTGTACAAGTTCAGACAAAAAAAGTTATTAACCGTGTAAACACATGCATAAATACATTGAATATTTTTTTTGTTACAATGATGTTCACCCTGTACATGGCCATAGAGCCACTCAAGGTAGAATGTTAGAGAGTAAGAGGTACAGTTTATGGGAATATGTGGTTGACTTTAGACTTAAACAGGTTAAAATTGAGAGTTAGTTATACAAAGAAGCAGTTTGTGTGAAGAAGTTGCTTGGGTGGAACTTAATCAGGTCATAATATACAGGGTATGATGGGTAAATTGTTGCCATTTTATATTTTTAATTTTATTAAAATAAATCTGGAAAGAAAAAAATTTATCAATGTTTTTCACAATTTTAATACATCAAAAACGAATCTGCTTTCATTTAATCACCACGGAGGAATTTTTTCTGCCTGTCATCATCATTACTGATGCTAACTTCCAGGCAAGAAACACTGTGCCTTTCTTGGGCTAAATGCTTTCTACTGACATGAACTGGAGGGGTGAAACAGTTGTTAAATTTACTGCTAGGTAAGTTGTTTTCAATTTGTTGCACTAGACAATTTTTCTAGTAAGAATCTATTATACACATTTAAAACATTATTTAGTCTGAAGATGTCCTTTCAAAGGATCCATCTTGTCATTCAATTACCTACTTTCATTCCAACCCAACTTGGTATTTATGCAGATCACACATTTATAAATCTATCATTCGTCAACTATTTACCCATAGCTTGGACCCTAACAGGTTCTACCACCCTTGGTCAAGGTGGATCTGGGAACACCATCAATTAAGAGCTCCTCAAAACCTCCTGATCAGAGGTTGGGCGTAGTTTATCGTCTTACCTTATCTAGAAATATTTTCATGGCTATTGTTCTAATGAGCTGTCCTCTTTGGTGCCTCAACTTCACAAATTTAAGTTTTGGTCTCATCATTTCACTGTTAATGTTTCTTCTTACAAGTATAAGTTCTATGCTAATAGTTTCTTCTCTCAGACTTTTCAACTGTGGAACTCTATTCTGGCTTTTATATCAATTATGAAATCAGTCATCATCTTCTGTCATCTTAAATCCCGTTTTGTTATTGTCCTCTGTTTCTTTTACTCTAAGCAACCCCTTGCATATTAATGGCTTTTATTGCCTTGCTTGGGGTGGGTGACATTATTTTTCTTTTAAAAAAATCTCACCGTACTTTCAGCATTTTCTCAATGTACAATTCTTATTGAAATTTATTTTATTTCATTTCCTACCCCTACACAGATACGATACCATCAATAAAAACATGTCTGAAGATGTCCTTTCAAAGGATCCATCTTGTCATTCAATTACCAACCCAACTTGGTATTTATGCAGATCACACAACTATTTACTCTTGTCTTAGCAGAAAGGCTGATAGATCTGACAAAGTAAACTGCTCTGGCAAAAGACCTCCAATCAGTGGTAAACTGATGCAAGAAATGGCTTGTAAATTTTAATACCTTCAACACAGATAACTTTTTCTGACTGCCATCAATGTGGATGGTGCTAAACTCCAGAAGAGCAACACTTTGAGCCTTCCTGGCCTTATGTTTTCCATTGACATGACATAGAATGATTATATTGAACTAATTGTTATGTCTACCATTAAGAAAATTGGTTCAGTGTCTCATGCCAGAAAATTTTTTTCATCAAAATCCATCATGCACATTTATAAATCTACTATTTGTTTGTGCGTTGAATACTGCTGCCATATCTTGTCTGGTGCTCTTGACAAAATCCAAAGGAGGATCTGCAATGTTATCAGTCCTGACCTGGTATCATGACTTCAGTCACTTTCAAACCACCATGTTATGACTTCCCTCTGTCTTTTCTATACATATTTTCATGGCAGTTGTTCTAATGAGCTCTCTTCCTTGGTAGATCAGTCATATGAATTTAAACATGCTACTAGATTGGCTATTACATCTCATCATTTTATTTTCTACATACAACATGTGAAAGTATGTGCAATACACTGTCCTTGTTAGTTGCCAACCAGGGGAGGTAAAACACAGTTTTGGTGGCTAAGGTGGTACTGGCACCCCTGGCACCACCAGCAGCTTTTGCCATCAGACAGGTTATTGTTTTTGTATAGATATATCAGTCTCTTGCAATATTTTTTTACAACTTCAAGTCAGATTTTCAACATTATGTTAAAAATGTTTCCTTTTGATTGTTAACACATAGCAACCGTTATCAATGATGTAGAATGGAAGGTAAACAAATGTGTTTCACATTGGAAGTAGCATTGTGTTGTAAGCATGGTTTTAATTAACTTTGTTTACTTTAGATCTTGACCAGATCCAACTTGATGAGCAACAATTAGAATTGTAATAATACCTAAACACAAGATGAAAGTGAATTTATGCATTTTTTGTTCTTAAGAATTTACAACAAAAATATTAAATACTATTTATTTATTATTGCTTATTTACAAAAATAATTTTATATTTACAACATTCTAAAACTAATATAATTAAAATTAATGTAATGCAATATTTATCATTTACCAATTTATAAAGAAATAAAAATGAAAACATTCACCATTTTATAAAGTTTAAATCACTTGGCAATTAGCCAATGTCTTGCCAACCATACAAATAAATAGTGTAAATGAACAATCTAACAAGTACAAAGTCTAAAGATTGCTCACATGCCTGAACAGGCCTTCTTACTCCAAAGATCATCTGTCCACTGAACAGACCAAATTTTAACCATTCTTACCTTGTATAAAGACTGCTCATATACCAGAACAGGCCCTGTCGCTCCAAGGATCATAAGGGGCTGTCCACTGAACAGACCAAATATAAGTCCGCATAAAGAGGTACTCAGCACTGTTTCTGTAACCCCCATAAGACCATCTGTTTTTTCCGCTGGAAAAAAAGGATACAATGAAGAAAAAATTAGTCCCGTTCAATAAATGACTGAATCCTGAATTCACAAATCAATCCATTAGAATTTGTTTCTACCTCATTTTTGCAGTCATATCTATATAACTGTTCATCTCATGAAGTATTTCTCTTCATATCTTTTGTACAGATTATTACAGGTGAATCATTTCAAGTCTGAATTAGTTTCTAATTCAAAAGAAGCAGATCTACAACATGGATAGATGAACAGACAACTCTGACACAACTGGTGGACAGTATTCTTTATATAAAGGGCTGTCAGATCATATAAATGCTTAGGTCCATAGAGCGTTGTAAACATTGGTTCCCATACAATAATGTTGAGCCTGGTCATTACCTAGATGGGTGACTACAGGGGAGTACCAGGTGCTATAAGCTTGAATTGTGAATTGGAGAGGCAAGTTCTAATTCCTATTGGGTTTGTTATATTTACTTATGCACAAATAGCCTTGGGAAAGGTATGAATCTACCTTTTCTTGCCACATCTATCACCAAATCATTATCTCAAAAAAAAAAAATTTATTACAATATAAAAAAAAAATTCTGGTTCTAAATAACCTGCAATGGGCTAAGCCATAGAAAATGAATCAAATTTAAATTAGATCATGTAAAGATCCACGCCTCCTGTGTCCATGGCTTCAAGTCATGCACCCATAGGATCATTGAGTGGGTGTGCTGGTCAGATCTTGTGTCCAATGAGGAGCTTTGCCAGAGGACTAACCAGCTGAGACATCCTCTGACCTATCACTCAGTGCTGTGTTCACTGATTTGGTTATGTCCTGCGATGACCTGATGACCCCTGTACTAGAGTCATACCTAGTTTGAACTACTATCTGCAGACTGGGGACAACACTGGGGCAGATCATGCAATCACTGGAAGGACATCATTTGCCAGGACCTTCTCATGGCATGAGATTTAGCAGCAGCTTTTTTGAGAGACATTTCATAAACCTAAGAAAGTCATTTCTTTTCAAACTAACCCAACTTATCTGGATTTTGTTTGCTGAATCCTTTGAAGTTTAAAAGAAGCTCTTTTTATTGGCTCTAAAATAATTGTTTATTAGAATTGAATTTGAATTTATTCCAAGTTGCTACAATCTCTCAGTTTGACTGTGCATAATTGATACTGCAAATAAAGAGAGGCTATTGTATCAGTATCTGTCAATCAATGTTTCGGCCGTTGTACGCTCTGGCCTTCTTCAGGTGGTTGGAATGTTGAACTTAACCCTTTATTTCACTCACTGGGGTAGACTGTTCTAGTTCCACGTGCCATGTTTAATGGATATCAGTTATCTTCTGTTAATTTCCCTCTGAAAGTTCTCCACTGCCTTAACCGGGTATTGAACTCACACTCTTTGGGTCCTGTCACTGGATCTAACCAACGCCTTTATCCACTGTGCCATGTGTCCTTCAATTTTACATTTTGAGATCATTTCCAAATTAGAAGTTTCTGGTTCAAAAGACGCTTTTCTTGTTGGCTCTAAAATAATTGTTTATTAGATTTGAATTTAGATTTCTTTCAAGTTCATAATTTCTTTATTTGCAGTATTAATTATGCACTGTCAAACTAAGACAGACTATTGTGTGTACTGCACATGAATTTATGTGGGAATATTTGTGTGAAAGTGAATGCAACAGACTTGTCTGAAATTTGAACTTGGTAAAGAAAATAGAATCAGCAGGCCATCAACCATTCTGTAACCTAAACAGACATTGCTATAATTACAAGTGTGAAAAAACAAAACAAAAAGAATTATTCCAAAACTAATGATAATACATTGACGTAGGTTGGCAGCGGTTGAGATTATAGTCATCCACATTTCCAAACAAAAAGGGAGGGAGAGGTGTTTTGAATAAACAGGCAGTTTGGAAATTCATAGTTGAAAGTCAATGTTGGAATTTGAACTTGGCATGGTGATTTCCTATCTTAAGCCTCTAAACTTTACATCATCTGCACACCTAATTTTTTTTTTATATATGGTGAAAAAGAATGAGTTGATTAAATGCTAACTTAAAAAAAAACAATTTTTTTTCTAAACAATTGCAATGTTTGACAAGCACCCAACTATCTCAGCCATCAACTTTTTAAAAAATAGATGAAGCAACAACAAAACATTTACCCAGAGAAGGAAAAAAAAAAGTAAAAGAAATGGGAGATAACTCACCTAGCAGACCCCCAAAGGCAATACATGGTGAAAGACAAGCAAAGAATATAAAAACAAAGGCAGCTAGACACTGGAGATTAAAGGAATCAGTTATATCGCTTCTGTAGTAAGGGTAACGTCGCTTTATGTCATTTATGAGACCACCAAAGGGACGCCCAGTTCGTAGGAGCGGATCTGTAGGAACCTTTCCTTTCGTCTCTAACAATGCTGAAAAAAAAAAAAAAAAAAAAAAAAAAGCAAAATATATATATATTTAAATAATTTGGTACAATTTCAAGAAAATCTTATTAAACTGATTATTTTAACTTATTTAGATAATTCCATTAATTTTGAGTTCTGTTTGACTAAGCAATGTGAAATAGCAGACAACAATGTCTATTATAAACACTGTAGGCTGTCTAACTGAATTTCCATGAGGCAGATATAAATTCTTTCTATACAAATACAATGAAATTAAAAATAAATCTTTATTAGCAGAAATATTTCTTATATATGGCAATTTTTAAAAACTGAATTAAAAATAAAAAAACATTTAAAAAAATTTGCTTTTTATGCAAAATTAAATATTGTTAATATAAATGTCCCTTGTTAGTAATATATATATACACACACTTTATTATAGGATATTACATATATTGAAAATTAATATCCTATAATAAAGAATATTGCTCTATTGTAATGAGCTCTATTTTTAAATTAATGTTGTGAATATTTGAATTTAAATTTGATTCATTCTCATTTCATTCATATATATATATATATATATATATATATATATATATATATATATATATATATATATATATATATATATATATATATATCCATGGGAAAGTAACCCAAGTAAATCCTAATATAAAATATTAAAACTGATCCACAAAAGAGAGGTCACTATAGCTATTATAGAGCATATAAATTAAAAAATGAAACTATTACCCCATTCAGATGGCCACTTCCCCCTTGTGTCAAGGCCCAGGGAGAATATCCCAGGAGTGAACTGGCCATCTGAATTGGGTAATAGTTCCATTTTTATGTAATTCACACACACACATTTTATATATATATATATATATATATATATATATATATATATATGCAGCTCGATGTGGTGCACGCTTGTCTTACTAAGACAATTGCAACTGAGTAGTAAGTTCGATCCTTACTGGGTACCTTATACTTTTGGCCTTGTACCACATCTAAGCTATGCTTGGTAAATTATTTCAGCACCTTGATGTGGTGTAATGATTAGCAAGCTTGTCTCACTAGGAAGAATTACGACTGAGTAGTGTGTTTGATCCTTACTGGCTGCCCCATACTTTTGGCCTTGTACCACATCTAAGCTATGCTTAGAAAAATCACTATTACATGTTAACAGTGCAGCCTGTTTTGCTGTCTTCATGTAAGATTGGGGGTGGTAAACAAAAAAAAAAAAAAAAATTTTCCCTGGTGAATTTATAAAGGATTATCTTTTTTTTTTTTTTTTTTTTTATTGAATCCAATTGTACATAACTAAAAAAAAAAAAAAAAAAAAAAAAAAAGGTGATTGTTGAAGTAATCCACAAACTATAATGTGGATATAAAGTCAGAGATCAATTTTCTCTCATTACCAAGTTTGAAACTGATCCCTCATTTCTTGGTCACAAGTACATAAATTCTGGGATGACTTTTCTAGACTTGAGTGTCTAAACAATGTTGGATATGTTAATGACCCTTCTCAAAATTAACATCAAAGAGTTTATATAAGTATAACGCATAGATTCGAGTTAGATGAGATTTTTGAAGACCTGAATAGAGAACTATGAAAGAAAAAAAAAATAAAATCCTTTTCTGTCCGAAAGTAAATATTTTTCTGGAAATAAATGTAGATATTAACATCTGAATTTTATGCAGCCACTTTAGCTTTTACAAATAAATTTTTAATCCAATTCCAAAACAGCCAAAAGTCTTCATGGAATTATTCCTGCAGACTTACCAGGCTTTGCTATCCTTAACCAAACTGGTGTACTTGTACATACCCTCTTTTTCTACCTGCTTCTGCTTTTTTCTAAGTCGAAGATGTGCTCGTTTCCGGGCCATATCCATGATTGGCAAAAGGGTTTTGTGGTCCCAGTCACCGGGAGGAAGGACAATCGATTCTGTTAAAAAGTCGTTGATGGCATGTAAGAATTCTTCTCTGCTTTCCGCTCGATATGCGACGTCATGGAAGTTCTGAAAGATGAGAACACTATTTATTAAAAAGAAAAAGCAACATATTATTTTTGATGTGTGTAAATACCAATCTCCCAAAGATCCAGGAATTACAACATTATGTTTAGATTCTATGTGAAATATATCAGATAATTGTTCTATATACAATCACCAAAGTTAAACAACACTGGGCCTGGTCAGTACCTAGATGGGTGACTGCTAGGGAATACCAGGTGTTGCAAGTGATGTGATGGTGATGGTTGAGAATTGGAAATCAGAGAGCAGAGTTCCAATTTCAGTCATGTTCATTATATTCACTTATATGAATACCCTTGGGAAAGGTATGAATTCCACTCTTTTCCCCCAGCAATGGGTTAATTAGTATGACTTGTAAGTAAGTCATTATTATCTCCCCAAAATTCTTAGAATCTAAAAATATTTTCTGGCTTTAAATAACCTGCAGATGGTTAAAGTTGTAAAAAAACAAATCAACAATAAGACAATATGGAAAAAAATTTCTATTTTTGACTATTATCTTCATCTTTAAGTCAAGGGTCAACCGTTATCTACCTGACATATCCACATAATATGCAACACTTGCTCCTTCCATAATTAACATGCTTTGGGCATTTTGCCCCTCAGACTTCTTCAGGTACTTGTTGATATTGGTAGCCTTCACTGGAATTTTGAACCAAACCCTTTAATTAATTTTGATAGGTAGATAGACTCTTCTGCTAAACATATCTATTTTTTTATTAAGCCCAAGAGCCACTCAAGATAGCGGTTTACTGAAGGAGGTTGTTTCATGAATGTAAAAAGAGGAAATAAGTGTAGATTATGAGGTTGACTCTAGACTTCAAGAAGAATCTGCAATGTTGGTGTATCCTTAAAGAAGTTACAAACAGACAAAGGTGGTACTCGAGTGAAAGGAACAGCAACACGCGTGTAGACGAAAGAAAGAGAGGTTTATTGGAAAAGAGAATACACTACTGAAAGACAGGGAATCAGTTATCAGACTAGTAATTCCCAAAGCAAGGATATTTACTTTAAATGCAATGCCAATCCTTAAAACCTGTTCTTTTATTGACCTCTTTGATTCTTTCGTCATTAGTCATTGTTGTATCCTTCAAGAAGGTTACAAACAGACAAAGGTGGTACTCCAGTGAAAGGAACAGCAATACAGGCATAGATGAAAGAGAGAGAGGTTTATTGTAAAAGAGAATACACTACTGAAAGACAGGGAATCGGTTAGCAAGCTAGTAATTCCCGAGGCAAAGTCCGCCAGGTATATCCTGTGCACACTATATATATCTACCGATATAGTCAGTCCACTTAGGCAATAGGGAGTGTGGCACATTCCATTACAACAAATGTTATTAGTCCTGACCTGGCATCTCAGTTAGTTTCCCATGACTTTTCTGTAAATATTTTCATGGTAATTGTTTTGATGAGTTTTCTTCTTTGCAACCTCAACTTTACAAATTTAAATGCAATACTAGATTGGCAGCTAGGTCTCATCATTTCACAGTTGAAATGGCTAAATCTAAAACACGATGAAATTGTATAGAAAAAAAATTACCAGCAATAAAAATCTTGTCAGCATTAAATAACCCATTGAGGTTGATATGCCATAAAACAAACCAAACCAGATCTACAAACTGATTTTTTACAAAGAATACATATTCTATTCATACGAACCTATCCTAAAAATCTTGTCAGCATTAAATAACCCATTGTGGTGTTGATATGCCGTAAAACAAACCAAACCATCAATATATCAGAAATATACATTACTTACATTATTCGGACTATTGTCCTCATCTTTGTCGCCATATTTATCACATTTCGGCTGTTGTACGCTCCGGCCTTCTTCAGGTGGTTAGAATTTCGAATTGAACTGAAGAAGGCAGGAGCGTACAACGGCCAAAATGTTGTGATAAATATGGCGACAAAGATGAGGACAATAGTCCAAATAATGTACATAATACCTCATCTCAGAAATATAGACAGATACTGAAGGGCCAAAATGTTGTGATAAATATGGCAACAAAGATGAGGACAATAGTCCAAATAATGTAAATAATACCTCATCTCAGAAATATAGACAGATACTGAAGGGCCGAAACGTTGTAATAAATATGGCGACAAAGATGAGGACAATAGTCCAAATAATGTAAATAATGTACATAATACCTCATCTCAGAAATATAGACAGATACTGAAGGGCCGAAACGTTGTAATAAATATGGCGACAAAGATGAGGACAATAGTCCAAATAATGTAAATAATGTACATAATACCTCATCTCAGAAATATAGACAGATATCAGAAATATGTTGATTGTTTTGGTAAAACTGTCAAGGACCAGATTCAAGAAACTCCACTAAGTAGTCAACAATCATTCCTAATTTAATGATTGTATAAATTCTTTGTGAGTTCTACGACATACCTATGAACATTGCCCTCCTGTAGTGTTAAATATTTGAACTTAATTTAACAAAATATTTCAGTAATAATCATGTATAAATACAATTCATTATTTAACTCATTAGCATTCAACTCACACTATAAATATTGGCTTGGTTTGTTTTATGGCATATCAACCTCAATGGGTTATTTAATGTCAATAAAATTTTTATTGCTGGAAGTAATTTTTTCAAAAAAAAAACAAAACATGTATTGCTGCTAATATATATTTTTTCCCAAAAACCTACTGCTGGCAATATTTTTTTCCTCAAATATATACTGCTAGTAAAATTTTTCCTCAAAAATGTATTGTTAGTAATAATTTTTCTTCAAAAATTTATTGCTGGTAATAATTTTTTACAAGAATGCTAGCTGGTATTAAAACCTATTTTTACACTTTCATAGTGTTTTGACCTCAGTTTGAGACCCTAACAGGTGCTACCACTCTGGGTCAGGATGGTCCTGGGAACACCAGCAATTAAGAGGTGGTTCCATACTCCTCAAAACCTCCCTATCAAAGGCTTTGTTGCCAGATGTAGTTTATCTTCATACTCAGAATGCATAAAATACTGGTTCTCAATGTTTAACCTGCTGTAACTCACTTCATGTATAGTCTACCATAATTTATGATGACATCATTACAAAATAACACAGGAATTTAAAAAGCGAGACTTTGAGAGCTGATATTTATGAGGTGTTTTTGAACGCTAAAATGTTAAAGAAGTAAGAGGGTACAAATGAAAAGATTTAAAATAAA
Organism: Acanthosepion lycidas; assembly: GCA_963932145.1. NCBI lineage: Eukaryota > Metazoa > Mollusca > Cephalopoda > Sepiida > Sepiidae > Acanthosepion > Acanthosepion lycidas. The sequence goes on from OZ010615.1 coordinate 2,263,429, forward strand.
CACGTTTTTCCATTTTAATGAAGCAGACATTAAACACACGAGAGCATTATTGCCTCCACTTTCTTTTTTTTCACTGAAACCATAGTGTCTCTGATATGTCTTTTCCATCTTTCCTCACAATCAAAACGAAATACTCCATTATTCATGAGATATTGGCAGGGTGTAACATATGCGCCAGTTAACTAAGTCACTAAGAGAATTATAAAATTATTTTAACTCGATATATTTTCCCCATATACAAAAAGTAAATATCAATTAGTTATCTTTAGACATGAGATAAAAGACTTAGGGTGAAAATGAATTTCTTTATTTAAAAAATTCATAGTATATACTAGAGTATAATGCTAGTTTTTCTGACCAGTTCTTTACATAAAATATAGGGGTTCCCATTATACACAGCTATTTTCTTTTTTTTGAAGAGGTTAGGAATCATGCACTTTTGGTAACTGTAATCTACCTGGTAGGCCTACATTCTCACAGCACCTTTGGCTAACTTGAACAGTAAAGGTAAGCTATTTCAGGCTGCCTCCCATAGCCTAGATTCTTTCTTTCTTTCTCTTGCTACATAAACAGCAGAATGCCATTCACTATGTATTCTGCTTAAAATCTACAGTTACCTTATATAAATGAAGAAAAAATAATGTTTTTTTCTTTTCTCCAATTTGCATTCATGTTCATTTATACAAGCTTCCAAAGGCTTTATTTATATTTATTATTTCCTTTGCATTTACTGGTATTATTTGTACAAAAAAAAAAAAAAAAAAAAAAAATAAGGATCATTTGTTTGCTATCAAATATGTCCAGGATGATGCAATATTTGGCTACGATAGGCTGACTCGTATTGTGTAGAACCTGTGGTTGTATTATACACCGCTGGTCAAAATCTTAAGAACAGATACAAAAGGGTTAAAAAAATATAAAATACTGTTACTTTAATCAAAATATATTTGCGAAATATTTACATTTAATTAGAAAATGTAGTTTATCAACAAACAAGTGAAAATTTTAAGCTTTAAGTAAAGGAGGACAGATGTCACATAACAGCTCAATACTCTTTTGTTTGTTACATCGTCATCAGTAAAAAGATGAGCTTGAAATGGGATTTGCAGGTCAGAGACACTAAAATCAAGCAAGTGCAGAAGTTTAAATATCTGGGAAGTTTTTTGACAAAGGATGTTAAGTGCAACACAGATCCATAGACATACTGGGGGATGGCTAAGGATGCATTCCAAAAGCTGGGTAGAGGCTTGCTTACAATATTCTTTGGAGTTCCTAAAGAAATTAAGCTAGATAGAGAAAGCTGTTCATAAGAATGTAGCGACTTAGATCAGTTGCTACAGTTAAAAATAAGTCACTTGGTAAAGGAAGTGACATTGAAGTTCACAAGGTGTTGTTCTGACTTGTTTGTGTTTGTTAGATCAACATCATAGTAAAAGAAGTACTGAATGAATTTTATCAAACTTGTTGAAGCTGGCAAAGCTTTGTAAAATTATAGTAGCAATGAGAAAGTTATCTCATCCAGGAAGACTTGGTCTGCTTAAAGGTAGTTTCAGATGAACAAGTTAAAAACTTTGGTTTTAAGGTTTTGAAAGGTATGAATCCTCTTCTTCCCCCAGCTATGGCTAAATAGCAGGACAGACCAGGTCCTATAGCCTTGGATGGCAACTGGTCTATCGCAGAAAGTAATGGCAACCTACTGTGAGAAAAAATATGCTTCGTTAGTCATGTATCGAAAGATACCTGATTGCCCAAGCATGTATCATGCTTGGCTCATAACTGAATTTTATATACTTCAGTTCATGAATTTAATTTGTTCCTGAAGTTCATTTGTAATCCGAAACTATTTTCAAAATAGGAATCAATGGATTAATCTGTTCCTGGCCTGGTCCCAAGATAATTGCTTATTTAAACTTTAACAATAGCATTTGACCCTCCTGTATTCCTTGTAAGTTGTCTTGTTAATTGTTTTGGGAGGCACAGTGAAATAATGGAAAGCAGCTTGGATTGAAAAATTGTAGAGCCGAGTTCAAATTCCAGTTGAATCCATTACATTCACTTACGTGCTAATACCCTTGGTAAAGGTATGAATCCTCATCTTCTCCCCCCCAGCTATGGGTAAATAGGAGGATAGACCAGATTCTATAGCCTTGGATAACAACTGGTCTACTGCAGAAAGAAATGGCAACCTACTGCAGGAAAAAATCTGCCTCATCAGGCAACCTACTGCAGGAAAAAATCTGCCTCATCAGTCATGTGTCGAAAGATATATGATCGCCTAAGTCTGTATCATGCATGGCACGTAACTGATTGCCTAGTATTGTTGGTTGGGCTCGTCGTATCTTGAAGTCTAGTGTCCTCCTCTGAAAACAATTTTCAGTGGGAGTGTTCCCCCCTGCCCCTGGACCCCTGCCTTTAATCAAAATGAAATATATTTATTCATCTGATGACTTGTGTCTCTCTGACTATCCACTCTGATTTGCATCATGAATAATAATTAAACAAATCGGCTGTTTTCCTTATATTTGAGCCAGTAGGCTCCAAGCCACCCATTCAAAATTGTTGCTCGTTTCAAATTCTGCTCTTCTGATTGATTGAAAATAATCTCGACATTTTCTGCCACTGCTACCTGGAGATCATTGCTTTTTTTTTTATTATCCTGAACCAGATATAGCATCATTGTAAAGAGGCTCAGAAACAAAGTGCTTATCAAAAAATATCTCATTGAAATACCTCATTGGTTGCAAATGTCTTTAATCTATGTAGTGGTAAGGGTTGTTATTTTTTTGTTTTTATATAAATTTTAAATTTAGCTGCCACAATTTCTAAAAAGACAATGTTTATTATACATATTTTTTCTAGAATTTCATAGCCCAAAGTTAGAGGTGTATATTATCTCCAAATAACAAGAGTATTTCACTTGGGTTAATACTACTCAACAGCACTTTCAGTGACAGCCATAAATTGAGACAACATTGGCTCATCATAGAGAAATCAAAAGAACAAGGATGAAGTAACTACATCATTGGGAGAGGCTGGTACATGCAACATCTGTGGCCATTTCTGCTTCTCTTTGCAACTACATGAATCTAACTTTTGGGTATGAAAAATTAATGGTCTTTTGAGACTGATACACACAATTAAATATTTGATATAATGGACACAGCAGAGCTTTCATTATCAAAGTTAATTGCTAAAAAAAAAAAAAAAAAAAAAAAAAACAAACATCAACAGTTATTCACTTACCTGGTTGGACATTAAGGTGGAAAGAGATCGACCAACTTCAAGGTAATCCATTCCACCATCCTCGGGGCCAAGCAATACAAAGATGAAACGCGTTGGTAATGGTACCTCAGTCAGATTGGACAGAACCTGCCCTTCAGCCAAGCGTACAAAGGCCATTGCAGGTTTGGACAAAAAATCTACACAACCAACAAGTACAGTTGTAGATTCAGCTCCGGGCGGAATGCGTTTCAAAATGTCTTGTACACGTTTTTTTTGCATTTCAGGTGAGACAAGGCCAATGTGAGTTCCATCTGCTTGCTGCAAAGAATGCAGAAAAAGAAAAAGAATTAAGTTATTGCTTTGAAATTGAAGAATATTTTGCAGTTTTTGTTTTTTTAATCATTGTGTTAGCTGTTTAAACCATAAACATTAACCATATTTTTATTATGATGATGTTTGCATATCATTGACAACCTATCTTTTATATAAACTAGAACTGAATATCTGTTGTTTCATGTTGGTTCTGATCCTGTTAGGAAATACTGCAAAAACATCCCCTCTCCACAAATTCAACTCTGGCTTCAGGAGGACATGAACCCTCGACCAGAAATTGGAAGAAGGACATGAGAAGTTATATCAATAGCTGATTAAGTAAGATTAATATATTATCAATACAAAATACCTTTTCAGCCAAAATGTGGTTGGTGTGCCAATAGGTGGCATATGGTTATATTTTTTTATGGACTCCATCTGGGTTGTCACAGTGTTTGTTTGAAAAATATTGAATCAATAGCTTCATCTACTGCAAGGAGAGTTGGTTCTCTGTGTTGTGCCAGAAAGTTTTTCTCGTCTGAGTCCATCCTTCAAATCTATAAATCAACCATCCGTCCTTGCATGGAATATTGCTGTTATATATGGACTGGTGTATGTGTACGTCTTGAGGTCCTTGACAAAATCCTGAGATGAATATGCAAGATGATAGGTCTTGATCTAGCATCTAGTCTAGAATCACTAACCCACAGACGTGCTGTGGCCTCCTTCTGTCTCTTCTACAAGTATTTTCACTGCAACTGTTACAATGAGCTACCAGGCTGGCATCTCGGTCCCATCCTTTCACTGTCAAAATGGTTAAATGTAACCATCTCTTCTACTCAAACAGCTTCTTCTCCTGCCCTTCCCATCTGTGGAACTCCCTTCCTTTTACTTGCTTCCTCGATGACTATAATCTTCAAATATTCAAGTGCAATGTCAATTGACATCTGATACCCTGAGCTTGTTCCCCATCCTTCTCTGTATCCTTTCCTCAAATAAGTCTCTTTACTCTTGTTCTCAAACCTCTGTAACTAATTGCATGCTAGTGGCACTCCTGCCTTATTTGGGGTGAATTGCTTTTTTTTTTAAAAAAAAAAGAAAAAAGGGTTTGTACAAGGCTTGAAAACTGGTAAGGGCAAAATTAATTTTAAACTAGAGAAAAACCAGACATCCCTTCTATGTGACAACCATCTGCAAATTTTATAATTATCATTATTTTCATTTTTTGGTGAAGAATCCTTCACCAGTAGGATAGCCATCTAGTTAAAAGGAACATTGAGATAATAACATGTCAGCTATGAGCATTATAAATTGTAATTTTCTAAAACCTGGCTAGGTAAAGTGAAGTTATTAATCATTGTTATTGTAGCCAGATTTCCCCATCTTGCATTTTCCATGAGGGTAGCAAACAAACCAGATTTCATAATGCACTCACATTTTGCCAAAGACAATTGGGAATAAAGATAACCTTTAGTGCCAATTTCTGTAGACATGTTGTTTTCTCTCTTCACATTAAATTTTGTTAAGTTTACAAAATACATTTGGTTGCTCAAGGTTTGCACTTACCATGTTGTTATCAATATCAACCTTAACCATTTCCAACTTGGTGTACTCTCCAACAGATGTTTCTGGCATCTTGGCTCGGCTGCTGCTACTTATTTCTGCCTGAGAGCTCATATTTGGAGGGTGCGGTGGCTCGTGAACATTTGTCACGATGCTGCTACTCCGGCGACCGGCCTTGGTTAGGTTTGTTACTGAACTGGCTGAGGTGAAACTGGCAGAGGACAGCGTCTTCATCAATGATCTTTCCCGTGCGACATGTCTGCAAAGGAACACAAGGAAGACATGGGGGAACAATAAAAATCAACCGTAAAAAGGCAAAAATTCGTTAAAACAAATGAACAGGTTAAAAAATAAAATAAAATACCCCTCCCCAATGGGAGATTAAAATAAGTGAACAGTTTAAACAGAAAAAAAAAAAAAAGGTATAGATTCAAATCATTCCTTATTTTGCATTTGTAAATAAAAACATTAGAAAATAATGAAAAGAAAAATGTAATCATTAATCAATAAAAAAAAACAAGTTAACAGTTTAAAATATAAAATAAAATAAAATAAAATACCCCTCCCCAAAGGGAAACATTAAAACAAGTGAATAGGTTAAAAAAAAAAAAAAAAAAAAAATTCAAATCTTTAACTTCCTATCTTGCATTTGTGAATAAAAACTTAAAAAAAATAATGCAAAAAAAAAAAAAAAATAATAATAATAATAGCCTCAACCCCTAAATGAAACATTAAAATAAGAGAACAGGTTAAAAAATGCAAAGAAAATAAAATAAAAAAAATATCTTCAAATGATTAATTTGTTCTTATTTTGCATTTGTGAATAAAAACTTTAGAAAATAATGAAAAAAATGTAATCATAAATAAATAAAATAAAATAATCCCCCCCTAAAGTGAGGTAATAAAAAAAGTGAACTATTTAAAAAAAATATGCAAAGAGGAAAAAATCCCAAAAGAATAACTTCAAATGATTAATTTGCTCTAATTTTGCATTCATAAATAAAAATTTAGAGAATAATGAAAATAAATAAAATAAAAATTGCCCCTTTTCATATGAGGCATTAAAAGAAGTGAACAGGTTAAAAATAAAACAAAAAAAAAAAACAACAAAAGAATACCTTCATTAATTTGTTCTTATATTGCATTTGTAAATAAAAACTTTAGAAAATAATGAAAAAAATAAAAACTTTAGAAAATAATGAAAAAAAAAGTAATCAATAAAAAATAAAATAAAAATCCCCTCCCTAAAATGAGATAATAAAAAAGGTTAAAAAAAATGCAGAGAAAAAAAAAAAAAAAAATCGAATAATTTCAAATCATTTGTCCTTATTTTGTACAGGTGAATAAAAACTTTGGAAAATAATAAAAAAAAAAGTAACATTAATTAATAAAAAGAAAACAAATGAAAAAAGATAAAAATCATTAATATTTTGCAAATGCAGCACTATTGGAGAAAAATAAATTAGTAATTAAAAGAGAGAGATGCAGTGTCACCAGGTGAGTGAAATTTCTGTAAATTGAAAAGACAGTAACAATGCTATCTGGTGACAGAAATTTTTGTAAATTAAAGCAATAGAAACAGTGCCATCTGGTGAGAGAAATTTATTCTAAACTGTTTAAAAAGGTAAAAAAATATTTATAAGGAACAAACCAATGGTGAAGGGCCCAGGTATGCAATGAATTCTTTAGTTTTTTTATAAGACATAATTTTTGTGAAATAAAAAATGTTAATTTTTACTATCCTCCTTAGACTCATACAGATTTTTTCAAATTTCCCATTCATTTCTTAGGATAAATTGTGAACAAGTGATATTAGTATTGTATTGTAAGCAGAGAAAGTCTCTGCTTCTGATTGCCACTCCTGCACCATAAAAACTAGATGAAAGGTTACGGTTGAGTGAGAGAGAAGAAAAGTAATAAAAAAAAAAGCAGTAGAATTAACTGCATCTTGATTTTGAAAATGAAAGTCAGGTATGATGCTGACATTTTCTACAACAATGTGATTGATGAATTTCCCAAAACAAAATGAAGAATTGAATTAATTTACAAATAAATATGTTTTAATTGTCATTATTTGTTGATTTTATTATTTTGTCAGAGTTCTCTCGTAACCGATAATGGTTTATTATAGACTGCATGTCCTGGTTTCAAAGTCAACCTTTGCCTCTAGACCTAACAGCAAAAGCACAAAAATATAAACAAGAACATAAGTAAAGGCCATGGAGCAAATTATTTGCTCGGCAGCAGATGAACAGATCAAAAGGACAAAAAAAAAAAAAAAAAAAGAGGAAGATTTTTGAAATCACAATTTTATATTAGTGCTACACACTAATATAAAATTGTGATTTCAATGATGATGATGGAAAAATAAAAAGTTCACTATTTCAAAAAAAAAAAAAAAAAAGAAAACTAAAAATTAGCAAACCATTTTGGTTTGCCATAAAGAAATAAAAAAAAAAAGATAAAAGAAGTCAAAAAGGTTATCATTCCCAAATGTAGGTGAAGAAAAATGGATGTTCAAATGAGTCAAATCTGTAAACCAATCAGAAATCAAGAAACAATTCTGGAATGAATTCCTTTGTCTTGAAAAAAGTGAAAAAATGACAACCAAGCAAAGACAGTAGAGAGTCAATGAAATAATTTTGTCTGTTGTCAAAGCCTACGCCTAGAAATCTCACAGTTGAAAGGATTACCAATATCAACAGATACTTACATATGTACATAGACATTTACAAGGACTCTTTTCTCTCTCTATTATATGCTAAACGACTTTAGACATTCAACACAAGAACTTTCTGCTATGAACTTACAAACTCTTTAAATATTGTATATTTTAAGAGTTATAAGATTCTGTCAGTACATGCAAAATATATCTTTGTACGAATTATCTTTGCATGCAGTTTTAAAAGGCTAAAACTTGGTGTATATTTGAATTAAGCATGTTATCCAAAGATAACCACATGTAAACTACCACAATGGATTCAGTGTAGGTGCCTTCACTGCTCACCCCACTGTATTTGATACTAACAAGATAATTTCTCCTGTAGTTAATTTGTTAACTGATCCATATGTCAAAATATTTGAAGTTTTTAGTCATCATTTATTTCACATCCTGAATTTTTATGATGGCGTAGTGATAGAAAAATAAAAACTTCATTATTTCAAAAACAGAAAAAAAATAAAAAAAAAAATAAAAGAAAGCTAAAAGTTGAACCATTTTGGTTTGCCGTAAAGAAATAAAAACAAAAAGATAAGGAAATAAATAAAAGAGGCCAAAAGGTCATCATTCCTAAATGTAGGTGAAGGAAAGGGGGATGTTCAAATGAGTCACATCTGTGAACCAATCAGAAATCAAGAAACAATTCTGGAATCAATTCCTTTGTCTTGAAAATAAAGTAAAAAACACAAAGAATTTGTCTGAAAGAATTTTGTCTGTTCTCCCATGCCTACATTTTCAGACACCTAAAAATCGAACAGAGTCTAAAGAATCAACTAGATACTTATATACGTACACATTTACAAGTACGCTTTTCTCTCTCTTATATGCTAAAGGATCTTAGATGTTCAACATGAGAACTTTCCGATATAATATTTAAAGTGTTCATGTTTTAAGAGATATAAAATTTTATCGGTATATTCAAAATATATGTTTGTACTAATTATCTTTGCATGCATTTTTAAAAGGACAAAAATTGGTGTATATTTGGATTAAGGACATTATCTTAAGATAACCACCTGTAAACACGTAAACCCTTCATTAAAAATCCCACACTGGTGATTTTAATATGATTTGAACATGCAACCTTCTGATCTGGTTATTTTTATCGAAGGTGATATTCTGGGGTATGAAAGAGTATGTAGACTGTCAAATACTAATTTCCTGAGCTCTTGCATCAGAAAAAGATTATGGGAAGGATAACGATGTGTTACAATGGATATTTTGATGCTCATTTACAGGATATGGCTTCAGCTGATCATCACCTGACCCTAGTCATGTGGCTGCATATCTAAGGGAGGTAATCCCATGTTTCACCATATTTATTTGTATTCTTGTTTATTTTATGTTTTATTTTTTAATTTCTGTTTGGTCCCTAAAGATTTACTTGACATAGATTATTTATTTTAAGAACTCTTGAAACGACTTTATGCATATTTGGCCCACATGGATGAATCCCATTTTGTCTACAAGGAAACACTGAATAAAAATTTAAATGAAGTGGAAAGATTATATAGAATCAATTGCTAAGTCTGCAGCTAAAGAAAGTTTGTTCATCATGTCATACTAGAAAATTTTTCTTGTCAGAATTTATCTTCCATATTTATAAATCTACCATACATTCTTACTTTGAATATTGCTGCCACAACTGGTCTGGTACTCCTGCTATATATTAGGTTGGTGCAAAAATAATGACGTAATAATGTCGTTTTTTGACGTATTTTTTAATGTCAAAAAACGACATTATTACGTCATTATTTTTGCACCAACCTAATATTTAGAGATTCTTGATAAAGTCCAAAGAATTTGCAATGTTATTGGTCCTGACCTGGCAGCTCAGTTTCAGTCCCTTTCTCATGGCCGTAACTTAGCTCCCCTGTGTCTTTTCTGTAAATATTTTCATGGTAATTGTTATGATGAACTTTCCTCTATGGTACCTAGATTTTATGAATTTAAGTGCAGTACTAGATTGGCAGCTAGGTCTCATCATTTTGCAGCTCAAAGGGCTAGATGTAACCATAAGCTATATGCTAATAGTTTCTTTTATTGCACATCTTGTTTGTGGGACTCTCTTCTAGCTTCTTGTTTCTCAGTCAATTATGATCTTCAAATGTTTAAATGTCATGTATTATCTTCTGTCTTAATTCTTGTTCTCTCTTCTTAATAGTTTTTCTCATATTCTCTAACAATCAATAACCTTTTGCATCCTAGTGGCTTTATTGCCTTGCTTGGGGTGAAATGATTTAAAAGAATTATCTAGGAAATGTTTTAACAGAGGAGGGAAATGGGACACTAAAATCCAAAGATTCATTGGGATAGTGAAAGTGCTTTCCCAAAGTTAAGCAAAATATTAAGAATCAAGAAAATTTCAATTGAAACAAAGAAAAAAAAACTTATGTAATATCAGTCTTCCTATATAGCAGTGAATGCTGGACAAGGACTTTGTGAGAACACAGAAAGGGAACAAGTATTTAATTGTTGTTTTAGTGAAATAGAAAAGTTATCAATTTCAAATCTTTTCATTTATGAAGCCTTAAAATAATGACCAGCATTCATATTTATAATTGTTATTGCAATATTTATTTAATCAAATATTTAACAATGCAATAGTTGAACTTCTACAGATATTTTATTGTCGTAGAACTCTGTATAAGCTCATTCAATCATTAAGTTAAGATTCATTGGAATATTAAAATAGGAAACCATATATGGCAGTGAATGCTGGACAATCTCCTCATAGATGAAGAAGAGACTTGAAGCAATAGAAACAAAGAAAAGGGTATTGAACTGTTATGTAATATCAGTCCTCCTATATGGCAGTGAATGCTGGACAATGCTAATTACAGATAACTTGAGGCAATAGCAATGTGGTTCTACAGAAGGATACTGAGAATACCATGAACTGAACATGTGAGCCATGACAAAATTTTAGAGAAAATGAAAACAAAAAGGACACTTATACTTAACATCAGAAAGATATAGTTGAAATTTCTAGGGTACATAATGAGGAAGGAAGGCGTAGAAAAATTTGACACTCACAAGACATTGAAGGCAAGAAGTACAGAGGAGATCAGTGCATAATCTACCAAACAAATTTGTATAAATAGTTGTCAGAGCAGGGATTAGGAGAGATAGTAGAAAGACAAAATTTACTAAGACAGGAAATTGTAGGGAGTTATGATTGCTCACAAGACTTATTCAGGAAAGTGCATTGTCTTTCCAAGAGGACATGTTCTTACTTCTGTGTGCATTAAATTCTAACTATCATTTAAAAATCCTTGAAACTATTTTCATTAAATATAGATAACCTATCTTAAGTAAAAAGAAGGACTAGTTGTGGGGACTGAATGTGATTTGTTTAAAAATATACTCGTCTTATTGTGGGTTATCCCACTTGATTTTGATAAAAGAAAAAAAAAAAAGAGGTGGGGGTGTCTCCAAGGGGCGCTCCTTAAGCGTGTAGTGTAAAAATATTTCGTGTTACTTTTTTTTTTTTTTTTTTTTTTTACATTGGATTCTCACTGAGTCTGCTAATATTGTTTGTGGGATAAATTTTTTTCCAGAAGCCGTTACCATCCAAATTCCAAAGTGTTGATTACTACAACATATGGACTATTTACCTCCAAAAATATGCAAACGATCCCACAACAATATGAGTGAAGAATGATAACCAGTTTTAGCTCATAGTTTTTTTTATATTCGAGCTGAGGAAGGTCGGAGGGGACAATGGCTGAAACAACAACAACAAAATGAGGACAATAATTGATCGAATTAAAAATAAATAACTTATCCAAACATTTACGAGGTGGTGTTGAGTTGACATATTGACTCATCCTAGAAATTCAGACAGAAACTACCGTAACTGTTTCACATGTTTGCTCATTTTAATTTTTTTTTTTTTTTTGCTATAAACTTAAGTTAACAAATGAAATCCTAATCTTCCATTCTACACAATAATAACAATACTACTCCATTTTTCGTAGAAAATAAGATTATCAAATTTGTCATAAATTTTCCCTTAGATTTGTCTTCCCAAATTCTTGATGTGACTGCAACAAGTGAGAGCTTACTTAGAAGGCTTTAAAAATAGAGGGAAAAAACAACCAAATAAAAAAAAAAACAAAAACAAAAAACAAACAATTTCAAGAATTTAATAACAGAGCAGAGAAAAACCGATTTGAAGTAAATTAACAAGAGAGATAACTCTGCAATGGAGTTATCTACCTTATACTTAAGATATCTGGCGCTTTTAAAAAAAGTTCAGAATGGCTGAACGAGAAATAGAAGAAAAAACATGATCCACAGAAACTGTAAAAACGATAATATATAACACATATTTTAACAAATAAAATTAGATTTTTAATTAAAGAATAATTAATATATAATATAATATATAAAAAGACAACTCCAATAAAGTTCAGGAAAGAACAAAAATAAAAAACAAAATATTAGCCTAAAATAAAAAAAACAATAAACTATATTTAATACATAAAAAAGAAAAGTGTTAGCTGTAAATAGATTTTTTCTGTTTTTGAGTACAAAAAAAAAAAAAAAATAGTAAAATCAATGTATGAAAATGGTAACTATTTCATATTTAACAGATTTGCAGAAGAAAGCAACTCTGGACACACATACACATGTGCATATACACACACACATATATATATATATATATATATATATATATATATATATACACAAGTATATGATTGGTGTATATGGAATGAATTCCAATAACCAACAATTACTATTCTTAAAAGAGTGCTCAATACAAAGTAGAGCAGATATAATTATTTATTTTTAAAGAATTTTTTTTTTCTTTAAAAATAAATAATTATATATATATATATATATATATATATATATATATATGCACTTTTGAAATAACGATAAATATTTTTTATATATCAGGAATTATAGACAAGCTGGGGTTTGATTTGATAAGTACTGACACTAAAGATTAGATTTATAGTTTTTACCAATTTTTGTGCATTTAGTTTTAAAGATCATCTGAAAAAAAAAATGTACAGCAATACCTGTCCGAAGGTTTTTGCTTACAAACTGACTTCAGAATTTTATTATTTCAGTTGATATATTTTGTATTAGATAGTAAATTGAATGGACAATATATTCAAACCAGAATTCTAATTATGAATCACCACAAGGAAAATATGTGATTTTGATTTACTGTATTCGATAAGTAAAAACTGTAAAAGATTACAAAAATGGCTACTCAATGAATAAGATTTGTTAGATCATAATTAATAAAACAAAAAATAAAAGTGTATATAACACCATAATATTGCTGGGAATAAATTATTCGACAAAATGTTTTAAATTTGCACTGTATCACGTAATATAGCTAAATTGTTCAGTATAATTTCCCTTTGAAGTAAATGAACGTCTTATTTTCATGGCGCAATGATTTAGTAATAATGTGCTTGTGCCAATTGTCTTAGACATAAACAATTTGTAAAGCTTCAGTAAATAATAAATTTGATAAGGCTGTCCTATAAGGCTTTCACTGATCACCGGAATGAAATTCCAATGCTATGATTTTGAAGCTAAATATAATCTTTAAACTCATTTCCTCAGAAAACGATAATGACTTGGAAAAAAATGTTTATTTATCATGCCAAACTCCAACTTGCAAATCAAGTGCAATATTATGCTTCCAAAAACAAGCTGCCCTAATGTCACATCCTCAAAGAGTTAATCTTTTGATCATTTATTAGGTTTCTGGTAAAGTTTTGTGTTAATCTTGGCAAAAACACTATAGAAACCTATGAATTGACCAAGTCAGTGGCATGGTGGGTAATATCTCACTTCCTCTGCCAGGATTATGAAAGGAATTCCCGTTCTTTCTCTTTTTGCTTTTGATTGCAATAGGCAAAGAACACCTACCGGGGGCTGCAAGCTTTGATGAGCAGGTGGTGCAATGGAAAACAGCTCAGAGTTGGAAATTGGAGAGCCAATTTCCAATTCCACTTGGGCTATACAAATACCCTTATGAAAAATCTGAATGCACCTCTTCTTCCTGACCAAATATGGGTTAATTAGTAAGACTTGTATCAGTAAATCATTATTATCTCCCAAAAATTCTTTCAATCTAAAAATATTTTCTGGCTTTAAATAACCTGCAAAAGATTGAAAAACCATAAAAACAAACAAATCAATCATTCAGTCAATCTAAATCCATATCCTCTTGGTATAGGTTTAAAGTTTTTTCCATAGATCTAATCTATAATTATAAACTCAAATTCTGCAAGGTGAAAATTTCACTGAAATATATATATATATATATATATACACTAGCAGTAGAGCCCGGCGTTGCCCGGGGATGTAACAGTAAGAGATAGAGCAAGTATCGACCATCATAAAGACTGAAAAATAAAAATTGACAAAGATTATTGTTTAAGGTTGACAGACATGCATGTCTTAATCAGTTTTTTTTTATTTTAATTTTTTTTATGAATTGGTAAAACCCAAACTCAAACAAAAACATTGTTTTCAATCGTTATGAGTCTACCAATTGAATAGAATTTTATTATAAACAATTGTCTTGTAAATGGAATTTTTAAAGCTTTCTGAATGTAAAAATAAAGAAAAAAGTGTGCAAGACAATAAGAAACACTACCTGCCAAAAAAAGTGAAGTTTTGTTGAAATTGGTTGAGAAATGTAGGAAATCCGATTCCATATATAAACGAACACACACACACAAACAACCTGGGTTTTTATCAGTATAACTCGATATGAGTTGTCCCCCTTTTATTCTGATGACAGAATCGTGTTTCCAAATTAATTTCATGCAAAAACAATTGTGTTTTTCCAATTTTTGGCGCTGTCAGAACCACCACAAAGTAATTTTACGTAGTCCTGTGAAGTTGTTGAAATCGGTTGAAAAATGTAGGAAATCCGATCCAATATATAAACGTAACAGACACACACACACAATCTGCATTTTATAGTAGGTAAAATATATATATATATATATATATATATATATATATATATATAAAATTCTGTGATGGATGGATGTCACACACCTCTAAACTAGCGATACATTGACTGATTGAAACTAAATATTGGGAAGAAGTGCAAACAGGTAAGGGGTTACTAAGTACAGTTAGTTTTACTAGGATGAGTAAAAACTGCAAAGTAGGGTTTTCGTCAAGTTTTTTTTCCAAACAAATCAGCTTATTCAAGTTTTATCGATTGGTTTGCAAAGTTGAATGAAACGTAGAGTTTGTAAATCTCAACAACTTGAACAATACTAAATAATCTGAGGATTTTTAACATGCGTCATCAGTGTATTGCAAAAAAAATTCTAGTGTTGGAAAGTTTCCAAGTTTTTACCTGAAATTCACAAAACACAAACTTAAAGCAAAAATGGTTACAATATATGAAAAAAACTGAAGATATTAATTTAAAACATTTCCTTCTGGCATCAGTTTAAACTAACACCTTGGTCTCCATATGTCTAAACTATAATTAGAAATGAATTTCAATGAAATGTATTGAAATGCAAAATGGTGGTCACAGTCTATCTAAAAAGGTTTCAGTTTACTCCACATTCTCCTGATATCTGTTTAACATGATGGATCTTTTTTTCACATACATTCAAACTATAATTTAGAAATATGAAAATTTCAATGAAACATAATGGAAAATTTCCAAATTTTCATCTGAAATCAAGAAAATGCAAACTATTCTCATTTTAGTGGAATAGCCTAAACCTTAATCCAAATCTCAGTTTAAACTGACATCATTTTTATTGCTTTTCTTTCCAAATGGATAAACTATAATTTTGGAAAGGAAAATTTCATTGAAATATGTTAGAAAATTTCCAAATTTTCATCTGAATTCAATAAAACACAAACCTCAAGTAAAAATGGTTACAATATATAGAAAAAGATGCCAGTTAGGACTATTCCCCATTGGTGTGAATTTGAACTGATGACTATATATATATATATATATATAAACTATAATTTTGGAAAGTGAAAGTTTCACTGAAATATATTGGAAAATTTACAAGTTTTCATTTAAAATAAAGAAAATATAAACTTCAAACAAGAATAATGACAATATATTGAAAAAAGATGATATCAGTTTAAGCTGACACCAGGAGGGTGACATTTCTTGATTTCAAACAGAGATTCTCAAATAAAAGGCATTTAGCTTCCAGTGTGAAAAAATATTTAACAAAAGTGGAAAAAATTTAATCAAAAAAGTAACTCTGAAATTAGAAAGAATTTGTGTATAAATCTAAGTACCAGTATACCCAATTTAAGTACAATCAAGAATTATCACCAAAAAAAAAAAAAAAAAAAAAAAAAAAGCTGCTGCTTCAGTCATAATTCCATTAAATTATAATTACCACTGTAAAAGTATAATGATGAAAGGATTACTACATAACAATTCAGAATTGGGGAGGAATTGAGGAAATTTGGAATCACAAGGGGAAAAATGTGACTTCAGATTCTGAAAGACACTAATCAAAGAAATTGAAATGACAGTGATTCTCAAATGTGCGGTACTTGAGTCCCAGAGGAGGAATTGTAGCCAAAAGGGGAATCAGGGAAGAATTTTACTCATTAGGATTATATTACTAGGGTTTGTGCTCTGTAACAGGAACACTGGGTCTTTCCTTCCAAGAATTCATAAGCATAATGATGAAAAAATTACAAGATGACAATTCAGAAGAAACACAGGATCACAAGGGGAGCATGTGACCTGGCACTCTTGAGAACCACTGAGTAAAGAAAATTAAATGAGATTAGGATTCACACACAGTTCAGAAGAGGGTGAGGAATTGAGGAAGCCTGGGATCATAAGGGGAGCTATGTGGCCTGGCACTCTTGAGAACTGCAGAAGAGTTTGACTGACATTTTAGAATATCAGACCCAGCATTGGCAAAATAAAATGCCAAACTTATTGTTCTGAGAAACAAATACAGAGAAGATGAAGATAAAAAAAAAGTTCTTTAATTATTTAAGAACAAAAGAAAATGATTATGAAGGAAATTATTGTTTGAATTTCTGGCATGAGGAATTACGATTATTTACATTGTTCATACTGTTGTCCTCATCTTTATTGCCATATACATGACGCTTTGGCTGTTGTATACTCTGGCCATCTTCAGGTGATTGGAATTTCAAACAGAATCCTTTATTTTGTCCATTGGGGTAGATTGTTCTAGTTTTAAATGCCATGCCTCGTCCGGATATCTCGGTTATATCCCCTTAACTCTTAAAGTTTTTGTTCATCACTGCAATAGCCAGGTATTGAACTTACAACTCTTTCGGTCCTCAAGGATACATGGCCCGGTGGATAAAAGTGTTGGTTGGATCTAGTGACTTGATCCAAAGAGTTGTGTGTCCAGTACATGGCTACTGTAGAGGTGAACAAATAATTGGAGAGTTGAGTTAAAGGGACATAACTCTGACATCTGGCCGATGCATGACACTGAACTAGAACAATCTAACCCAGTGGACAAAATAATAAATTGAGGCTTGATGCTAAAGATATTGGAAAATGTTTCTGTCGTTTCCTGCAATGCATAGGCATAGTTTTATGCTTATTTTGACTTTAATTATATACAAAAACTTTAAAATGTTATTTTAATTCTTTCAGATTTTTAAAATAAAGAAAATAGGAAATAAAACAAATTATAAGTTTCTAAGAGTGAAAATACAGTACTGTTAAAATATCTAGACTGGCACTGCACAATCTTCTTATTCCTACCTTTGACAAGTATTGAAAAGTATCTGCATGGCCTTGTGGATGATGAATTATTTTCAGCCCTCTAGCCGCTTTCCCCACAGATGAAACATAGCAAACTTATCACTACACCATTGTCATGTCCATGACAAATGTTCAGATAATCTACATTCCTTAACCCCACCAGTTCAGACCATTACCACTATTATCCTCCATGCCACATCCACAGGGCTGAATCCTCCTCATTCTCTTCATATTCCATTGGTAAGGAGGAAGTTCCCCTCAGAGATTTTCTTCTGAAAACTGTTACTTTATAGAACAGATTCCCAAAATGATGCTTCCCTGGTTACTACAATGTTAATCTCATTCAAGTCTAAGGTCTATTGTTATCTAAGGTACGTAAACACATGATCTGCATTTACTCCACTCTCTACTGTGACAAAGGCGCTGGTAAATTGGGAAAAAGGCTTTCAAAATAAACTGGAAAACAAGAAAGAAAAACGATATTTTTCGATAGATTGAAAATATACTGATAAGAAAGAGGATTTTTTTCCCTTTTTCCACTCCACCTCAGTGTGCAGGTGTCAATGACAATTAGTGTAGAAGCCATCTGTATATGACCAACTTAATCTTAAGTGATGGTATTTTGCTTAAGTGAATAGATTAAATTTTAAACAACTTCAAATATCCACAACAGCTAGGAATGAATCTGTAGCTAAAATTCGGTCAGTTGATAGTACTTGGAAAACAGGAATGGCATTGTAGTTATATTTTTCCTTCATCTGCCTAAGACACAATAAAATTTATTAAGAGGAATTGTCTCTTTTTGTGACTTTTTGACCAAAAAAGCTGACGTGGAGAAGTGACATTTAACAAATCCCAGATGCAGCCGACCACATGAGGACATAAGAATTCCCAGCTGGTGGAAAATTTAAATGATAATTCAGTCAGTTGATAGGACTTGGAAAACAGGAATGGCATTGTAATTATATTTTTTTTATTCGTCTGAAAAAAGAAGTGACAATTAACAAATCCCAGATGCAGCTGACTACACAAGGACTCAATAAGAATTCCCCACTGATGGAAAATTTTGATGATAATGGAATTTAGCATTTTGAGCTAGACTATACCTAGCCTCAGGGGACAGGTTTTGATCAGGAAACAAAACTTTGTTCCTTGTGACATCATCTCACCATACTAGGTCCCTACAAAAGGCCCAGGTGGAATTTCAAGGAAGACTGAAGAATTGCCTGCATCCCTTAAAGTTTGGCAGATCAATATGCTGTCACCACCACTCTTCGGGGAAGGATCTCCCCAAATTTGGTCAGGCAATCAATTTTCCAACCACCTCATACCGTGCACTGGGTTTGCATGAAGGTCAATAAATATACAGAATGAAGCAAGAAGAGAGTACGGGGCATGGGAAGAAGAAACCAGACAGCCAAATTGCGAGTTGTGAGAGAGAAACATTTCAGTTGATTCAAGACCCACTTTGCCAAACCCTGTGCAGTTTCTGCAGAAAGAAATCTGGTCTTGTTCCAGACTACCAAATACACCTGAATGATCATCCCAAAGAAATTACAGAGTGGAAGAAATCAGACTTCAGCCTTGTACCAGTTTACCGAGCATGACTAGACATAGTATCATGAGGTATTAAGGGGGGAGGTACTGAAAATCTAAATGCTGTTAATTTAGTGAGTAGAATGTTCAATGTATGAACTTTTGATATAAAGTTGTGTTACACAGCTGTCTCTTACTTTGTTCTGTGTGTCCAAGCTACCGGATCAGCGATGTTGAGTATACAACTCAGCCTTCACCTGCTCTGTGATCAAAAACAAACATGACATAGGCAGATAGGAATTGAAGATCAAGTAGCCAACTTCAGGGCTGGCTATAAGGATCAATCATGGACTTGTCCAGTGACTGAAGACAGGATTGCGATGTCATATGTGTCCCTTTTTCAGATTGATATTCTGCCACTACTACTCTTTGGGGGAGGGATCTCCACAAATTTGGTCAGGCAGTCAATTTCCCATCCACCTCATACCCAGTGCCAGGTTTGCATGAAGGTCCATAAATATAGATGAGCAAAGTTAGAAGACATTATGAGACATTGGGAGAAGGAACCAGACAGACCGAATTGCTGCTTGTGAGAGAGATATATACCAGTTGGTTCAAGACCTGCTTTGCCAAACGCTGCACAGATTCTACAGAAAGAACTTTTATATATATATATATGTGTGTGTGTGTGTGTATATATATATATATATGTGTGTGTGTGTGTATATATATATGTGTGTGTGTGTGTGTATATATATGTGTGTGTGTGTATATATATATATATATATATATGTGTGTGTGTGTGTGTATGTATGTATGTATGTATGTGTGTGTGTATATATATATATATATATATATATATATATATATATAAAAACTTCTTGAAGAGAAAAGTGACAAGATATGGTGAGATGTTGGTGCAAACAATACCCGACTCCATTGAACATAGAGCGTATCAAGGTGTATCATACTATTAAAAATATTAAATTTAATAACTTTACATTTCTTTTAATTACCTTTTATTGTTATTTTTCTAAACTAGAAGAGTTAAAATATCATTTTTATAGTCTTTGTATGAAGTGAACATAAGCATAAAACTATTATTAAAAAATATATTTTCTCATTTTTTTGATGTACAAATTCGGGCAAACTCCCACCAAACACCCACCCACACACCATTTACAGGTTAGATGATGAAATGAACAATATAAACAGATTACCTTCACATAGAAGCTTCTAGATAATTTTATACTGTCAATGTTACTTTGTCACTTTTGGTGCCAGCACAAAAATAAATAAATAAACTCCAGCTGCTGAAATTAAATTTAAACAATTTTTTTGTCCGTTGGTGACAGACAAAAACGTTGTGAACATGAACTCAATAAAGTTAACCATTGAAATTTTTTTATGCAGACTCACATAGATTTAAATGAATATTTTTAAATACTTTTAACTTATTTAAAAAAAAAAAAAAAAAAGAATTGAAAGCTAATTTATACTTGCTTGAATACTACAAAAACAGATACTATACTTTGATTTTAAAAGCTTTTGTATTGTCATATTCATAAAAAATAGTTTTATCAATCACTTCTTCAGTTATACTCAATTTTTTAATAACCAATCACATTCCAGATATCTGAGGAAGACCAGGAGTTACCATATTTTCTTGTGTATAATTTGACTTGAGTATAATAGGACTCCTTGTTTTTGAAGCTAAAAACAGGGAATAAATTATGTTCTTGAATATAATAGGAGTTCATGTTTCTGAAGCTAAAAACAGGGAATAAATTTGAGCATAATCCAACACTGTGTTTTTTAAGCTAAAAACAAGGAATAAATTACATCCTTGAGGATAGTACAACCCCAATGTACTGTGTAATTTTTTTTTTTATTTTGTAAAGATGTATTTCATTTTCCACAATATTAAAGAATAAAAATGAATTGGGTGTTTTGCAATTACATGTTTCTTCTCACCCATTTCAAAACTTATTTTCGAGGAAATTTCCTGACTAGACATACCCGGTAATACATTTTAAGGTGTTAATTAATCTATTGATTTTATTATATTTCTATATATTAATACACTATGAAGATAAAAAATATATTGCCTTTCATTAAGAATGAAGAGAGAAAACTTTATGAAATAAAAAATCAAATCAAAATACAAACAAACTTTATCTTGTGAGCAAAACTGAGAAAAAAGACATTCAATTACACAAATTCCCAAAGAACAAATAATGGCCGACATATCAAATACCTTCTCTAAACACCTGTTATCCACACCTGCTGACTTTGTGTTTTGTTACCTATAGTGCTGAGAGTATTTGCAATTTTGCTGTTTTAAATTGTATAATTCATATAAAAAAAATAAAAATTAAATGTAAAGCTAATATAAACAAAAATAAAGAATACAAATTAAAATAAGGCATTTACACTTTCCTTTAAAACCCTTATCTCTTTCTCTCTATGTACTTCTCTCTCAAATAACAAGAAGGCAATCCTCAAATAAAAAAGAGGAAAAAGAAAAAAAAACTAAACCCAGGCGTAAAACAGCAGAAAATTTTGGGACCAAAAGCTACCAAAAATCTGAGAGGCTCCACACATAACTTCTGTTATATAAAAAAAAAAAATGATCACCAGAAAATAAAATAATTTTGGCCAATCAAAGAAAATTAACACAAAGAGACTTTTGATGTTAATCAAAACCAATGTTCATGCCAGGGATCTTGGTCAAAAGGATATAAGATGACAGCTTTGAGTTAGACAGGAGAAGAGGGATGGCAAGAGATAAGGGCTTTAAAGGAAAACGCAAATGCCTTATTTTAATTTTTTTCTTTTTATATATGTCTGATTGAAAAAATTACAGACATTATGTCTGCTAATTTTTAACAAAATCCATTCATACTCACGAATAACCTTCCATGTATTGATATTAAAGGATGAGAGAAATGTGCTATAATTGTTTAAATTTCTTTTATTTTCATTTCCCAAGTACTTTTGATCTTCTTCCAAGATCATCTTCAGGAGTGCAAGTAGTACAAAACTATATGTTGTTCAGGGGTTACAAGTATCCATTATTGAATTTTTTTCTCTATGTTATAATGTTATGGTCACATGTGCATTAAATAATTTTTCACATTCTAATGAACACTCAGCACATTGTCAACCATTTGCATAATGAAAAATTATGGTAATGGATAGTAATGCACAGCTTTGTATAAATACTTGTACCCTTGAACAACATATAGTTTTGTACTACTTGCACTCCTGAAGATGATCTTGGAAGAAGATCAAAAGTACTTGGGAAATGAAAATAAAAGAAATTTAAACAATTATAGCACATTTCTCTCATCCTTTAATATCAATACATGGAAGGTTATTCGTGAGTATGAATGGATTTTGTTAAAAATTAGCAGACATAATGTCTGGAATTTTTTCAATCAGACATGCCTAAAAGATAATTTCCTGCCTAAATACACAAATTTTAAAATATATATATATATATAAAATAAAATGTAAAAATTATAAATATATATTATATATATAATTTTTACATTTTATTTTACCAAGTCTCACTACAAAATAAGTGATTTTTTTTAAGTTGAGTAAAAATTTCTGAAAGTCTGTACTTGTGCATAATATGATGACCTCCCCTTTTTTTGCCTTTAATTTTTATTCAAAATTTATTGTATTATAGACAAGAAAATACAGTACATGGCCGAGATGTGATGAAACAAATGAGAAGAATATTTATGAGTGAATATCCAATGAATAAACATGGAAGCCTGTACGTCATGCTTGATAAAAAGTGAATTCAAGAAATGACTTGTCAAAATGAAAAGGTATAAATGAAATCTCCAAATGACAGGAAATGCAAGAAAATTGACTAATTATATTTTTAGAATTTGCTTACAAGACACACATTTATAAGAGCAAGTTTTGAAATAAAATTCACTGCAATTCCCTCATAATTAACAGGTGTTCTCTTTGAGAGACCTCATGCCTTGAGCACCTATTAAGATCCAGACTTCTAGTAGAACTTGTACAAATGATCAATCACTAAAGATGTTGAAAAAATGGTTGGTTTCACGTACCACCCCAGTAAGTAACTAACTCCTCCTGTTATTCTCTCCCTTTACAAGAGCCAGATCAGGTAAAAAATGAAATACAGCTGCCACATATGGGCAGTAGATACTTACTCTTCACTTTCCAGTCTCAGTAGAGTCCAAAAAGCATTTTGTTGTCAGTGACAAATTATTTTCCACCTTTATAACCCTTTTTATCACAGATGAAATGTTGCAAACCTCTCTCTCCTCTATCGCTATTTCCATGGAAAATGTTCAAACAAACTATATTCCTTAATTCGACCAGTTCTAACCTTCACGGCTAAGACTCTCCATCCCACACACATTGTAGCAAACTGCCTCTCATTCCTTTCGTATTCCATTGGTTAAATGTAAGTTCTACTTAAGCAACTTCTTACGATGAACTGCTGCTTTGTGGAACCAACTCACAAGATGATGCTTCCCTGATCATTACAATCTTAACCTGTTCAAGTCAAGGGTTAATCAGTATCTTCTCCCCACATGTCTGCATAAGCTATCCCTCTTTCTTGAGTGGCTCTCGGGTCTTGTACAGGATGAATATCATTGTATAAAAAAGAAATGGTATACCATTGTGTTGCTTAGGTTCAAATCCTTCCCTTTTGTTACTATACACACTTGTTTAATTTCAATGATAGGTGTGTATACATGTTGTTTTTGATATTCTGTGTCCTTGTAGGTGGCAAATTATTTTCCACTGTACAATTTCTTTCTTGCAGATGAAACATTGCAAGCCTTTTGTTCTATTGTTATTTCCATGGAAAATGTTCAGGCAAACTGCATCCCTTATTTTCACCATTTCTAACCATCAAAGCTAAGATATTCGATTGACATTGCATTAAAATTTTTGAAGATCAAAATTGATTGGGAAGCAATAAGCCAGAAGAGAGTTGTACAAATGAGAAGTATGATAGAAAAAATAGATAATAATGTTATGACTGAAGGATGACCTGAAGTAGTGATATTACTTTGATATTATACTTCAAACAGTAATCCTAGGCAGGAACCTATAAATAGAATCTCTTTTTGTGGTCATCGGAAGCTTAACAGTAGTGGTGTGGAATATGAAAGCAGTCAATGAGAGACCAGACTGAAGCTAAAAAAAGTGTTTTGGTTGCCTAGTTTTATTAAGAAACCCACTTTTTTTTTTCAATCACCAATTGGTCAATGACTCCTATTCTGAAACGATCATCCACTTAATGACACAGCCCATACCAGACTGAAATGTTGGTCATCACTCCAGTAATGAAATAATTTCTGCAGAATGACATCAACCCAGATAAAAAATTTTTTAAAACAATCCCAGCTGGGTAAATTTTGAGAATGCACAAACCTGTCATCAATTCATCTCTTTGCAGATATGTAAGCCTGGGAACCTCTAACTTTTATTGCTTTTTGGTTAGGTTGTCCCAGGTTCCAATCCTTTCAAGGCTATATTCATTTCATTCTATAGGTTTAAATCCATATTTTTTACCCTGTTCTTGTTATCAATATATCAAAAGGCCACTCACTCATCTTTCCAAAGTTTTTCTGTTTCCCATTCTCAACTAGATCCTAACACAAATCTCCATTCATCTATTACATGCACTAATAATTATCAGTCCAGTGAATTCACTTTGCTATAATTTAGTGACATGACAACAATTATTGAGTCATTTAATGTCAAATCTTTTACAGGATGCCCAAAATTAACTACTCAGTAGTAATAGGAAACTAAACTAGCTTCACTAAACATTACCCTAAGTCAATTGGTTGTTAGTTGATTTTACAAGATATCAACCCTTGGGTTATTTAATGTCAAATTTTGTATGGGCCACTCAGTGAGGATCATAATCACTACTCAGTAGTAATAGCCAACCAAGCTAGCCTTGTTAACCATTATTCCATACCAATTGTTGATTGCTTGATTTTAGAACATTTCAGACCTTATTGAGTTATTTAATGTCAAATTTTGTATGGGCCACCCAGTAAGGATCAAACTCACTACTCAGTATAATACTGGTCAACTAGACAAGCCTTGTTAACCATTACCCCATGTCAAGGTAGCTCCAAAAGAGGACTTTGCAGACTATTATGAAAAGCAGAATGGACATTTGAATGAGTGTGTGAGCCCATAGAAACACTATTGTGGATATATATATATATATATTTTTTTTTTCTTAAGAGAGGATTGGATTTTTTTTATTCATTAATCCAACAGATTTTATTTTTTGGGATAGTTGTATATGAGTAAAAAGAAAAAAAAATGCACTCTCCAACAGGACCTAACACAGATTGCAATCCTGCTGGAAAGTGCTTATATTCAGGCTGGTAGATGAAAATAAATATACTGTTTAATGAATAAATGGAGTGTCTACTCAAATGTAAGTATCCACTAAAAGTAATGTTTAAGTAATAAAATATATATATATATATATATATATATATATACATATAAATAAATAATACCAATTTGTAATTGGTAGGAATAAGTTTGATGAGGACAATAATCCAATGAAAGCTCAATGTAAGTTACAGAGCAATATATAATGATAAATTAAGAAAACGCCTTAAAAATCCATATTAGTTATAATTTATTTCATTAATATTGTTATATTCATCTCTTCAGACCAAAAATTGTTAAGAAATGAAATCAATCCATATAGAGAGATATATTGGGTACATCTGTCTGGATGGATTGATTCCATTTCTTAAAAAGTTTTGCTCTAAAGAGATGAATATAACAATATCCATGAAATAAATTATTAACCGATGTGGATTTTTAAGGTATTTTCTTAATTTTTATATATATATATATATATATATATATAGTCATCCACAAACAGACTGTTTCACTGTATCACAGTTCTTCAATGTGGCTAGATGTCCAATTGCTTATATATATATATATATATATATGATGATGGACTGTCTCTCGTGTGGATTTTGACATATGAAGATCCGACATCATTCAGTTTTTATGTTTGTGCCATATGTGACACTTCAGTCCTGCTAGTGATTTGCATATAAGTACACATATTGTACAACAATGAGGATGTCGAGACATAGCAACAGATGCATTTGCTAATGCTTTTTGCTATTGGCTTTTGTCTCTCAGTCAGTACAACGTATTTCAAAATTTCTGATACCACTCTGGCACAAATATCTCCAGTTAACTCTATACCAGGTAACTTGCTCAGCTGAGAGGTTACTCTTTAGCTTGTCTTTATACTGGAGGCACGGCTGTCCAAAATTTCTTTGCCCACTGTCAAGCTGATGATAGCTTAGGTATTTTCGTCATCACTTATACTTGCAACATTTTCAGCCCAGTGAAGTTATAACTGTAAAAGGTCTCTGATAGAATTGAGACCTTTTACAGTTATTGCAGTTGTTGCATTTTTGTCCATGATTCTGAGCCATATAACAGTGTACTTAAAACGGCTGCTCTATAAACCCGTATTTTGGTGCATTTAAGTAATATATATAAGTGAACAATGAAGTCAACACTCAGAGGTGACAGACTGTTTCATACTAGATGCAATCGTCAGGCCTGATGATTGCATCTAGTATGAAACAGCTTGACTTCAATATTCACTTTAATATTTACATACGCTCTATTTCTGATATAGAGCACTCTATCCCATAAATATAGCACATCTTAAAACTATATATATATATATATATATATATATATATATATATATATATAGAGAGAGAGAGAGAGAGAAAGACCTGTGAGAAAATTTGGATGAGAATTTAACAATATGTAAGATAATTTTGAAATTTTTTTACGTTCACATGTTTCACCAATTATCTGCTATCAGCAGAAAAGGAATTTTAATTTGCATCAGGTATTTTGATAGGTGGTAGAAGATTTAAAATATATTTCCAAACATTTTTTTCTTCAAATACTTTCATCTAATTTGAACACCTTCACGCATAATAAAAAAATAACTTCTGGCAAGAATTTAAAAACATTAAAAAATACACAGTTGACCAGAATAAGAAAATCAAGTTAATTATCTCTCATATAAATTTAAAACGACTAACCTTATCATCAACAATAACAACTAACCTGCAAGATCCAAATTAGAGAGGGCCAATATTATTAATAAATTTACATGCTCTTTAGAAAACTGCATTCCTGATCAAAACAAATTCATGAATAATTATATTGGATTTACAACTACATGCCTGTCAAGAAGACTCACATTACATCTCTCAGATCATAACTCAATTAGGACCCATTTAAACACATAAGGAAACTTACCAAACTCCATCCACAACATACTTGTGAAAAATATGATCATAATAGCCTCATCCATATGTAAAAAAACAGATAAAAATAATGGAAGTATTAATAATAAAAAGAAAAGTCAATACTCAATAACATCAACTATGGACCTGGCTATATTGTGCTGACCATATTTGGAAAATAAAAAAATATATTCTGTATGAGAAACATTAAATTTTTGTTTTTACCATTAACCACTTTGTAGATATTTTGAGATTACCAAAAGGGCTGGAGATTTGATTCAGGTTAAGCGAATCATGAAAAAAAGAACAATATCATTCAATTTTGCAAAGACATGGTATATAATCTGGTTTGGAAAAAAAAAATTCACCTTTCAATATGACAACAATTCCAAACACTCTTCTAAATTATGTCAAAATTACCTAAGAAAAAAAAAAAGAACAAAATTTTGGAAATTATGACTTGGTTGCCTCAATCTGCTGACCTCTCTCATTAAATTAATATGGGATGAACTAGATAGGAAAATTCAAAGAGAATATCTAAAGAGTGAGAGTGAGCTTTTTTAATGCTTGGGAAGGCCTGCCTTCTAATTTTTTTTTTTCTTTCAAAAACTGTTGGAAATAATACCAAGAATTTGTAAAACAGTAATTAAGACAGGTGGTGGTTTCATTGATGAAAACAAAATATGATGCTGTTGTATGATAATTGTTTATAACTAAAAGCTTATTTTTTGTCAAAATAAAAGCAAATACACTGTAGAAGATGGTGATTGATGTTGCATTTAAATTTTTGAAGCATGTAGTTATTAGGGAAGCAAGTAAATGGAAGTGAGTTCCACAGGCAGGATGTGTGAGAAAAGAAAATGTTGGAGTAGAAGTAGCAGTTGCATTTAGTATTTCAACAGTATGTGAGTGAGACCTAGGTACCAATCTAGTAGCATGCTTAAATTCACGTAGTTGGAGCACCAGAGACAAAAGCTTGTCAGACCAGTTGCCATGTAAATATTTGTAGAAATGACAGTAGGAAGCCATATCATATCGGTGAGAAAGTGACTGAAGCTGAGATGCCAAGTCGTTATCAATTACATTGCAGATCCTTCTTTGGATTTTGTCAAGAACCTCAAGAAGAGTAGCAGGAGCAGCAGACCAGATATGGCAGCAGTATTTAATGCATGGACAAAGGATGGATTCTGATGAGAAAAATTTTCTGGCATCACATAGTGACCCAACTTTCTATGCATTAGATGCAGCTAGTGATTCAATGTAGTCGATCCACTTCAAGTCAGTGGAAAATGTGAAGCCAAGGAAGTGCAATGTGTTGCCCTCCTGAAGTCTAGGGTCACTGAAATCTTATCTTTCACTTTACTGTTTTTGAAAGAAATGTAGGGTGGCCCCAACTTCTGTTAAGGAACAAGCAAAATCATAATATAATAATAAAATAATATATATTAGTAATAAATACATTAAAAAATTTAATAATTAATGCAGGTGGTGGTTTTATTGATGAAAACAAAATATGATGCTGTTCAATGGTACAAAATAAAACTTGCCTCTTTGGTTAAAACTATGAAATTGCTGTAGAGTTATTTGTTAACCTTTAAGATGCACTTTTCACACACAAAAATTTAAATATTACAGAGCCCCCAATGAACATTTTCTTTTACTATTAGCTCACCCAATACAAGGCCAAAGGTCTTCTGAAGGTAGAAAGTTACTGAATGAGACTGTTGTAAGGAAAGGCAAAGTAAGAGAGTATTATGAGGACAAGCAGGATAGATATTGAACTTAAGAGACGAAGATTGTAGTTGTCAGAAAAGCATTCTCTGCAGTGTTTGTTCCACAAAGTGACAGTTACGATGAAGAAAGCGTGAAAATTCTTATTGGCTCTTGTAAAACAATAATGCATCATATGTCTTGTAAGCAAGTAAATGATGAAAAAACATTTCTGATAATGATAAAGTTATGATTGGAAAGTGATGCTAACAATTATTTCAAATTTATTGGCCATATATTTAATCTTTACTTCTACATAGGCCATAAAAAATGAATCTTATAGAAGGGAAAGTAATACTTATACAGAGTGCAGAGGTTAAGATCAAGTTGCTAAAAATATATTCAATATAAATATTTTTTTCTATGGCATTTATAGAATGAGTGAAAAACTGAAGACTTACAGAATTGAATGAGAAAGATAGAAAAAGAGAGAGAGAAGATCAAAAATGAGTGAACAAGTGCAAAGTGCATGCAAGTGGGAGGTGAGTAGGAATATGGGTAATGACTTCTTAGCAATCACTATATTATTTTATTCAGAATTTTTTATTATCTGATGATAACACATAAGCTAACAAGTCAGTCTAAGATTATATATATATATAATATATGTGTATTTTGGCATATCTTCTAGTCTGCATATTTCATTAAAGACTTAGGAATTATTTAAGAAAAAAATTTTAATTAATTTTTCTTGTATTGTTATATTTCCAAACATTTTTCCTCCAAGAACTTTCATCCAATTTGGCCATCTTCAGGATTAATAAAAAAAAAACATTTCTGTCTGTAATGAGGAGTTATCTTTATTTTCATTATTTACATTCAGGCTAATATCCTCATGTCTGTTGTTATCATAATATTTTGACCATTATGCCCTACTGCCTTCTTCAGGTGTCTGTCTCTCCAGATAACCTTCAAGAAATTTTGAACAGAATCTTTCAGTCAATCTGTTTCCATAGATTAGATAAAGGGTTCAGTTTGAAATTATCCAAAGAGGGTACAAATTCACTATCAAAATAAGATACCCGAGAAATTCAAGACTTTTCCCAATCAAAAACAACTTTACTCTGACAATGTTCAACATTCGTGCCTACAAAAAGACAAAACAAAAATGGTGTGTCAAAAAAGCAGTTATTCCATTGACACTGCTTTTTACTTTAAACAACTTTTTAAGCAATGTTTGTTTTAAAAAGCAATGATTAGAATTTTAATAAAACCCCAAAATGTGAAAATGCATTTATACATTTTCTTATTCTTGAGAATTAACAACAAAGATGTTAAACACTATTAGAATGAAAAAAAAAAAAACTTGTTTTCATAGTTATTTATAAAATGGTAAATAATAAATATTGCATTGTAGTTAGTTTATATATTTTGATAATTTAAAAAATTTTTTTTTTAAATTATTAAATAAAAAGATTCCTTCTCAAATTTGTTTCTTTAAAAAATGGTAAATGATAAATCCTTATAAAAGGTAAATATAAATAATGCCTTGTCCTTGGTTCACATATTTTTATAATCTTGTAAATAAACATTGCCATTACGAGGGAGTCAAAAGTGTATGCATTAATAGTGGTGTCAAGGGAATAACTATTGTTTTAACCAACCTTTTTTTGTGGGCACAAAGGTTAAACATTACCCTTACCTTACCTCCTGATGATGGCCAAAATAGCTGAAAGCGCTTGAAGAAACAATATTAGGAATTTGATATCTATATATTGAAATGCCAATCAAAATATGCGTAAGAATACAAAAAATAGTTAAGAAACGTTAAAAGAAACCTATCTGCAGTCTTTAATGAAATATATATATATATATATATATATATATATATATATATATATATAATGAAATATATATATTTACAGCCACTCCTCACTTACCAACTTATCTGTTTAACAAACTTACAAGCAGCTATAAAATCTATTATAACTATGAACAATAATGATACAAGGTCAGGACTAATAATATTGCAGATTCTTTTTTGAATTTTGTGGGTATTAAAATAATGGCAGAAAACTTGAACCTTTTTTTTTTAAATTATTTTAACTACCTTCACTCCTCGGTAATGTTTATTGTTTTTAAAATGCAATTATTACAATTGTAATAAAATCTAAATATAAGATGAATGTGAATTTATACATATTTTTGTTCTTGAGAATTTACTACAAAAATATTAAACACTATTTATTAGTGTTTATTTACAAGAATAATTTCATATTTACAACATTCTAAAAACTAATTAATACTATTAGAACTGATACTTGACCACTGACACGCTCCATGGCTGAGAGGTTTAAATCACATCAGATTTAATGACGGTTTCCCCTATGGGAAAGCA